>OZ005649.1:105755593-106313093 GCA_963930645.1 Salticus scenicus
ACCAGATATATGTGGTATTGTACGAAATGTAATATGTATTATTAATTGCACATATATATTACATGTAATATGTATTGCACGAAATATCGTTTCATATTATTCATTACTCTTTTAATATAAGTTATTAAAATAACCATGATTTTGAAAGGAATTAAATATTTTCGCCATACAATTTGGCGATATTCTTTTTTTCGCGAAGGATGACAGAAATGAAATCTATTCCGCTGCAACATATTAGTACTTTATATCAGATATTTTATTTAGACATTTGAAAACAAATTTGACTTCAAACTATGATAGAACATTTATCATTTTCCTTTTAATTAGTATAATATTAGTACATTAAAATTTAAAAGCATGGTATATAAAAAGTTTTTTTTTTTTTTTTTTTTTTTTTTAATCTTATAATTATTCTAATCTTAATCCTCAATGTTTCCCATCTTTATTAACGTGAATTTACTATTAAAGTTTTAACATACTCAAAACCTTCTCATCACTTCGTTAAAATATATTAAACTTTTCCAAAATCTTTTTCTGTTTAAAAAGATACATGTATTTACTTTAAATGTCCAATATTTCATAAGATGTCCTATTTTAAAGTTTTAAAATTTTATCAAATTTACTTATTTTTCTGGTTTAGCCATATTTTTTCCTTTTTATAACTACAGCTGCTGCTATCTTTAAAATATTAAAAATGATGAGGTCACTTTATAGTAAAATTATCCGTTACAGCATATATTATATTTCACTCCTCCATAAAAATGTATTTTAAATCGTCTTTTAGCATTTTTATCCTAAGTAGCAGTAGAAATAATATATAGCACTTCTCCATTAAAATTTACAAGACCCTTCAATAAATATAATTCCTGCTTAATATCACTTCTACGAAAACATTTATCATTCGCTTACAAATTTTGACCTAAGCATCAAATCTCAATCTGTGGGTTTTTACATCGGCTACAAAGTTTTCGTCTTTATTCGTAATTAATAATTCGACTGTGTTAAATAGTTTACTGCAATATAATTCAACGTATAACTTAGTCACAGCAACGCGTGGCCGGGTCTGCTAGTATATGTATATATATTCAGAGTGGTCTGTCAGTTAATTTCTTTGAACATTGTTTTTGTGAGGAATAATAAATTTTAAAATAAACTACATACTTACATATAGTTTTTTTTTTTTTTTTTTTTTTTAAGTTTTAAAATAAAATATAGCATTTTAAATTTATAAAAAATGGGAAAAATTGATAATTAGATCATAAACATTATATGCCTAGCGGAGTCATAAGAAAGATTTAAAATATTGAATTTTTTGGAAAATAACTAACGGAAAGTAATTTTTAATAACGTACACTTATTTTAAACACTTTTGGAAATTACATTGTTTACTTATATCTAATAAGTAAAATTTAAAGCTTGTTTCAATCTTTTAGAGGTATCCTGTATAATAAATGCTATTCAATATTGTATTTGGATATTTTTTTTCTGTTAACTCTAAAAATATATTGTTTTATTTTGTAACTAGCAGGCTACGATTGCTTCGTTGTTCACTATATTTAAATGAATTTTCAAAAGAACTGAACCACCATTTATTTCTTATATCACATTATAAATAAAAAATTAAAAAAAAAAAAAAAAAAAAAAAAAAAACTACATTGAAATCGCTCTAAACCTCACTTCGGGTACCCACTGCCTATGTCCTCTGCTCTTAATACAATATTAAATAAAATATTTCTTCCGTTTTACACTCGTTTTGCTTCCGTGAAGGATCAAAATTGTAATGGCATGTATGCGAACCACCTCTAGGTGTTAATCCCAGACCGTCGCCAATTGCCTGTTGCGCAGCCCTGGTGCGACGTAAAACCCAACTGCCATGCACTCATTTTGCAACAATGCTCTATGGTCTTATGTGAATGATTCTCAAGAATGAATCAGCAATTATTTACAAATGCAATAGATTTTGCATGGGAAATAAGAACGCTGTAATTTAAAAATTGCGCTCTTAGAACTTCAAAACTGATAGTTTTTAAAAAGTTGTTCATTATTCTTAAATTTTAGACTGTTTTTTATTTAATATTCGACTTTTATTTTAAGATAAAAGCAAACGAATGATATCGCGTTCTGAAATTTTGCAAAGTAATATTTTTTAATTTAATAACATGATGTATATGGTCTCCTCACAAAAAATATGCAGTTTTTCGAGCTCTTTAAAAAAATTATAACATCTATGCAGTATTTAAAAAAAAATCAACAGTTTTTACTAAAAAAAAAAAGCCGGTTTTTATCACTAAAGTAGTTAAATCTAGTCTAATCAAAAATACGAGCTGAGTTCACCCGGATGTATTCCGCCGACAAATTTTTTGCTTTATTATATAGATATTTAATGTCATCCATTTTAGAAGCACTTATTAAAAAAAAAAAAATAGTTCTTGACAATAAATATTTTTAAATATGCAATAATTATAGTCTTATGAACTTGAGATTTTATTTTGTCATTGTTACTTACTTTTAAAAAACTAAATTTATAAATTAGTTAAAAAAAAAAAAAAAAAAAAAAAAAAAAAGCTTCTTTATTTATGCATGAAAACTCTATTGATATATATACATTTAGGGAAGAAAGATATACCCATTTGATAAGATATAACCCTGTTTTTTTTTTTTCAAAAACATGGAGTTATTTTAGGTAAATTTACGAGGAGCAATAGTTTGAAAAATTTGGTTTTAAATTTCACCATCTTAATAGAAATCCCTAATAAAATTGTTAAATTTAAAACGATAAGTTTAAATAAACATTGTTTGCAGATAAATTAATCTTAGTTGGTGCCATTTTTAGTGAAATGTTGAACATTGTTCTTAACAGTACTGTTTAATAATTTAAACGTAAAGATAAAAACGTATACATATTTCATTAGAGTAGAATGTATATAAGGTAACGACACCAGTACTCGTCACTCTTAAGACATTATTTTTTAAATATTTGTTTCTTTTTTTCGCGTGGTATTCGTGTGGTATTCATGTATCAATATTATACTTTGGTCTATTTTATACACTGATTCTTCTAGTTGTTGTTTGACACTTTCAATTTTTCAATTCATTAAGCTAATTTAAAAAATAAATAAATAAAAATTAAACCTATAAAAATACACCAGTGCTCGTCACTTGAAAAATGCGTTTCACCAGTAGTCGTCAGGTATTTGCACCAGTGGTCGTCATGTAAATAAAACGCAGCAATTTCCTCAATAGTTTGATTTTAATTGCGCTTTTACAAAATTTAATGAAACAGAATATCTTTGGCACATATTTAGAACCCAAATCAATTATTAGGGTTTAAAACACAAAACATTAAATGGTAAAATTCAAAATATTGCGAATAAAACAAATTCATGTATGAAATAATTTGAAAATTGTTTGCTTTTAAGAAAAGTTCTAAAAATTTTATTCGTTCTCAAAAATATCTTTACTTAAAGCAGAGGGTAAGTAGCAGGGGAGGGGCTAATAATCTCGTTTTTAAGAGTGACTTTGTTCTACATTATCGTAGTAAGATTGATTTTACCATGATTTTTTATTAACTCGTATTCTTGTTTGTTTTGTTTGTTTGTCCAGTACAAATCTTGCAATTGATTTTTAACAAACTTCCTGACTACCTAGACATTTGAAACTTTCAGAATAGCTCAGAACACGGTGACAATGCAGCTTTTAAATACTTTTAGCCGACTGTTTCGGGTCCCAGATGCCTTCGGTAGTGTTCATATGATTCAACAGAAAATTTATTTAACTAACTTCCCGACTAGCTAGACATTTGAACACGGTGACGATGCATTTTAAAATCATTTTTAGCCAATTGTTTCGGGTTCTCGCTGCCTTCAATAGCATTTATATGATTCAACAGAAAATTTAAAAACATGGTATATAAAGAGTTCTTTTTATCTTGCATTTATTTTCTTTAAACGTATGGGTTGATTATGCGTACCTAACACACACTATAAAGGAATTTTGCGAAAATTTTCGCTTCTCCTTCCTCATTAAGTGTGGGGTAGATGCAAAATCACGTTTTCAAGAGTAATTCTGCTCCAAATTATATCAGGAGAAATTATATCAGGAAAGCAATTTTTTGATGCGTTGATTGGTTATGCGTACCCAAAAATAATGTAAAAGGATTTCACGTAATTCTTTCCGACCAAAGTTTGAGAAAGGGGGCAAAAACATACTTCTATGCATAACTTTGCTCTAAATAATCTTACAAAGGCGATGATTTTTGATGTGTGAGTTTGTCATATGTATCCAACACCTAGTATAAGGAGATTTTGCGAAGATCTTTCGTCTATGTTCGGGTGGCAAAAAAAAGAAAATATATGTTTTCAAGCTTAACTCTGCTGCAAATTATTTTCGGAAGGGGAATTTTTTATGCGTTGGTTGGTCGTGTGTACCCAACACGCATTGTAAGGCGATTTTGCAAAATTATCCCTCCCCTCTTCTCTCGGGCGGGCGGAAAAAAAACACGTTTTTAACCTTAGGTCTTCTTCAAATAACTCAGAAAAACGAGTTTTAAAGTGTGGGTATTGGTTAAAAGTACGCAATAGGTAATGTGATGATATTTCGTTAAAATTCTAAATTTCCCCGTGGGAGGGGGGGGGGGATAAAAAGCGGTTAAGTCTAGCCGAAGGCAGTAGAAGCCAATCATCATATTGCGGGACGGAAAGCTATTGCAGAAGAGAGCGGGAACAGTAACTGCGGTTTCAACTGATTTTAAATGTTTTTTTTTTTTTTTTTCTTGATAATGATATGGATTTTTTCCTATTTTATTTAAATATAGGAACCAGAGAAGGTGGTAAAGCTTGCTAGTATTATTCTACATATCAAACTAATGTTATCAAATATTATGGATCTGTATCTTACAATTTTAATTATTTAAGAACAACAGTATAATTTTGATCAACATTTTAACTATTTGTTTATCTTACATAATTAATACAATGTATAAACAGAAAAATATCTTAAGAAATGTTTTTAATTTTTAATGTTTTCTATATAAATTTTTATTCACCTGCATCTAACGTAACGAAAAAGCCTTGACATAATTTTGATCCGCCTCACAGTCATGTTAACTATGAAATTAAGCATTTGTAATTTATCATTTTCGATATATACATGAATTAAAGTTAAATTAGCACGGTCAATAAAAAACTTATATAAAATGCATAAAAAAGTGCTGAAATGGTATTTATAGTTTATAACTAATTAATATGAAGCAAATTTAAATAATCACTTAAATACATCTTCGCAAAAGCATGATATCATAAAGATTCAAAATACATTAGACAGATGTATGGAGTAATCATGTCTATTTTTATAGCAGAAAGTATATAGCAGAAAACTAGAAAAAGCTCTTTATAACTGAATATGTTTATGTGCCATTGTTTAATTTTTCCAGCAGAATAATAGGGAAAATTTTAGGTGGTTTAAAGTCAGTCATAGTAAATTAAATGTATCATGACTGACTTTATTTAAACAAACTATACGAAAGTTACAAGTGCATTAAAGTTCAGGTTCTTGAGGTTAAAATACATATGTTTACATTTACGAATACCCCTGATGACTACTGGTGCTGATAGTCCAATTCAAGTAAAAATTATACCATCATAATTATAAACGAAAATATATTATTTTTAATCAAAAAAGTTATCCAGTTATTAAAAACGTTTAAACACCAGTGTTCATCAGGGGTGATGAGCACTGATAAAACATGCAAAATATGCACCAGTAGTCGTGATACCTTAAAAGTCTTTATATTATGTCAAATTTTAAAAAGTCCCACACAAATCGTATTCTACATTTCATAAACATTACATACAATGCTTTATAAGCAATGTCAAATGCAGCAAACAACAAAATATTTCAAGAAATGCATATCTCTTTCCTTAATCATTTCCTTTACGTTGACTCAATCTAATTGTAATTTAGCGTATACTTCCCCTATTTTGCTTCTCCCTACTTTTCCCCAACAGTTGAAATCGAACTTTTTGTTTTATATGAAGCAGAAGGCTTTGGAGAATCTTATGCGGGTAAATTCAAATTCATACAGGTTATAAAACGGTTATTTTAACACTTCTTTTAAGAGGGTGACGACTACTAGTGCAGATTTTAAGGGTGACGAGCAGTGGTGTCTTTACCTTATGCTAGATAAGTAACAGAAAAATGATAAACGTTAAAATTTACATTTAAATTTCTATTGCCCATCAATATACGTTCATACCCACGTATGCGGAAAGAGAGGGAAATATGAATTTAAATCTTCTATAGGTGATTTTTATGTCGCTTTGTTGAATATTTAAAAAAAATCTGGAGTGACTCCACTCGACTTTCCGAACATTGAGTAACTAACAGTTTTGTAGATAAAATAAAGAAAGAGGAATTGCTAAACAAACCAAAGAGAGAAAACCATAATAGAGTGTTTTTTTCTCCATATATCACACGAGGTTTTATTTAACGCTACTGAACTTTGAGCCCTTAGATCATAATGATAAAGAATTTTTCGTTTTGTCCCTGTAAAAATCTATAGATGCTAGATTCACCAAAATGCTTATAGTTAGTGCAACAGTGATTTATAATATTCATACAAATTTTCAGCTCAATTGAATAAGGCGTTTAGATGCTATCGCACTTTTAAAAATTTGGTCTCATAGGCCATAATGATAAAGAATTTTTCTTTGTGTCCCTGTAAAAAAACTGTAGTGCTAGATTCACCAAAATCTATACAGTTGGTGCAAATGCGACCTATAACATGTGTACAATTTTTTTGCTCAGATTAATAAGGCGTTTAGACGCTATCACACTTTTAAAAATTTGGCCCCATTGGCCTTAATGATAAAGAATTTTTCTTTGTGTCCCTGTAAAAAAACTATAAGTGCTAGATTCTCCAAAATCTATACAGATTGAGTATCTGTGACCTATAATATGGGTATAAAATTTTTGCTCAATTGAATAAGGCGTTTAGATGCTATCGCACTTTTAAGATTTTGGTCCCATAGGCCATAATGATAAAGAATTTTTCTTTGTATCCCTGTAAAAAAACTATAAGTGCTAGATTCACCAAAATCTATAGGGTTCGTACTATGGTGACTTACAATATACGTACCAACTTTCAGGTTAATCGAACAAAGCCTTTAGACGCTAGCGTGTTCACAAACATACACACATACACACATACACACATACACACACACATACATACATCATCGTAAAAATAGTGAAAACGGACTCAGGGGACCTCAAAACGTATAGAAACATCAAAATCTCGAATTCGGATTTTTGACATGATTACAATACTTTCCTCACTATAGTGTTCGGAAAGTAAAAATGATATTATGTGTATAATAATGACTCATAATTTTTTTTCCTAATAATTTGTAAAAAAGCAAGCATTGCTGAATAGTGACATAAAAAAAAAAAAAAACATTCATTTGTATAAATTAATTTAAACTTTTTACGAATATATTTTAGGTGTTTGTTCAGATCTACTTACATTAAATGAAATTACATGAAGTATGATAAATTTCATATTTAATAAAATAACTGAGAAAGTATTGTCTCCAAATGTTTGAATGTTAGTCAAAAATTTCCTAAAAGTTAATTAATAAAAAAAAAAAAAAAAAAAAAAAATCGAAGTTTCAGAAAAAAACCTTGAAACAAAAGTTCAGTGTTTCACTAAAATCTTGGTACCAATTAAGTCAATTTAGCTGCACCCAAAATTTTTAAAAATACTGTTCTATGCTTTACCTTTTTAATAATAAATCTTACTAAAACGGTAAAAAAAGAAAAAAAAATCTTAAATTTCTAGAAATATTGGTTGTTGAATAAGCTAGTCTGAATTGGCACAATTTACTTGATGAAAAGGTTAACTTTATTTTTAAAATGAAGTTAGAATAATTTTTTGTTCTCTTGTGCAGCGATTATATCTAAATTAATATTTTCTGTGGACTAGATACTTAAGGTAAATATAATATGTGTAAACTCATTAATGAGACTGTTCAAGTATTGTGCCAACTTGCAAGATATGGTAGGTTTGACTTGAAGGTGCGTCCAGTGAACACGTTAAACGCCTTCCGAATGAGTTTGAACTGATATTAACGATTTTATATGCAGCAGTTTTTTTTCAGTCGCGTTTAATTTAAACAACAGTGTGCTACCACATTTTAATTCAAACTTATGCACAGTGCAACGTAAAATTTTGAGAAAATTCAGCAAGTCTATGTATAGGGGAGACCCGTGTACCTAGGGCCATCATGTACCTAGGACCACATCACTTTATTTGAATAATATTTAATTTTAAATTTTAATACTCAATTGGGCGAGTAACAACACCAACTGCTACTTTTACAACTACTTTGGAACATTTGAGAAGAAAGTTTTGACAAGTTACATGCAGAAAACGAATTTACATGGTTTGAAGTAAAATTTTGCAGCTCATCTCTTTTGCTATTTTACAAAGGCAAGTCAAATATTTTTCTTTCATTTTTAGCGTAAAATGTTGCCTGTTATATTGAGTAATAAATGAGATACTTAATTAGTCCTCTCTGCATGTGGATTTTTTAGTGGAAGGCATTTTCAATGGCGTTACCAAAACTTGTACCTAGGGCCACATAGCAGCCTTGTACCTAGGGCCAGTGAGTTTGGACCTTTTAACACTCGCGACACCATGTTTTTGACTTTTTGACAGTAAGGTTCGCCTGTGGGCGTTTTTCTCTAAGTTACAATTTTTGAAAACAAAATTTTCCGTACTCACATTTATATTAGAAATGGATATGTATTATAACCATACTCTCTCTAATCAAAGTATTTGCATCCATAGTATATTGATTGCAAAAATATGAATATTGTGTATATTTTTTAGAAACAAATAATATACAAATTGCAAAAGAAACGCCCACTGGGGGAGTTTCATATTTTCAAGTAACGTGAATGTACGTCAGCGGTCGCAAAAGTGTTAAGAAACACAGTACAGCCTGTAGTAATTGGTTGCTGGAAAACTCTGGTAAACCAATCACTATATATGACGTTGCTGAAAATGTTAACAAATCCTATCAGCCTGTAAACATTCTATCAGGCTTTCGTGTATCCGGCATATGGCCAATGAATCAAAACACATTCACTGAGGATAAATATTTAAGTTCAAATGTGACTGAAAGACAAAATCCCTCCATAAATTAATCAAAAAAAAAAAAAAAAAAAAAAAGGAAAAGGAAAATCCAGGAAGAAAGTGAGCCAACAATGATAGAACTGGATGTCTGTGTTTAGTGTCCTGTTGAAATTTCGAAACCTTCAACATCTAATATCTTTTCGTGTGTCATGCTTTAACAGGTACAAACCTAAGGAAAACGCCCCACATGAAAGAAAAGATGTGACCGAAAACCAGAGAGATCTAAAAATCCAAGAGACACTTCAGAAAAAAAAAAGAAATTGAAGAAAAAAAAAACGTTCTGTTAGAATATCCCCAAGAGAAAAAAAGAATGAAAAAATTCGTGTTTCAAATTAAGGCAACAACATGATAATTATTATATAATAAATAAATATATTACTTAATTTTTTTAAATATATGTTTATATGCTTATTTTCTATTCATTAGAAAGTGAAATCTAAATTTGAGAGAATGGCCCTAGGTACAATGAGGGTGTTGTACCTAGGGCCACGAGTGAAGTTTTTTTTAAAAACCTTCTATTTGTCGGAACTTATTATTTTAGGTATTTTTATTAATCGCAATTGGAAGTAATTAGTCCTAAAGATATGCACATATCAATTTGATAATTTTAAATAGGTCAAGAGCTCTGTTTTTGGGCATTGAAAAAAAGCGGCCCTAGGTACACGGTTATCCCCTACATTGTTTTATCAAATGCCAGACCAAGGACAGCTAGTTTTTCCGTCCTGACAATATATTTTTCTCGCACCGTTTTCAAAAGGCCTGTCTATGACTAGTTAAAATATCACTGTAAAAAAAAAAAAATGCATATACATATATATACACACACACACACACATCTATGTATATAATAATAATAATAATAATAATAATCGCTATTTATCTAGGAAATTTTGAGTAATGTTCCTTATATATAGTTACCAGTTCCTTTTAGTATTTACTCGCAATGTTTCTTGAATATATCCTTAACTATCAAGTATATACACTAAGCGACAAAAAAAAAAAAAAAAAAAAAAAAACCGCACTGGAATAATTTTTTTTCACCTTCTACAACCGCCAATTTTATTGTTTAAAAGGCAAATTTTCGAACAGATTTTATTATGTTGTCCTCCACTTACACTCTAATATTGAATCCAGTGTTAAAAACAAGATGTAATTGTCAGAAAAACTGTAATTTTAGAAATTATTTCAAAAATAGTAAGAATAAGGCTGTTAACGATGCCACAAAAAAGTATTAATTTTTGAATGAAAATAAAGAAAAATATTTCAATACGTGATATAACAAAATAATTAAATGTTAACAAAATATTGGTAAAATGGTTTTTTGCAAAATATAATTTTTTTTGCCCGTTTTAACTAGGAAATTTGCTTTAGGCGGTCATGTTGCTCATCCAAGCACGATAACCGCAAGTTAAAAAGCGAATGTTTAAAAAATCAATTTGTATCTTGTTCAGAACTTAAAAAAGATAAAAAAAATAAAAGTGTATAGTGAATTACTTTCTTCAAAAACAATGTGGGAAGAATTAAACCGAACGGGTTAAAGTATAGAAGATCTGCGAAAAAAGCCATTACTAAGGAAAAGAATTAGAAAAAACAATACTTTAGTTGACCAAAAATTTAAAAACATTATTTGTTAACTATTAGGCTGAACTGGTTTTCTCTGATGAATCAAGTTTTCTTTATTTCGAGCAGTTGAAAAAAACTAGAATGAGGACGAAAATGTGACCGACTTAATGAAAATCGCTCTCTTAAAACAGTGACATTTTCTTCGTACATTATGGTACGGAAGTTCACAGTTTTTCAAGGAATCAGGCAAATTTTCATGCTCAATGGATCAATTAACTCAAAATAAAACACGGTGATTATAAAAGTGGCGCCTGATCGACTATTTTGGAGGTATTTCAGACTTTTCTTCAAACAACATTTCATGATGATAATGCACCTTGCCGTACGGTGTCTGTGGTACGACAATTTGAACAAAATTGTTAAAATTACCTATCCATTATAATGAGCACCTATAATTCTGTAAGTAGTGATATTATTTTTACTCTAAGTTAAATCTCACAAAGAATATTGTAGAATTTCTTCATTATTAGACTTGGAAACAGTCCTAATCTCAATTCACTCGAAAATGTTTAGTCATAAAAAGGCGCGGGAAGAGAAAGGAGGATTCGAAATTTGCAGCCTACAACTTTGCAAGAACTAGAAAAGTTATTTACAATATTTAGCACAGTGAAATTTTTGAGATTTATATCAAAAAAGGGTATAATGCTATGCCACTGAGCATTTCAGAAGTAATTCCGTATAAAGATGGAATTAACCCAATGCAGAATACATATTTTTATTAAAAAAAAATGCTTAGATCTAACAAATAAATAGTTTTATTTCATATATTAAAACATAATTTGTTTATTTCATATAATACATCATAATAGAATACAAAGTGTATGGTTATTGCATTATGTTTAAAAAGAAAATGTTATGCAGATTTTTATAAAATACTTCGTAGCGTAATAATAAAGCGAATTATTAAATCGAAAATGTACATAGGTATCATTTCATACCTTTGGTGTTATGCAAACATGACAGTTTTTTTTTTTTTTTTTTTTTGTTCCAATCATTAATTTTAAAGTTATTACAAATAAAAAAGGTATAAGTCATTTTTTTTCTGCAGTGCGGCTTTTTTTTTTTTTTTTTTTTTTCTTGCCGCTTAGTGTAAATAAAAACACTACTCAACACCTAAAACCGAATTCCTGTGAACTAAATTCCTGGAACGTCTCATGGATGAAAACCTGTTATTCTCCGGAACCTTCTTCAGACTTAGAAAAACAGAAACGTGCGTGATTTATATGAGTAATGTTAACAATTTTTTAATAGTAATTCTAGCATTTATTCAGCATCCTTATTCGCCTGATATGAGTCCTTGTGACATTTTCCTTTTTCCTAAATTAAAACATCATTTTATAGAAAGACATTTTCAGGGACTTATAAACAATAAAAAATCTGTAACAGACCAGCCGATGGCTATTTTAATATCTAATTTTTATCACTATTATGAGGTTCAAGGGAGCTGTCCCCAGTGCTACATAGCTATTGATGGAAGAAATTTTGAAGAAAAGAATATTACATTTTACTTCGATTCGAATAAAATAAATTAAAAATATTATCATGGCACTTGCAATGAAAGAAAAAATTCTTCATATAAATATTACTATATTTATTATCTTCAATCACAATATCCATTTTATATAAACAAGTTTTTAAAATATAAATATTTAAAATATTTCCTTTTTTGGCAATATTGCGAAAAATATTGCATGATTCAAGTAGTAAAACAGAAATGCTAATGCAAAATTGGAACGATAATTAGTACTTTACAGCGGAAAGTAGTGATCTTTCTTACATCGTAATTCGAGCATAACGGAAATCCTATCTCCGTTTGTATTCATTTAATTTTATGAAATATTCCCATTCGAAACGTGCGCTACCGGTTGGTCATATTCTATAGAATATTACTGATATATTCAAGTAGGTGTTGGGTTATGTATCAAGCGGAAATAGGTTTAGTCACATATTTCGAAAAGCTGCATGAATATTCAGATGGACAACACAACTCCGCCGAACTGAAGAATAGGTCTTTTTAATAAATCTGAATATTAAGAAGTTTGTAATTTTTTGTCATTATTATTTCTTATAATTTTGTTATTGAAGTAATTACTTGTTTTTAATTTACTCAACGTAATTTATTCATTTATTAAGAAACATAATTATTTTGAATTGCTGAAATAATGAAAAAGAATGCGTTTTATCTTATGTTATTGTGAATGACACACCTAAGAGGTGTTTGTTAAAACATTTTTTTTTTTTTTTAACGCTTTTTTGAAAATAATAATAATAATAATAATAATAAAATAAATATGCTAATACTATTGTTAAATTGCTAGTGTCAATGATTTTCTTTTATGCTATTGTGTTTTTTATCAAAGAAAGAAAACACAAATAATTATTGTTTGTTCTTTAAAATATTGCTCATTGTTCAAACAAACTTCTTATAATTTATACAATAATTAACGAATATGAATTATTGAGTGTGCATACTTTATTGATTACTAGCAGGCTTTGCCCGCTTAGCTGACCCATAAACAGAATCACACATTTTTAATCTTTTTTTTTTTTTTTTTTTTTTTTTTACTAATAAATAAATAAAATAATTACTCTTTCTTTATATTGCTTTACAAATAAATGGAAAGAAGAAAATCATTTAAATTTTCCGAAATGCTCGTCTCAGGTCGCCGCTGCATATGGCAGCACCTTTCTCGGGCCACAATATCGGGTACGCATCCCTATTGCTTGTTGCTTTGCTCTACCAGTTGGGTTTGCCGCAGGCGATAGAGACATCTGATGAGCATTTGGGTGCTTATTGGATGACAGTTTCGAAACGTATAGCATCTAAAAAGTTGAAATAGCGCTTTTATATTTGAATCCCAGTTACATATAAACAACACTGTGCGTACTATACATAATATTTTCTTTCACGTTATTTTCTATATTTTATTTGATTTATCCACTCTACCATAAAGTTACAACATTTTCACGCCAAATAAAACGTTACGATATGCTCTACTTCTAATGAGACAAATAACTTATTTTTATTATATATATTTTCCATTTTAAATACTTTATGGTTAGTTAATAACGAATGATTTATAGAAATAATAATAATAGTAAATCTGTAAACGTCATCCTGGTACCTTTATTTTAGCTCTTCTTGGCGACTTTTATTTTAAATTATTAAATACATTTTTTTTTTAATTTTTGAGAAAAACATTTATTTTACAATACAGAGATAACAAGAATTCAAGAATTTTATATTATGTTATTATAAATGACATAGCTATGACGTGCTTGTTAATAGGAGATACCTTTTGTGCACATTATTAAAAAAGTGTTAAATACTATAATTTATGTCAAAATACAAATATTCTTCTTTATTGAAAAAAATTTTCTAATAAAAATTATAAAAAAGAATGTTTATTTTTTATTCTTTAAAGTGTAGTTTTCTGTGAAAATTTTTCATATAATTTACGTATTAATTACTGAGTGTAGGTGTATTTTATATCGATAGAAAATACTCTACAAACCATGTAATTTTTAAAGCTCCACTGTAAATATATTTTTTATTTACTGATTATAACTTTATAAACAAAATAAATTATTTTGAATTTTATATATAGAGAAAAAATAAAGTGAATTATGTTATTATTAAAGATATAGCTAAGTGTTAGAATATCGATAGGAGTTAGTATAGCCAGGAGTTATCTATGGAACTATATTTCATGGCGGTTTCATACTCGTTTGCGGAAGAATACATCAATAAAAATCCACGTTTTGGGTATTGGGATTCACGATAATCGAGTTTAAATTTTTGAGAACGCTAATATACTCAATGATAAGAACATGGAATATTTGAATATTAATTAGATTTCTGTATTTTTTCTGTGTATTAACATTAATTGTATTTTAAATATATACATTCTCTTCCAACCAGAAAAAAAAAGTTTTAAAAAATATGAACGAATCGGATTTTAATAACACAAAACACACACACAAAAAAAAAAAAAAAAAATGCAACAAATAAGATGGTATTATTACTTATCTCACATATAATTGTTATATTTGCCATTCAAGTTTCCCTTTAAATAAATAAATATAGGCGAATAAAAAATAAATATTTTTAACATGCATGTATAGTTCAGCAAATATATAACATTTCGTCTATGTGGATTAAACAATATATATATATATTAGTTTCTATCAATAAATTTATTGATGATATTTTATCCCACATAATGTTAACCCGCAAAAAGTATATGTTGCCTCCTTTAACAGAAAATATTTAATTGAATTATCATTTTAGCAACATGCCATCAAACAATTGAACAAAGTAAAGATAAGTTCATTGTCAGCATACAAAATACCATTTAACATTTTTCCCTGCTGAAAAATCAATATTTGAAAAACATAGTTTCACAACTGAATACTAAATGCTGTGCGAAAAAATGGGAATGTTTATTTGCCAGAGCGTAATTGCCGTTGTAATCATATTTCCAATATATCTCTGCTGAAGTGACAAAGGCAAATGTCGATTTTGTCGTTTCTTCCGTGTAATAACATCTCAAGTATGATTACCGATTCTAACGATAATGCAAATACCGTTGAAAAAAATTAATGGTTTAAATTGATGAAAGACGCATAAAATCGCTTACTAAAAATAATATTTATCATCTGTAAAATCGATATATATATTTTTTTATATCCTTTTCTCTGCTGAATCATTAAATTTCCACAAAATTGCTTGACTAAAAGCATACAAGCAGGTGTGAAAATAATTAATAGATTTTATTTTATGTTGTTAGCTGATGGATCCATGTATGATTTTCCACATTTATTAATGTGTTTGTATCCTTAAGATTGTCTTTATTTTTTTTTTTTTTTTTGTATGTTTAGTTTATGAATTTGTAAATTTATTTCTGAACATTTTACAGTTTTTAAAGCAACAAATATATTTGAACCTTGGGTAGCTTTATATATATTGCTAGTAAGAAAAATTCAGCTACGTAATTTTATTTTTTGAGATGAATGTGTAGTATAAAAAGTAAAATTAAAAAAATTCTACATATATGACGAAAAACTATATGATACACAGGCTGATATTTAAAAAAAAAATCTGGAATAACTCCAGTCAACTTTTCAAACATTGAGTAATAAACCGATGTATAAATAAATAAAAATAAGAGAAGTCGTTAAAAAAACAAAAGAGAAAATTATAATAGGGTGTTTGAGTATGTTTCTTGATATAGTATGTTGTTTAATTTAACAATACTGCACTTCAAATTATTTGAGCCCATAGAACATGATGATAAAGAATTATTCGTTGTATCTCTGTAAAAATCTATAAATGTTATATTCACCAAAATCTCTACGCATCATGATAGGTGACCTAAAATGTGTATATAAATTTTCAGCTCAATCGGATAAGGTATTTAGACGCTATCATATTTTAAATAATATGAGCATATAGCAATAATGATAAAGAGTTTTTCGTTGAGTTAAAAAAAAATAAATAAATAAATAAATAGAAAAAATAAGCGCTAGATTCTTCAAAATCCACACAATTCATGTGATTTATAATATGTATATAAATTCTTAGTCAATTCGAATAAGGCGTCTAGACTCTATCGCAATTTAAATGATTTGATCTCGTAACCGATAATGATAAATAATCATTCTTTGTCTCCTAGTAACAAAACTATAAATTCTAGAATCGCCAATATCTATAGAGTTTGTATAACGATGGCCTATAACATAATACAATATAATATAATAAATGTATATATATATATATATGTGTGTGTGTGTGTGTGTGTGTGTGATAATTATTTCATATTTACATCATACTCTGTAAATTATTTGATCTGAAGCACAGCTGAAAAATTAAAATCAATTTAACTCATTATTTAAAACTTATAACTTCGAAAGTTCAAAATTTCTTATTATATGGCAGCTCTCCTTACCCTAAAATTTACAATAGAATAACAGTAAAAAATTATTTACATTTATATTAAGTATGTATTTAATAGAGAATTTTTTTATTTGCATTTATATTTTTATAAAATAGAAGTTTTCATGCGTTTCTTCATTAAATCATTTTTCTCTTTAAGAAGCCATGCGTTCATATTTTTTCTTTTATTAACGAATTTAATTTGAAATAATTAAATAACTAGCTAAAACCCGTCGAATTCGACGATCACTTTATTGACCGTTATGTTTCAAAAATCGTCGCATCATTATTTAATTGTATTTCAAGTTAAAACATCTAATATAATTTACGTCACTTCACTTAAAAAAAAAAAAATGGAAGTCGGAAAAATGCTTATAAATAGAAATACTATATTTGACATCACTTTCTACAAAGTACTGTCAATATGGCGTCAAACTGACTCAAAATAAACAATTGCTATCTTTTACTTTCTGTTTCGTTTAATACTAAATCTACATGTTAGCTGACCCGCGTGGTGTTGTCCGGGCCCATGGTAATAACCTTAAATGAACCTTAAATTTGTACGATCTTATATCTTTAACTCGATTTTGTTTGAATTTCTATTTTTAAATAAAAGAATTGCGAAAAAATAATCAGCTGTAACAAAAAAAAATTACCTCGAACCGAAGAAATTCTGCCTTGTGAGCGCGGTGCCTTCGGCAGCGCATACGCCGGCCTTTAATAACATAAAAAAAAATCCCCAAAATTAACCTGGAACCGAACGAACCCGACCGGTGTTGCCCAGGCCCATGATACCTTGAATGAACCCTAAATTTATATGATTTTATATCTTTAACTCGATTTTGTTTGATTTTTTTTTTTTTTTTTTTGAATGAAGCATCACGAAAAAAATAATCAGCTGCAACAAAAAAATTACCTCGAACCAAACGAAACTCTGCCTTGTGACCCCGGTGCCTGCGGCAGCGCATACACGGGCTGCTAATAACATGAAAAAGTTCCCAAAAATTAACCTGGAACCGAACGAACCTCTGACTCGTGTTTCTGCTGCCTGTGTCTGCGGCACCGTATAGCAGGCATGCTACGCACGCGCTGTAAAATCTCCTTTCCTCCACCAGGAGGCGCATTAGGTTGTATACGAACGTCACCAATCGTCTTGAATTTCCAAGACCTTTCAAATAAGGTGTCACATGGTTGTGTCAACTGCAAAATCCTTTAGTTGCACTTTCCACCGCCAGGGCCACAGTGTGTTCTGTACGAACATCACCGACTGTCTGGAAATACCAAGACCTTTAAAATAAGGTGTAACTTGGTAGACTCTACTGCACCTAGTTCCTAGTCATTAGTTCCTAGTAGTTCCTAGTTCTACTGCACCTAGTTCCTAATCACCTAGTTCCATTTTTCCCCACCAGGAGGCGCGCTATATTCTATACAAACATCCCCAATCGACATGGAATTTAAAGACCTTTATCATCAATTATCTTGAATTTCCAAGACCTTTCAAATAAGGTGTCACATGGTGGTGTCAACTGCAAAATTCTTTAGTTGCACTTTCCATCGCCAGGGGGCACAGTGTGTTCTGTACGAACATCACCAACAGTGAGGAAATACCAAGACCTTTAAAATAAGGTGTAACATGATAGGACCTAGTACAAAATCCCATAGTTCCACTTTTCACCACCAGGGGGCGCTCTATATTGTTTACAAACATCCCCAATTGACATGAAATTTTAAGAAGTTTATCACCAATCGTCTTGAATTTCAAAGACCTTTCAAATAAGGTGTCACATGCTGGTGTCAACTGCAAAAGTCCTTTAGTTGCACTTTCCACCATCAGAGGGCACAGTGTGTTCTGTACGTATAGGGACCCTATATAGAGAGAGACTGGACATTGACCGAAAGTCGGCCATCTTAGTGCCAATTCGGAGCGATCCCCGTAGAACGTAATGCTTTTTTCTTCGCGATTGACGCTTTACTATACAACATAAATGAAAGGAAATTGTGCTAAATTTGTGCAGAAAGTAATGCAGAATAGAAATATGTAGTTTTTTTCGTCTTAGAGAAAAAGAACTTGAAGAAAAACGAATTTTGTTTGAACCTTCGACATGGTTACTTTTTCAATTCCTATCGGAAAACAGAGGAATTTTTTTTTGTATATTTCTATATTAAGCAAAATACGTTGATTGTGAAAGTAATTCTACCTTATTTTTTCTGAGGACATACATTCTATGTATAAAAAGTTAGAAAATTTTTAACAAAAATATGGTAATCTTAGTTTTTGTCAAGTAATTCATGAATAAATGTAAAACTACGGCAGAAGAACAGAAATTATTTTTTTATTATTTTATAAAAATATTTACGTAATATTTTTACAAGCTAAAAATACATATTTTATTTATTTCAATTACGCATTATTAATAATAATGAGTTAAATATTAAAAATAAAAAATTTATTAATTATAATTTGTAAAAATCTTAACTAATACCTTTAGAAATTAAAAAAAAAATATATTTATTTTATTTACAGTTTTTTTTTTTTTTTTTTTTTTTTTTAGTTTTTTTTAAATATTATGTAAATAAAAACTTATTAACTTAATTACTTAAAACTTATTAACTTAATTAAGCTTATGTAAATAAAAACTTATTTAAATATTGTTTATAAAATTTATTATGGCAATTATTATTTAAAAGAAATTTATATTTCATATGTTAGCAAATAATATACACCTTATTTTCTTTATTTTTAATAATTTATTTTAAGAAATCTGATACATTTTGCGTACTAGCAGAAAACCAAAAAATATATTTTTATATAGTTATTTTAAATTAAAAATATATCAGAAAAATACATTGAGATCTAACCTATTAAATATATTGCAGAACAGAACTTAAAAACAAATAGCTAGCAAATAAATAATGTAATTATCTCATATGTTAGGAAATAAATACGTAAAACTGCATGCAATAAGAGAATTCAAAGTATTTAAAGCATGATATAAAATAAATAATTATGTATTTTTATCTTTTAAAAGTATTCCAAAATTAAAGCAATTTATCTCCCAACAAAGTAAAAATGTAATAAATAAGTTCTTTTTCGATTATGACGTAAAATAATCAAAATTTCTTCTCGGCGTAATGATAAGCAATAGAGCAACTGGCACTAAAATGGAGAATTTCGTCAAAAAGCCGGCGCGCCAATGTCCAGTCTCTCTCTTTATAGGGTCCCTATGTACGTACATCACAAACAGTCATGAAATACCAAGACCTTTAAAATAAGGTGTAACATGATAGGACCTAGTACAAAATCACCTAGTTCCATTTTTCACCACCAGAGGGGGCGCCCAATATTATATACAAACATCCGCAATTAACATGAAATTTCAAGATCTTTAAAATGAGGTGCTGCATGTGTGGGTCTAGAACGGATTTCCCGCTCAATACTAATTTCCCCCCATTCCCTTCCCCCAAATCTATTTTCCCCCTTTTTCCCCCTTTAAAATCGAAAATTCCAAATTGTCAGAAAGTGATTATTTAGTATTCGAGTCTAGTCCCCCATGTACAATTTTTCACCGTGAAGTAATTTGGAGCTGAGTTAAGCTCGCATACGTGTTTTTAACCCATGCCCCCGGGAAAGGGACCGTTCGACTTTTTTTATTTTTCTCTTTTCATAACACATCTACAGACCAAGACCTTTTCTTAGACACCTCAACCTAATTTTTACACCTAGCCGTTCTCTCAATTTAGTGGAGACAGACAAAAACATGTTTCAAATTAATATATAGATTATGTAATCTGTCACAGAATCAACGATAAAATTTATGTTGTTAATGACTTAAACATATTTTTAGTTTCACTGCCAATTGTCTCTACAAGGGAATTTATACCTATTGAATTATTAAAATTTACTAAATTATTAACTAAAAATAAAATTTTATTAACAGACAAAATTTTAATAATTTCACTGGACTTAAATATGCTCCTTAAACGATGTGTAATATTTCAAATATATATTTTTTTATTAACTATTTGATATTCTAATTTTATGGGGGAAAAAAAAATAATAATCTGATCTAAACCACAACTTATTTATTTATTTATTTTTTAAAGATTTATTTTAATTATACAATCTCATAAAAGTATACAATATATATCTACAATAATTAATAACGAAACTATCATTTATCAAGATACAATATTACAAGCACGGATTGCCGAATGGTAAAACGCTTGCACAGTGCATAGAGGAACCACTAGTTGGAAAGTTTGGAGGTTCTGTCCTTCTCCTCGGGTAGGTAAAGCGAAAAATTAAAACATAGTTTATGGTCCCTTTACTAGATGGTAGCACTGGTGATAAGACGGCCGCGGAGAAAACTTTTTTTTTTTTTCTGTTTGCCGACGCCGGTCCATTACCGGTATATGTTTTGTTTGGAAACGGTTTGGTGTCGCTGCGGCTGCCTTGTCGGTTTGCCGGCAACGGACCGATTGTGTACCATCCAATCGGCCGACTGCCCCCTACACGACCACAAAATATACGTATCCGGTATGGCAGGCGGCGTTGGTCCGAAACCGCCTGAAATGAACAGCCGGCAATAGGTCGACTGCTCACAGATAGTTCTGTTTTTGTTGGGATATAACTAATAGTTATCAATTTTGTAACCTTTAAATTTCATTTCGCTAAAGTATTCAACTGATACGTATTGAAGACAGTGTGACACTAATTTTCATCTTGTGGATTAATCACCCGTGCTGATGGAGAAGAAAAATACATTTACTTTCTATTAGTATTTCAAAAGACACGTTTACAGATATTCATAAAATATCAGACATTTGCTGGTTAAATTTTAAGTGAAATTACTTTGATATAAAATAACATATGTAAATTTTGATCATATCATTATGTTTTCTCTATATATTAAAAAAAAGTAACTGTCGCTGTCGTCAATTTTTTTTGTCTGCGACAGCATCTTCTCGCGGAGGGCAAAGTGCTCTGCATCATGAGAGGTATCAGTGTATTCCGACTGTTTCAAGGAAGGCATTTCAGCTGCTTAGAAATTTCTATCATTTTAATTACCGAAGTTATTAACAGAAACGTAGGATTTATATAGGTACTCTATTTGCCACCGGAGAAAAAGTTTCTCTTAAGACTTTTTTTCTGTGTTGCTGACGTCACTTTCCTCAGGAAAATTAAAATGTGATCAATGGGGTAAATAAGAAAAATTGAAAAATTGGCATCTTTGAGATGCTCGAGAGAAGAAAAAAATTATTCAGAATATCAAAATATGAAAATAACCGTTATTTTAAAAATATTAAGTAAAAATTTAATAAAAATGAAATGAAAATTAGTTTTATTTTTATTTTAGTTTACATTATTATTTTATATTATTAACTAATTTTGTATTATTAGTTTTTATTTTAACGTTAGGAGAAAAAGATTTAGTAATGAATATAATGATTATGTTAAACAACGATTGGTATACGCAAGCGAAGTGATAACTTCACTGTCCGTTCGTGGATACAAGAAAAATATTTCCTATGTTAAACGCCCATTGGATTTTTTGTAAAAAATTATTAAAAATCGAGGAAAATTATTTCCCGATTTTAATCCCCATATTTAGATATAGATACAGTCGGTAACAAAAGTGTCCGAACACTAGCAAAAATTCCTATATAAAAAAAGTAGAGTTAATACTGTTTTGTTAAATAAATCCTCATCGAATCATGTTCTTACACTGACTAAGAACAGGATTCGATAAGGATTTATTTAACAAAACCGTATGAAGTGTAAATTTTTTACATAGGAATTTTTGCTAGTGTTCGGACACTTTTGTTACCGACTGTATGTATTAGTTATCATGTGCATGCGTTAGATTAAGGGTACAACTATAGTATTTCCCCACAGCTGAATTTGGCGATTTTTCTTTGGCGCCGATTTGAACGATAACGATGTCGTTCTGGACTGTTTACGATATAATATGGCTGCCTGCATGCTATTTACTTTGGATTTATGATTTTATTATTTATGATTTATAATTTAGCTTATGATTATATCATTTATGATATATGATTTATGATTTTTAGATTTATGATTTAGCCATAATAGACAAAAATAAATCGCCAAATTCAGCTGATGGGAGATACTATAGTTGTTCCAAACTTCCATATTCGACTGAAAACATAATCATTTCATTTCAAAGGATGATATTTACACAATAAATATCCAACTAATATACTAATTAAAAGGAAAATGATAAATATTCTATCATAATTTGAAGTCAAATTTGTTTTCAAATGTCTAAATAAAGTATCGGATATAAGATACTAATATGTTGCAGCGGAATAGATTTGATATTGGTCATCCTTGGCAGAAAAAAAATATCGCCAAATTATCTGGCGAACATAATTTAATTCCTTTCAAAAATCATGGTTATTTTAACAAGTTATGTTAAGAGAGTAATGAATAATATGAAACAATATTTCGTACAATACATATTACAAAAATACACATCTGGCATGTATATTTTCGTATTACGTTTTACAAAAAAAAAAAAAAAAAAAAAAAAAAACGCCAAGGACGACAGAGTTTTGAAATTTAAAATTAAAATTTTGTCAATTTCACAGCAAAATAACTGAATCTAACACATGCACATGATAACTAATACATACATACACCCAAATATGGGGATTAAAATCGGGAAAATATTTTCCTTGATTTTCAATAATTTTTTACAAAAAATCCAATGGGCGATTAACATAGGAAATCATTTTCTTGCATCCATGGACGGTCAGTGACATCACACTTCGTTTGCGTATATAATTAGAGGTTAAGGCTGTACATCAGTCAGATAGCTCCCTTTCTCCCTTCCCATGTTATCCAATGGGATTTTCGTTGCTTTGTTTTATAAAAATACCTCATTCAAAAATGAAGTTTTTCAAATTCTGTTTTTTGAATATTACTCTTTGAACAGGTCGTCTTTTAGCTTAGTGAGCAATTTTTCGAAAAAAGTAATTTAAATATTTTATTTCAATATGTAAATTATGGACTCTAAGTGTGGATCTCTAAGTAAAATATTTATATTTATTTTTTCGAATAATTGCTCACTAAGCTAAAAGACCACCTGTTCAAAGAGTAATATTCTAAAAACAGAATTCAAAAAAGTTCATTTTTGAATGAGATATTTTTATAAAACGACGCGACAAAATTCCATTGGATAACATGGGAAGGGAGAAAGGGAGCTAACTGACTGATGTACAGCCTTAAGCCCAGAAATTTTGAAAATGAAATTTACGAGACGACAACATAGATTAGTTTATATAAAAATTTACCTTTTTTAACTCAAAACATATTTAAAATGATGGATGTTTACTATGACCAATTTAGTGATTTTTAAAATTTAGAAATGAAGAAGCTCGTACGTTTTCCGCCAAGGAATTTATTTACGCAACCACAATAGCCATTTAAACTCTAGCCCTGCCTTAAATATCCGCGATTGTAATGAAATGCTCGCCCTCTGGTGGGCTAAGGTGAAATTACAATTAACATGAATAGCTTTCGGCTTTCATCAAGCCGCCATTGCTTGCCGATGTTTAGTTTCACATATATTTATTGTATAAAAAGAATAAATCCGGTAAAAAAGATAACACCTACTGTTCTGTGCTACGGTGCAACTATAAAGGATCAAGAAATCCAGAATTAAGCTTCCATTTATTTCCAAATGACAAATTTAAAATTTCAGTTGCTTCGGCTAATGGAAGTAAAGAATTAATTAGATGATTTGAAACTAATATTTGTTCAATTTCAGTTAAAAATCTACTTCCGATCGAACTTTGAATAAACTGAAATATTTTTTTCCAAAAACAATCAATTTTCCATGATGTAATGGCGCAGAAATTATAGTACGAATATTAAGTAGAATAACAAAAAGAACAATAATAAATACACGTGGCTATTATATTTACTAACAACAAAAGCTGGAAAAGCGCCATCTATCGATCATTACAAACGCGGATAGAGAAAATTATAAAATAGTGCAATAATAATAATAATAATAAAATTGGCAACCTATTTTTGTTTTTTAAGCATTGATGAAAAACTTTGCAGAAAACAGAATTTAATTTAATACAACAGGACTTTTTTTTTTTTTTTTTTTGTCTATTTTTCCATGCAATGGAATGAAGTAACTGTGTTGCTAAAATATTTTAGTTACACCTAATACAGGACCTCACTGGTAGATTTTAAATTTTTCATTTATTTTGACGATGAATTATATCTCAGTTATGCATGTCAAGATTTTTGCGAAAAAAGTCTAAGCTACTTCGGTGCGAAATTTAAAATTTCGCCAAGAGGTTAAACTGTATCATTGCTTTAGCACATTTTTTTTTTCAATATTTTTAAACTTAATTCAAGAGGGAAAAAAAAGAACATTTTTTATTTGGTCTAAATTTACAAAATATCTCCAGGTAAAATATTATCCGTATTATTAAAAAGAAAATAGCTAAAGTAGTTTTCCCTGTATCATTGATGTCTCTATAAATTAAATTAAATTAAATTATCTAATATCATAATATTTTATTCTCCACACGCATTTTTTATTTTCTAAATTCAACATCACATGATATATATGTATAAAAATCAAGGTGTAATCAATATATATCCAGAAGATGTAGCCAACAAATATTCAGAAGCCATCATTAACACAAGTTCAGGAAATATCGGCAGCAACTATGATCAATATATACCAGTAGATATCGCCAACGAGTATTCTGGAGCCATCATGAATATTTATTCAGAAAATATTGTCAACAAATATTCAAAAGCCATCCAATTTATGAATGGTGAGGGTCTATCTCGAATACTTCAAACCGGCAATTCGTCTTTACAATATAATCAAGGATGAATTTTTCACTTATCAGTAGGTTTCGAAAAATGTGATTTTTTTCTCTTTTTTTCTTCCCGATTTAACTTAGTATTTAATATAGTTTAAGAAATGGTAAAATCAGATATTGACGGGCATCTTGGCAAATTCATGGCGACAATGCAAAATCGCTATCTAAAAGAAATTGTCCTGTCGTACTACTACTAATGAAATGTTTAAAATAATTGCATTAATCACATAAGATATTTGTTTTCAATGGATCTGACTAAATCATATTCTAGAAAAATGCACTTTAAAAAGTTGCATCTTTACTGTTGTAAGCATCATTTTAAACCTTGCTGCACACTGGAAATAAATGCAGAGTGTTACATATTGCCCTAAATTAACAAAAAATTCAATAGTAAAAAATACAGGCATTAGAAAAAATAAATTCATAATTTCTTTAATCAAGCAATAATATCCGAAAAATTCATCGACATCGTGACAAAAATTTAACAAGTGGATCGTATACTAAAGCTGTAACGCTAAATCGTTTAGATGTTAAGAATTTATCTCTGTTCTAAACAGTTAGTGCTATCGTTCTTTATTTTGTGTGTCTAGCTTCTAACATATGTTTTCTCTCAAAATAATGGCAAATTGTTATTAAATTGTCGAACGTTAAAACAGATTTTTCACGTATTATAAACGATATAATATTAAATATTGTGTATTTCAATGTGATACCAAATATAGTGGTTTCTATAATATTGTTCAACTTTTCTCTTGTGTTATGTATAATTAATATTCCAATTCATTGAAAGGCAAAGTTGCGAATAGTCGGGTAGAATCCACCATGGGTTAATGAGCGAAGCAAGTCGGGGTGAGGGAAAGCCTTCCTCGGGGGTTGGTGAGCGGAGCGAGCTGGGGGCAGAGCCCCCAGTAATGTTAAAAGAAACTATGGATAGTAAAATTGTTTGTTTTCGGCCAAATTTCTGAAATTGATATTTTTCTATAATTGCCCATTTTGAGAGGCATTTAATCTGAAAATTAGATTTCTGCGGTTTGCTTGTCTGTACTTGTACGGATGGGCCTTTTTTTAAAGCATAGCAAGGAAACAAATATCAACGAAAAGCCCGTTATTCTAAATCCGTTTTTTAAATGGGCTGTTACTTGAAAAAATTATTGAGACCGGAAATTTTTTTTCTATAGAGGTTCATACAAATTCATTAATATACATTCCATCAATAGACAAATTTTAAATTAATGCATTTAAAAATCATAGACTTTACAAAGCTTAGTAAAAATAAGCCTAGAATTTATATTTACATACTGCAGATTTAATATGGTATGGGGTGATTTGAACATTCTTTAAAGGGACACACGGAACATATTCGAATGCTTTATAGTTGGGCATTGTTTGGGCATTACAACTTAAGTTGTATTATCATCCTTTAATACTATGTTAATTCTAATTTCAGTATGTGATGCATATACAAATTACAGATAATTTACACAATTTTCTGAAGTACTTAAATATGTTTTAAAGATTAGTCTGATATAAAATTCTCTGTATAATTTAAAATAATAATTTAAATTTCAACGCAAAATAAATATTTTATGCATGTGCCAACATTATAAAAACGGTGGCTGTACTCCCTTCACATTATAATATAGCTTAAAAAGAAAGTAAAAAGAAAAAACTGATTCTAACACAATTTTCAGTCACATTTAAGGTGCTGTTGTTAAGGTTTAAGCCAACTGATGGCGTTATGGTCCTAGGACCTGGGAGGAGTGCTCTCATTTGGGGGTCTTTCTAAAGGATCCTAGCTCGTATTTACTCAAGTTTCAAAGAAAACCTCGAACAACTGCGAACAACCAGATTGATGAAGGTGACCTGGGACAGAGCCCTGCAATTCACTCAATTATTTTTAAATGCTTATGAAATTCTCGAATAAATTATTTCATATTTTATATCTTAAACTCTAGTAAAATGTTTTTAAAGAAGTGCAACGTAAAACAAAATAATATAACCAGATAATTTTAATGTTTAAGCACCTCATTACTACTATGAATTTTATAGCAAATGTTTAAGTCAATATTTTATGTTTATATGTATTTTATCTCCAAAGCAAAAATTAGGAAATAATTTGATTAGCGAGTTAAATGAGTTAGTTCTTTGAAATATAGGAAATTCAAATAAAATCTCTCTCTCTCTCTTTTTTTAATACTAGGGGGCTCTGCCCCCTGCTCGCTCCGCTCACCAAACTTCGAGGGAGGCTTCGCCTCCCCCCCGGCTGACTTTACTCATTAACACATGCAGAGCTCTGCCCGCCTATTCGCTGCTTTTCTTTCACTGAATAGGAATATTAATAGCGCCCAACACAAGACAAAAGTAGACAATTATTATAAAATTCTCCATATTCGATGCTAATTTGAAATATATAATATTTAACAGCAAATTATTTTTATTTATTTCTATAAAAATTATTGTAAAACTCAATTCTTTTCTTAATGGAAAGGATATCATAATAACGTGCTGTAATGCAAAATGAAATGCCATTTTGCATTACAGCTCTAGTATGTGACCCTTTTCATTACAATTTTACAACCATAGATTCGTACCGCGGTACACCAGTCGGTAGAACGCCGAGATCGTAACTGGAAGATTGCGGGTTCGGTATTCGAGCTCGCCAAAGACCGTCGTGTACACTAATGGTGAATGGTGCACGCAAAATCTGTCGTGGTTGCAATGTCTTCCATGATCCTGTCAAAATTATACCTTTGGGGATCACGGAAGATCCCCTCCGTAGTGGATCAAAATTGGAAAGGCATGTCTCCGGAACATCCCTAGGGGTACATCGTAGACTGTCGCCAATTACCCATAGCGCAGTACTGGTGTGACGTTAAATCGAACTTATCTACCTACAACCATAGATCCTATTTTAATTTTCCCATGTAAAATGACTTCATGACAGAAGAACAACGTCACTGGGAGAAACTTTTTTCAAGGTGGCAAATATAGTACCTTTATAAACCTGTCGTTTTTAGTTAATAACTTCTGTAATTAAAATGATAGAAATTTCTAAGCAGCTGAAATGTCCTCCTTGGTGTATTCGGAACACATTGATACCTCTCATGACGCGAAAGACCCTGCCCTCCACGAGAAGATGCTGTTGCAGACAAAAAAAAAATTGACGACAGTAACAGTAACTTTTTTTTAAATATATAGATACTCTACTGATCAATTTTCCACGTGATATCGAAATATAGTGTACGTATGTTGTTACTGTACAAGAAAATTTCTTTCATTTTTTCTTGACAACAGCATAAATAAAAAATCTAAATAAACGAGATTAGTATACATTACAAACTGCCTTATAAAATGAAAAATGACTAGTACGTTGGGACGATCAATTATATATATATACTTCAAAATTTATTAAAACAACACCATTTAACGATTGACAAGCACAAAAATTTAATCATAGCTTCTGACAAAAAATATTTTGCATATTGAATTTTATCTAATAAATGCTCCGATGCACCCATGTAGAAAATCTCAGAAGGATATAAGAAAATAATTATAGTAATGCCATCTTTCGCATGATTTGCATTAAAACTCAGTCAACATTAATTTTATAATGCCTATCTCACACAAAACGTTTGACGCTATAATACATTTTAGGTGCTGTGATATATCCTTCCCATAAATGGAGGGAAAAGTCGTACATCGGATTTTTACTTCTTATTTCTTGTTTATAAATACTTAGTTACATTTTGAATCTAATTTTCCTGTATTTACATGGTATACACAAAGTACGGAACTTTGAATAAACAACCAGGCTGTGGATTTAATTAAAACTATTTTTTTCAGATATTTTAAAAAATTAGATATAACAAAAAAAAAAAAAAAAAAATGTAAAAAACAAAATTATAATATTAATTTATATCTCTAAAAGAAGTGAAAAAAACCTACAACTTCATGTATGTGAAGTGAAATAGAAAATAGATTAAAATAAAATATCTGGCAAATAAGTCTTCTG
Organism: Salticus scenicus; assembly: GCA_963930645.1. Classification (NCBI taxonomy): domain Eukaryota; kingdom Metazoa; phylum Arthropoda; class Arachnida; order Araneae; family Salticidae; genus Salticus; species Salticus scenicus. The sequence goes on from OZ005649.1 coordinate 105,785,240, forward strand.
ATACATAGATATTACCAAGAAAACTGCGACAATAATATGTTTGCTCTCTGCAGATAAATCTGAAAATACAACATCGTAAGAAAGAATCTTTGTGCAAATCTTACGTTATTTTAATTTCTTTTCGTAATAATGCCTATGTATTATCTTGATTCCCTAGGAAAACCGTAACTACAATTTATTTCGTACACCATCAGAGAAGCACATATTTTGTATTGTAGTTGTTTTCTAATATAAAGATTAAAAATAGCCTATACTTGGATATACATGTTGTAAACTGATTTTTGTATATACCTGAAAAGAAATATGGATAATTAGAATTGAATATGTAACAGTGTCCTTACATTTAAAAAAAAATTATGTGGTATAAGCAGCTGTACCAATATTTGTGACAAAATGTACAAATTATCTGGAAAGGTCATAAATTTTAAAATGTTATAAAAATCACCAAATTATAGTCAAAACATTAAGATAAATTAGAGTATAGAAACTAAAAATAGTTAAAATGATTATAATAAATAATCCTCCGCTAAACGTGTGATAGCCAAGTAGTAAAAAATAATCAGCCAAAAATAAATATAAATTACACACACACGCACATGCACACACACACACACACACACATAATATATATATATCTGTATATATATATAAATTACGTGTCACGATGTTTGTCCGGGGTAAACTCCTAAACTAAGGAACCGATTTTAATGAAATTTTGCACACTGTGTGCAGTTTGGTCCAACTTGAGAGATAGGATAGTTTTTATCTCAATTTATTGTCACAATATTGTTTTATTGCAATTATTTGTTAATTATAGACCTTTATTAAAGTTGCTGCAAAATATCTGTGAGTTCCATTAATTTAATTGTTGCCAAAAAGAAAAAATACGAGTTCATTTTCTTTCGACATAAAAATAAATACATTTAATCAAACGTGAACGTTAAAAAATTATAAAAAGTTAAATTATGCATCTCACGAAAATTGACGTCATAATCAATTTAAAGATTTTATACACATTGATAAAGTGCTAATGTAGTTCTATCATAGATATCTGTATATATATAAAAATTACGTGTCACGATGTTTGTCCGCGATAAACTCCTAAAGTAATGAACCGATTTTAATGAAATTTTGCACACTGTGTGCAGTTTGGTCCAACTTGAGAGATATGATAGTTTTTATCTCAGTTTATTGTCACAATATTGTTTTATTGCAATTATTTGTTAATTATAGACCTTTGTTAAAGTTGCTCCAAAATATCTGTGAGTTCCATAAGTTTAATTGTTGCCAAAAAGAAAAAATACGAGTTCATTTTCTTTCGACCTAAAAGTAAATACATTTAATCAAACGTGAACGTTAAAAAATTATAAAAAGTTAAATTATTCATCTCACGAAAATTGACGTCATAATCAATTTAAAGATTTTATTCGCATTGATAAAGTATGTAGTTATACACAAGCGAAGTGTGACGTCACTGACCGCCTTTGAAATCAAGAAAAAGATTTCTTATGTTAATCACCCATTGTATTTTTTATAAAAAATTATTAAAAAACGAGGAAAATTATTTCCGGATTTTAATCCCCATATTTTTGTATAGATATGTATTATTTATCATGTGCATACGTTAGATTGACTTATTTTGCTGTCAAATTGACAAAATTTTAATTTTAAATTTCAAAGCTCTGTCGTCCTTGGAGTTTTTCGTATTTGGCGATCAAAAACGTAACACGAAAATATACAAGCTAGAAGTATATTTTCGTAATATGTATTGTGCGAAATATTGTTTCATATTATTCATTACTCTCTTAATATAAGTTGTTAAAATAACCATGATTTTTGAAAGGAATTAAATGTGTGCGTCAGATAATTTGGCGATATTATTTTTTTTCCGCCAAGGATGATAGATATGAAAGTTATTCCGCTGCAACATGTTAATATCTTATGTCAGTTACATTATGTATATGCTACAATTTATTTCACGTGACACGTGTGTTAAAAATTTATTTACGACATAACCTTGCTTTTTCAATTTTTGTTGCATTATTCTAATCTGTATCACTTCGTTTTCTTTAAGAAATTTGTGATCTATACATAACGTTCTAAATAAAAAGTAATTATTTCAATATTTTAAAACTTATTTAAAAGTCTGTTTTATTTAACATTAAATTTTAAAAGTTAATTTAAAACTTATTTAAAAGTCTGGAAGAGTTTAAGTCTGTTTATTTGTTTTGTAACGCTAATCTATATGATCGATGTTCGAAACTTTAGTTAATTATTTCTCTTATTTTTCTTTACTTTTTCTTTAATAACTTACCAATTTAACGTTCCTGATTAAATTTGTGATTTATATATGTATTTTGCATTAAATTTTGACTCATGTTTATTGCTGAAAATGCGATCGTAAAATCTTGCAATTTTCTTATCTTAATCCTCAATGCTTTCCTTCTAGATTAACTTGAATTTACTATTAAAATTTTAACATACTCAGAATCTTCTCACCACTTCGTTAAAATATATTAATCTTTTCAGTAATATATTAATCAGTATATCCCCACAACGATATTTGGCGATTTTTTGTTGGCGATTATGGCTAAATCATAAATCTATAAATCATAAATGGTAATCTAAATCATAAATCAAAAACATAAAATAATAAATCCAAAATAAACAACATATAGGCTGTCATATTATATCACAAACAGTCCAGAGCGACATCGTTATCGTTCAAAACGCCAAATTCAGCTGTGGGGATATACTGAAGTTATAATTATCCGAATATAATTACTGAAGTTATATTACAAGTTATAGTTGTGGGTAACAACTATAGTATTTCCCCACAACTGGATTTGGCGATTATGGCTAAATCATAAATCGAAAATAAAAGCATGCAGGTTAACATATTTCATTGCAAATAATCCAGAACGACTTCGTTATCGTTCAAAAAGGCGCCAAAAAAAAAAAAAAGAAAAAAGAAAAAAAAATCGTCAAATCCAGTTGTGGGGAAATACTATATACCTTATCAAATTATCAACGTATTACTTAGCCGCAGCAACGCATGGCCGGGTCTGCTAGTATATACATATATATATCTATATTAATAAAATCAGAGTTTTGTCTGTAAATTTGTCAGAATCGAAAAATTTTGCGATATCTTCACGTTTCACACCCCATGAAAGCCGAAAATGACTTCAGAAAATTTTGCCTGTGTGTGTGTGTGTGTGTGTGTGTCTGTGTGTATGTCATCGTGTCCGAATGTCGCTTTTTTTGTCCGGGCATCACTCGAGAACGGCTGGACGGAATTAAACGACGCTTGGCAGGAATTTAGGTCTTCACCCAACTTAAAATTATATCTATCAACTTTTCGGAAATTCCTCCCCGTTCCCCCCTAGGGGGTAAAAGACTAAAACACGTTTGTCCGGGCATCACTCGAGAATGGCTGGACGGAATTCAACGGCGCTTGGCAGAAACTTAGGTCTTCACCCAACTTGAAATTATATATATAGAAATTTCAAAATTATAATTAGTGTTTAAATTGTGGGTAAAAAACGCCTGCGCATGCGCTATAAATATCTTTTCACTAAAATGCTTTGAATGAAAAAATGAAATATAAAAATAAATTTTTAAGTTAAAGACTTTTGTATTCGCGTGATTTTCACTACAAATTATGAAAAGATTGAAATGAAGTGTTGCCATCTAAGTTTCATACTTTAGTTAATTTTAAAAAATCTAATTGTCGTATCGAAAAACTGTTTACACCCCAGGATTCAGAAAAATAACCTCTTTCATTTGGTACTGAATTTGTAATGATAGGTCCGATATTTCTAATTTATTTTTCCCTTTATCCGTTTTTCCGTTGCCACTTAAATTTCATACTTTAGTTATTTTTTAAAAATCTAATTGTCGCATCGAAAAACTGTTTGAACCCCTGGATTCAGCAAAATCACCCCTTTCATTCGGTATCAAATTTATAAATATAGGTCTGATATTTCTAATTTATTTTACCCTTTTTCCGTTTTCAACCCAGATTCGATATGGAACAGCTTTAGTATTGGATCCCTTTGGCAAAATTTGAAATTGGGCACCGAAGTAGCTCGGACGTTTCTCGCCAAGATCTTTAATTGCACAATTGAGATAGCCAATTCAGTTCATCGCAAAAATGGCTTAAAATATTTAAAGTCACCAAAGGGTTCCGATACTTAAGCTGTGCTTTTTGTATTTATTAGTGCTAGATGCCTATTTCAGTCGGTACAGTTGTCGAATTTTTATAGGTCACTCTTAATTAGTGCTAGAGGCCTATTTCAGTCGGTTTATTGAATGGGGATTTATTGAATGAAGGCCCCCCAAGGCACAACTTTGACATCAGTCCCCCCCAGGCCCAACTTTGACATGACTCCCCCCCCAAGGTACCCCTATTTCAGTCGGTACAGCGTTGTCGAATTTTTATAATACCCTCTTAATAGTGCTAAGGGCCTATTTCAGTCGGTTTATTGAATGGGGATTTATTGAATGAAGCCCCCTCCAAGGCCCAACTTTGACATGAGTCCCCCCCAAGGTACCCCTATTTCAGTCGGTACAGCGTTGTCGAATTTTTATAATACACTCTTAATAGTGCTAAGGGCCTATTTCAGTCGGTTTATTGAATGGGGATTTATTGAATGAAGTCCCCCCAAGGCACAACTTTGACATGAGTCCCCCCCAAGGTACCCCTATTTCAGTCGGTACAGCGTTGTCGAATTTTTATAATACACTCTTAATAGTGCTAAGGGCCTATTTCAGTCGGTTTATTGAATGGGGATTTATTGAATGAAGTCCCCCCAAGGCACAACTTTGACATGAGTCCCCCCCAGGCCCAACTTTGACATGAGTCCACCCCAAGGTACAACTTTGACATGAGTCCCCCCAAGGCCCAACTTTGACATGAGTCCCCCAAGGCCCAACTTTGACATGAGTCCCCCCAAGGTACAACTTTGACATGAGTCCCCCCCCAAGGCACACCTTTGACATGAGTCCCCCCCAGGGCACACCTCCCCCTCATTGGGAAAAAGAGAAAAAACGTTGTTTTGCGGCTATAAGACAGTTTGGACTTCCAACGTTATTTGTTACAATATCTGCAGCTGAAACACATTGGTTTGATTTAATGAAAACTTTATCATGGAATTTAGATCGTCACGAATTAACTAAAGAAGAATTTGTCGATATTAACAAGTTTAGCAGTAGGCTTCTGGCACTAAATTAAAATCTGTCAATGTCAGATTTTCATGTTTTAAATAATGAAATAATGTCGTGTCTGTATAATTTTTATTTATTATTATTATTACTAGCAGGCTTTGCCCGCTTCGCTGGACATTAAACTTAAATGAGTTGTCAAAATCGCATATCTTTATTAATAACCCAAGTTCTCGCTGTGATTGGTAGAGGTTTTCTCGCTCGCAAAGTGAGGAGTCTAGGTCTCCACTGTCTTCGGCACAACTTACCCACTTCTTACTTCCCCTTCCTCAGCGGGTGAGTTCGAAGTCTTGCAAAATCACACTAATGTACATAATGCGTACACTTAATCAATATACAGTCTGGGTCCCCACTGCCTTAAGCACAACTTACCCACTTGTTACTTCCCCTTCCTCAGTGGGTGAGTTCGAAGTTTTGCAAAATCCCACTAATGTACATAATGCGTACACTTAATCAATATCCGCACACCAAAATTCGCCATTCTAAGATAATTCAAAGCGAATTCAAACGGAAAAACATGTTTTTACACATGTTTATTGGGAATGACTTTAGTATAAACCCACAACGATATTTGGCGATTTTTTTGTTGGCGATTATGGCTAAATCATAAATCTAAAAATCATAAATCATAAATCATATATGATAAATGATAAAATCATAATCTAAATCATAAATCCAAAATAAGCAAAATATTAGGCTGCCATATTATATCGCAAACAGTCCAGAACGACATCGTTATCCTTCAAAACAACGCCAAAGAAAAATCGCCAAATTCAGCTGTGGGGTTATACTGAAGTTATACCGTTTATTGCCCTCCGAATCCGAGAAGGGGGGGGGGAGATTTCGAATTTCGTGAAATCCAGTTACAATAAGTGCCGGATGCAAACAAACAATTTACGCACCAAATTTCGTGACCACAGAAGTCTTTAATAGAAAATATAAATAAATAAGTACAAAATGCACAGCTTTAGTATGGGAACCCTTTGGTGACTTTAAATATTTTAAGCCATTTTTGCGATGAACTGAATTGGCTATCTCAATTGTGCAATCAAAGATCTTGGCGAGAAACGTCCGAGCTACTTCGGTTCCGAATTTCAAATTTTGCCAAAGGGATCCAATGCTAAAGCTGTTCCATATCGAATCTAGGTTGAAAACGGAAAAAGGGTAAAATAAATTAGAAATATCAGACCTATATTTATAAATTTGGTACCAAATGAAAGAGGCGATTTTTCTGAATCCAGGGGTGCAAACAGTTTTTCGATGCGACAATTAGATATTAAAAAAATAACTAAAGTATGAAATTTAAGTGGCAACGGAAAAACGGAAAAAGGGGAAAATAAATTAGAAGTATCAGACCTATCGTTACAAATTCAGTACCAAATTAAAGAGATGATTTTTCTGAATCCTGGGGTGTAAACAGTTTTTCGATACGACAATTAGATGTTTTAAAATTAACTGAAGTATATGAAACTCAGATGGCAAAACTTCATTTCAATCTTTTCATAAATTGTAGTGAAAATCACGCGAATGAAAAAAGTCTTTATCTTAAAAATTTATTTTTGCATTTTATTTTTCCATTCAAAGCGTTTTAGTGAAAAAATATTTATGGCGCATGCGCAGGCGTTTTTTGCCCACAATTTAAACACTAATCAGAATTTCTGAAAAGTTGATGGATATAATTTTAAGTTGGGTGAATACCTAAATCCCTGCCAAGCGCTGTTGAATTCCGTTCAGCCGTTCTCGAGTGATGCCCGGACAAACGTATTTTAGTCTTTTACCCCCTAGGGGGAGAACGGGGGGGAATTTCTCAAAAGTTGATGGATATAATTTTAAGTTGGGTGAATACCTAAATCCCTGCCAAGCGCTGTTGAATTCCGTTCAGCCGTTCTCGAGTGATGCCCGGACAAACGTGTTTTAGTCTTTTACCCCCTAGGGGGAGAACGGGGGGGAATTTCTCAAAAGTTGATGGATATAATTTTAAGTTGGGTGAATACCTAAATCCCTGCCAAGCGCTGTTGAATTCCGTTCAGCCGTTCTCGAGTGATGCCCGGACAAACGTGTTTTAGTCTTTTACCCCCTAGGGGGAGAACGGGGGGGAATTTCTCAAAAGTTGATAGATATAATTTTAAGTTGGGTGAATACCTAAATCCCTGCCAAGCGCTGTTGAATTCCGTTCAGCCGTTCTCGAGTGATGCCCGGACAAACGTGTTTTAGTCTTTTACCCCCTAGGGGGAGAACGGGGGGGAATTTCTCAAAAGTTGATAGATATAATTTTAAGTTGGGTGAATACCTAAATCCCTGCCAAGCGCTGTTGAATTCCGTTCAGACGTTCTCGAGTGATGCCCGGACAAACGTGTTTTAGTCTTTTACCCCCTAGGGGGAGAACGGGGGGGAATTTCTCAAAAGTTGATAGATATAATTTTAAGTTGGGTGAAGACCTAAATTCCTGCCAAGCATCATTGAATTCCGTCCAGCCGTTCTCAAGTGATGCCCGGACAAAAAAAGCGACATTCGGACACGATGACATACACACAGACACACACACACACACACAGAGGCAAAATTTTCTGAAGTCATTTTCGGCTTTCATGGGGTGTAAAACGTGAAGATATCGCAAAATTTTTCGATTCCGACAAATTTACAGACAAAACTCTGATTTTATTAATATAGATTATTATTATTTATTTATAATACTGTCTATTAAAGACTTCTGTGGTCACGAAATTTGGTGCGTAAATTGTTTGTATGCATCCGGCACTTATTGTAACTGCATTTCACGAAATTCGAAATCCCCCCCCCCCTTCTCGGAGTCGGATGACAATAAACATGTGTAAAAACATGTTTTTCCGTTTGAATTCGCTTTGAATTGTCTTAGAATGGCGAATTTTGGTGTGTGGATATTGATTAAGTGTACGCATTATGTACATTAGTGGGATTTTGCAAAACTTCGAACTCACCCGCTGAGGGTGGGGAAGTAAGTAAGAAGTAGGTAAGTTGTGCCGAAGACCGTGGGGACACAGACTCCTAACATTGGGAGCGAGAAAAGCTCTACCAATCATAGCGAGAACTTAGGTTATTAATAAAGATATGGCATTTTGACAAATCATTTAAGTTTAACGTCCAGCGAAGCGGGCAAAGCCTGCTAGTATATATATATATATATATAAAGCTTAAGCATAACAGAAAAAAATATCAAACAGTATTCTCCAGAACAAGTTTTTTATTAATACATAGATATTGATAAGAAATCTCCGACAACAATATTTTTGCATTCTGCAGATAAAGCTGGATATCGAACAAAGTAAAAAAGAATATTTCTGCGCATATTACATTATATAAAATATCTCCTCATAATAGTATCTATTTATGATCTTGATTCTCTGGGGAAACATGAAGTATGGATTTCTATTTCTTTATTTTTTTCTTTGTGTGCATTCTCTGTGAAATATAGATTAAGGTTTTTTTGTGTATTTACATAAAATAATAATAATAATAATAATAATAATAATAATAATATGGCGTGTCACTCACACGATTTTCTCTCCCCTGAAATTTAGTACTATAAATACAGGTTGGAGATTAAGAGGTAAGATATAGAGTACTGTCATATAAACCTATGTTAAACAATTCAAATTAGGCTTCGGAAATGTTTTATATGATAATTAGTTCTGTGTAAGTGGGGGCTACCGTCCCCCTCAACCCTCCGTATCATAAATGCACCTACATTTATATAGAATTTAATTCTGTTATTAAAATTAAAAGTTTACTTAAAATTATACAGACAATTTTCACACGCAATATTCATTGAAACTTATCAATCTTAATCAAACTTTTCCAGCAACAAACTTATATTAACTTCAAAATACAGCATTTGGAACTCCTAAAAGTATTCGTTTTTATGTCACTCTAAGAGGCCCAGACAAAGATCAAACGTTAAAAAAAGTGACCTTGGTAATCATGAAGCCTCAAAACGTGTAAATATACAAAAAAACACAAGCGATGAATATTTAGCTTAAAACATACATTATTTACCATATCTCTACCAGGAATTCATCTCAATTCCCGAACAGCTTTCCTGGAAATGGTAAAATATTATTAGAAAAGCACATCCACTAACAACAAATAACTTGTGTGTTGTGACCACCACATGACTTTCTTCTATATTTTTCTATGCAAATTCACTCAGTAAAAATAATTTATTAAAAATATTATTAATATATATATATCTTCCATGATAATGCAGACGATTTTCATATTAGAGAAGGAGTATAATACTAAATAGCCAAAAAAAGTTGAATTTATTCTCAATATTACATCTTTTCTTTTTTTTTTTTTTTTTTTGTTAAAAATGAATAACATCGATAACTGTAAATTAATTTATCGCTGATCGATGGTTCAACCTTTCGTTTTAAAGGTATTGGCGAGCTCTTATTGTGAGCTCTTTTACACTCATCATGAAAATTTGTTCCCCTCGAGGCGGGAGGTGAGGCTCCTACATATAAATTTTTATCCATTTGACTATTTCTATTTCAAAATATATATATTCGTTTCATTTGGTTTAGTGCAGTCTATAGATTTTAAACTCTACAATCAATTCCCCTGAAGATGTACTGATATCACATGCTTTCATTTTTTGGATGATTATTTTTATTAAAATTTAATTAATCTTCATGTGACATTTTTTCTTTCTTTTTTTCATTTCTTCCTGTGGAGTGTTTAAAAGGTTTTCCTAACATGCATTGTATAAATAATTAGCAGAAAACTTCACATCTCGATAACTTCTAAAATAATGGACCAAATTGAGCCAAAGTCGGCCAGTGCACTTATCTGGCAAATATCATGGAAAAATACTAACTATGTGGCTCCGCCATTTTGTTGAAAAGTGGTTGGCACTTGAAATTTTCAAGTCCGCTTTACAACAAGCGAATTGCGAAAACTAGATTTGCTTAACTTTTTATGTATACATACATTATATAAGGGTCTCATTAAAAATTACTAACTTGATAAGTTTTTTTGTATGAATATCTTATATTAAGATACCTTATATCAGTGTTGAGCATAATTGATTAAAAAGTAATTGAATTACAATTGAATTTTAATTAAATTACAATTACAATTATTTTACTGTCAATCTATTAACAAGTAATTGAGTGACAGTAAAATAATTATGTTTGTAATTCAATTGTAATTCAATTACTTTTTAATCAATTATGCTCAACACTGCCTTATATTAAGAGGGTCACATAAAATCCGGCTGTCGGTGGAAAAATTTCCATCACAATAAATTTTAAAATACTGAATTAATTCGTACCAACGTTGGACAGTGAACTTATGAATCAAATGTTTTGGATATTATCGTTTGGCATGTTGCTCCGCCAATTTTTCTATATAGTGGCCGTTTGAAAACAGGCAGACACTTGAAAATTTGTCAATATGATTTTTTTTTACATACTGAACTAATTCATACCAAAATTAGACAGGGAAGGAATATCTTCGATTCGTTCCCTGGACAACGTACTCCGTCATTTTCTTTGTAACGGCCATTTGAAAATTAATCATTACAAAAACTTTTAAAATATTGAATTAATTCAAACCAAAGATGGAGAATAAACTTATCTTACAAATACTTTGGATTAGTTCACTAGGCAACATGCTCCGTCATTTTATTTTGTGACGACCACTTAAAATAACGCTTCCACATGAAAATTTGACATTGCGATAACTTTTGAAACACTAATTTGCTTTAAAACAAAGTTGGACAGTGGACTTATCTTACAAATACATTTTACATGTTTGTTAAAAACTTGCCAGCTACATGGAGATTTAAAATTTTCATCAAATGGAATGGTATTTATTAAAACTCTATTTATTGCTTAAAACTCCATTTATACATAGCCCACATGAATGTCCAACCAAGTTCAGTAATACAATTAATCCACCATATCTATATTAATAAAATCAGACTTTTGTCTGTAAATTTGTCGGAATCGAAAAATTTTGCGATATCTTCCCGTTTTACACCCCATGAAAGCCAAAAATGACTTCAGAAAATTTTGCCTGTGTGTGTGTGTGTGTGTGTGTGTGTGTGTCTGTGTGTGTGTCATCGTGTCCGAATGTCGCTTTTTTTGTCCGGGCATCACTTGAGAACGGCTGGACGGAATTCATCGACGCTTGGCAGGAATTTAGGTCTTCACCCAACTTAAAATTATATCTATCAACTTTTCAGAAATTCCCCCCCCCGTTCCACCCCTCGGGGGTAAAAGACTAAAACACGTTTGTCCGGGCATCACTCGAGAACGGCTGGACGGAATTCAACGGCGCTTGGCAGAAACTTAGGTCTTCACCCAACTTGAAATTATATCTATAGAAATTTTCAAAATAAAGATTAGTGTTTAAATTGTGTGTAAAAAAACGCCTGCGCATGCGCCATAAATATTTTTTCATTAAAATGCTTTGAATCTATATTAATAAAATCAGAGTTTTGTCTGTAAATTTGTCGGAATCGAAAAATTTTGCGATATCTTCACGTTTCACACCCCATGAAAGCCGAAAATGACTTCAGAAAATTTTGCCTGTGTGTGTGTGTGTGTGTGTGTGTGTGTGTCATCGTGTCCGTATGTCGCTTTTTTGTCCGGGCATCACTTGAGAACGGCTGGACGGAATTCAACGGCGCTTGGCAGGGATTTAGGTCTTCACCCAACTTAAAATTATATCTATCAACTTTTCAGAAATTCCCCCCCGTTCCCCCCTGGGGGGTAAAAGACTAAAACACGTTTGTCCGGGCATCACTCGAGAACGGCTGGACGGAAATCGACGGTGCTTGGCAGAAACTTAGGTCTTCACCCAACTTAAAATTATATCTATAGAAATTTTAAAAATTCTGATTAGTGTTTAAATTGTGGGTAAAAAACGCCTGCGCATGCGCCATAAATATTTTTTCACTAAAACACTTTGAATGGAAAAATAAAATGCAAAAATAAATTTTTGAGATAAAGACTTTTGTATTCGCGTGATTCGCACTACAAATTATGAAAAGATTGAAATGAAGTTTTTCCATCTGAGTTTCATACTTTAGTTAATTTTAAAACATCTAATTGTCGTATCGAAAAACTGTTTATACCCCAGGATTCAGAAAAATCACCTCTTTCATTTGGTACTTAATTTGTAACGATAGGTCTGATACTTCTAATTTATTTTCCCCTTTTTCCGTTTTTCCGTTGCCACTTAAATTTCATACTTTAGTTATTTTTTTAAAAATCCAATTGTCGTATCGAAAAACTGTTTGCACCTCTGTATTCAGCAAAATCGCCCCTTTCATTCGGTATCAAATTTATAAATATAGGTCTGATATTTCTAATTTATTTTACCCTTTTTTCGTTTTCAACCCAGATTCGATATGGAGCAGCTTTAGTATTGGATCCCTTTGGCAAAATTCACCGAAGTAGCTCGGATGTTTCTCGCCAAGATCTTTAATTGCACAATTGAGATAGCCAATTCAGTTCATCGCAAAAATGGCTTAAAATATTTAAAGTCACCAAAGGGTTCCCATACTAAAGCTTTGCGTTTTGTATTTATTTATTTATAAAATTTTCTATTAAAGACTTCTGTGATCACGAAATTTGGTGCGTAAATTGTTTGTTTGCATCTGGCACTTATTGTAACTGGATTTCACGAAATTTGAAATCCCCCCCCCTTCTCGGAGTCGGAGGGCAATAAACGGTATAACTTCAGTATAACCCAACAGATGAATTTGGCGATTTTTCTTTGGCGCCGTTTTGAAGGATAACAATGTCGTTCTGGACTGTTTGCGATATAATATGGCAGCCTAATATGTTGTTTATTTTGGATTTATGATTTTATGTTTTATGATTTAGATTATGATTTTATCATTTATCATATATGATTTTTAGATTTATGATTTAGCCGTAATCGCCAACAAAAAAATCGCCAAATATCGTTGTGGGGTTATACTAAAGTTGTTCCTAATAAACATGTGTAAAAACATGTTTTTCCGTTTGAATTCGTTTTGAATTATCTTAGAATGGTGAATTTTGGTGTGCGGATATTGATTAAGTGTACGCATTATGTACATTAGTGGGATTTTGCAAAACTTCGAACTCACCCGCTCAGGAAGGGGAAGTAAGAAGTGGGTAAGTTGTGTCGAAGGCAGTGGGGACCCAGACTGGATATAGATTAAGTGTACGCATTATGTACATTAGTGTGATTTTGCAAAACTTCGAACTCACCCGCTGAGGAAGGGGAAGTAAGGAGTGGGTAAGTTGTGCCGAAGACAGTGGAGACCCAGACTCTTCACTTTGCGAGTGAGAAAACCTCTACCAATCACAGCGAGAACTTAGGTTATTAATAAAGATATGGGATTTTGACAACTCATTTAAGTTTAATGTCCAGCGAAGCGGGCAAAGCCTGCTAGTGAAAAAATAAAATATAAAAATAAATTTTTAAGTTAAAGACTTTTGTATTCGCGTGATTTTCACTACAATTTATGAAAAGATTGAAATGAAGTTTTGCCATCTGAGTTTCATACTTTAGTTAATTTTAAAACATCTAATTGTCGTATCGAAAAACTGTTCACACCCCAGGATTCATAAAAATCACCTCTTTCATTTGGTACTGAATTTGTAACGATAGATCTGATATTTCTAATTTATTTTCCCCTTTTTCCGTTTTTCCATTGCCACTTAAATTTCACACTTTAGTTATTTTTTAGAAATCTAATTGTCGCATCGAAAACCTGTTTGCACCCCTGGATTCAGAAAAATCACCCCTTTCATTTGGTATCAAATTTATAAATATAGGTCTGATATTTCTAATTTATTTTACCCTTTTTCCGTTTTCAACCCAGATTCGATATGGAACAGCTTTAGTATTGGATCCCTTTGGCAAAATTTGAAATTCGGCACCGAAGTAGCTCGGACGTTTCTCGCCAAGATCTTTAATTGCACAATTGAGATAGCCAATTCAGTTCATCGCAAAAATGGCTTAAAATATTTAAAGTCACCAAAGGGTTCCGATACTTAAGCTGTGCTTTTTATATTTTTTTATTTATAATATTGCCTATTAAAGACTTCTGTGGTCACGAAATTTGGTGCGTAAATTGTTTGTATGCACCCGGCACTTATTATAATTGCATTTCACGAAATTCGAAATCCCCCCCCCCGTCCTTCTCGGAGTCGGAGGGCAATAAACATGTGTAAAAACATGTTTTTCCGTTTGAATTCGCTTTGAATTATCTTAGAATGGCGAATTTTGGTGTGTGGATATTGATTAAGTGTACGCATTATGTACATTAGTGGGATTTTGCAAAACTTCGAACTCACCCGCTGAGGGTGGGAAGTAAGAAGTGGGTAAGTTGTGCCGAAGACAGTGGGGACCCAGACTCCTCACATTGGGAGCGAGAAAACCTCTACCAATCACAGCCAGAACTTAGGTTATTTATAAAGATATGGCATTTTGACAACTCATTTAAGTTTAATGTCCAGCGAAGCGGGCAAAGCCTGCTAGTATATATATATGTATGTATGTATTTCTTTTCTTTTTTTTTAAGATAAGAGGTAAAAAATCAAACTACTCTTCCGACTCACAGAAAAGGACGTGTTTATTTATTTAACCTTTTGAAAGGGGCTGTGACAGCATCTGTCACGCTTCACCATAGGATTTTGTAAGAGCCCCTCTTAAAAGGTTAATTCTTTCTTTCTTTTACTTTCTTTCTTTCTTTTCTTTCTTTCTTTCTTTCTTTCTTTTTTTTTTTTTTTTTTTTTTTTTTGTAGTCACTTAGGTGATTAAACGATGCTCCGATTCTGTAAAAAGTACATTTTAATATGAAGATTTAAAATTATTTTACAATAAATGTTGTAATTTACGTTGCAAAAATTGCTTAGTATTTTTTTAGTACTAAATAATTTATGAAACGCCCAATTTTAATTTATATTTATAAATTTATAAATAATTCCAATTTACTTGTACTTGAATATGCGTAATGCATGTAAGATTAAAACTAACATAAATGAAGTTTACAGACAAAATTTAATTTAAAAACGGTCACACTTAATTATTATTTTTTGTATGTGCTAATCAACACTCTTCCTTATATTTCCCTAATAAAGCAATATTTCGTCCAATGAAATAGTAATAGGTCTATGCATAAAGGTTAATATGTTATTATACATTAGTTTCCACATCAAAAAATAAAAATAATAATAAAATAATAATAATAATAATGTACTTTTGCTAAATTAAAAGTAATTTGTAAATAAAGTAATATTAATTTATCAGAAAAAACTGTGTTCTTAAACGACATAGCCTTAATACAGCGCCCTCTTGCTATAGTACAGTAACTTTAGTACTGTATCCTCATGCTGACATTTAAATGTTTTTCCATTTTGGCGATGAATTAAAACGGCTATCGCGTTACGTTAGAGAGGACCTTGGCAAGAAACGACAGAACTACTTTGGTGCCAAATTTCAAATTTAATCAAGTTGGGCTACTAAAACTATTCCAAAATATATTTATTTTTTCTATTTTATAACGCTTTTATACTAAGTGATCCCCTATTATCAATATCGGATTCATATATCGCCATTTGACGATAATTCAATGCAGAAAGCACAAATATGTTTTCAATGCAGTTGAATATTGAAGAAAGAATACAGCTTTAGTATAGAACCCTCTTCACGACTTTTTTTTTTTTTTTACTAGCTATTGTACCCGATTTTCGGAAAGTAAATGGCAACAGAAATTATGTTTTTTGAGCGTTGAGAAATTTAATGTTCAAATTAGTGCGCAAACAATTATGCATATATATATATATATATAAGAGAGAAAATTGACAAATTGTACTTATGAACATTAATAAGATAGTCTATATCTTTATCAGCATATTATAGTAAATTTCAACAATGATAAATATTTTTTTACAATATACTGTGAATAATAATTACATTTTCGTGCAAAGAACGGGAAATATAGCAAGTATTTTTATATCGTAATTCATGATATGTAAATAAGCAAGAGTTTTTTCAGCTTGAATATAAGACAATTGAAGCTTGCGTGTCAAAACATGTTATATAAAAAGACATAAACCTAAAAGAGTATCAATTTCGTTATTTGACATTAAATTATGTTTATGGAGGAAATATTTTAATCATACAGTTTAATAAGTGGATTGATAACATCAAAATGTTTATGATCGTAATAAGGTAGTTTTGAATACATTTTTGTATACATTACTGATTTTAGTTATTTTCAATAAAATAATTGATTAAAGCCTTAATTGGTGATTAAATTTAAATTAATACTTACGCTATTGATTACTTATTAATCCTACACACTTAAGACATGAAAAGAATTAATTTTTCGTTTAAAATTTAAGGAAGTTAGAATCAGAAACAATCAATAAAAAAAAATGGAGAAAAAATATTTTGAAATTGGAACTGGAATGGAGAAATGCTCAAAACTATCAGGGATCCTTCATCAGGCAACATATAATCCTTCCGAAAAAAGAGCTGAAATATTGCAAGATTTCAGAAACTGTATAGTTGATTTAAGCAAATAAATACTGTGTATATTTCTATATTGCAACAATATACAACTTTGAAAAATAATTAAAGAAATAATTTCAATAGCTCAGAGATTTACCCCATCAGATACACAAGAATATGTACATATGTATATATATATATATATATATATTCTTTTTTAAGAATTATGTTAGTCGTATAGCTCAGCCACCATATTACACTGACCGTTAAATCTTGAAATAAATTTCTAATTATTTATTAAATAAGTACATTACCTCTAAATATATAATGGCTGTAGGTATCTAAATATATATATATATATATATTATGACAAAATGTATAGTTTCCCTCGGGGTAACGTTAGAAAATACCTTCAAAGCTATTAAAGTGTAATGAAATAATGAAAATAATCTTTTATCCTTGTTTTGGAGGGATGAATAATATAATGGAAAAAAGGATTATTTAGAAAAAGAGAAAAAGAAAAAAAATGCGTCACATTTGCAACAGTGTAATTAGAAAAACATAAACTTTATCCGTGATTTGAAACAAATAATGAAATGTCTTGAAGACGTAATGCTATACAAGGACAGCCACTTGACGACTGCTTTCTTTCTCGGCTTTGAATTCCATTATTTTGTTTTTTTAGGAAAAATGGTTAAATAAATATTATATGACATTAAATGGTTAAAAATAAATATTGTAGTTAAATAAATAGTATATAGGAATGAAATTTTCAAGTTAGTGTATTTAACAATTTATTTTTATTCTATTTTTACTAATAATCTTATGTAACACTTTCTCTTACCTAATTTCAAATATTACATTATTTTAAACATGTTAGTAAAATTTAATTTTGAAGATAGCATACCAGTATTTGAAAATTTAGAAACTATTTTAAATGATAGGTTTAAATTGTTTAGAAACACTTTTATTCGAAATATGTGCACTCGGAAATGGATTATTTCCAGCCTCCACACACATTTTAATATTGCAATTATGCTCGTAAAACACATTATTTGTAGCTGTTAGTTAAATCAGAAAACTACTCCTAGAGTATCACTAGTGTGACGTAAAATCCAATCAACCAATAAATCGACTAATTATGACTAGACGGTGTATTATCGATAATTTATATACACCCAGAAAAAAAATTAAATTACAAAATGATTATTGTTATTATTTTATTTATTTATTTATTTTTGAGATTATTCTCTTGTTATAAGCAAAATTTTTATTTGACTAATTTAGTTTATGTATGACAACATAAAAGATACCGATAAGAAATTTGCAAAATTATAACAAAATGCCTTTGTTAATGCGTATATCAAATTTTCTTCTCTCTCTCATTTTTTTTTTTTTTTTTTTTTTTTGTGTGTAATTTTAATATAACTTTTTACGTATTTAAAAATAAAAACAAATTCTTGCAAGATTTTTTTTTTTTTTTTTAATATAGATTTCTACTGGAACATATTTAAATAGACTTGTTGGTGTGGCAATGAAATTTTTGTTATTTGAAAAAAAAAAAAAATATCTGAGTGAGGAAACGAAGAAAGTGCCTAAATTTAGCAAATAAGGAAACAAATAAACAATTAAGAGAAATCATAACACATCTTCAAAGCACTTTGATCCATTGCTAAGCATAAATGTGCATATATCTTCTAAGATATTAATTAATATTTCGTAAAACTGTTAGCGCATATTATTATTTTTTTTTTCTTTACCAGCTTATATATATATATATATATATATATATATATGTGTGTGTGTGTGTGTGTGTGTGTGTGTGTGTGTGTATAATGGTAATTGCATTTGGAAAAAATTACTCTAAATATAAATTGGTGTAGAGAAATGAGCGCTGAATAACAATTTTAAGGAATATTTATTAGAATGTTGGCTGTTATGAGTAAAAATACTTTTCCTACAATATTCTACGTAAAATATGCTGTTTTGGATATAAAACGTGTATGTTAATTTTATCTTGTTAGTGCAATCTAAATACTTTAAATTGTTCAATTTAGCCCACAGACGTAATGTATTTGAATATTTTTTTATGTTCCTATATGTGAACTATTTGTTCGTTATCAATGAACCATTTTAAATAATATCCCCTTATGATAGAGATTTAGAACACCTAGTTTGGAATTTCTGGTTATATTTGTCTACACTAAAAAGTAAAAGTTCAACTGTTTGCACATAGCACGTAAATCCATAAAAATATTTATAGCAAACGTTATGTTAATTATGTGATTTTTCTAGTCTTTATTATGGTACAAGCAGATATACATACTGGTTATTCTCAAATTTCAACAGAGAGATGCCTCGTTGACGTCGTATAAAAATCGTTCGAGTAGTCTCCATAAAGACCAAGATTTATGTTCCTGTTAGTAGCGAACGCTTATTTTCCTGAATATGAGAATAATTTAAGTAGAATTGTGCTCTCGAGAACACCTATATGTACTTAAAAAAAAGAAAAAAAAAGATTTATTAGATTCCAAGAAAACAAAATTGTTGCTGTATTTTTTTTCCTTTGTAAAGCATGAGTTACCAGCGAATGCTAATTTTTCTAAAGATTTAAAATCATCGCCCTATCTAGAAATCCAGAGCTCATATAGAAGATTAATTCGTATAATAATAAGGAGGTGTTAACAAATGCAAAGCTAGCTTTATAAAAAGCCTCGACCCTGAAATTAATTAAATATTATTTTTCTATATAATTCGCAATTTTTTAATTGGAAAATCACATGCTCATATATAAAAAACTGTCAGTACATGACTAGTCTTGCATTAAATTAAACATTATGTTTCTACAAAATCTACAACTTTAATCCGAATTTAGAATTTTTTGAGCTGTAAATTCATAATCTTTAGTTATAGCTATCAATATTTTAAAAATCAGCTAAAATTTCGAATAATAATAATAATAATAAAAAAAGGTCTAATTTTAAAATCACCTGTATTATCATCTAAAATTAGCTGAAAGTTGGAAGTTTAACTGCTAGCAAATTTTAAATATCAGCGGAAACTGTCTTAAAAAGTCACATTTTAACTAAAAAAAATATCTATCAAACAGAATTTCATCAAACATAACTAAGTACCATCTTGGTTTAAATAGTTACTCAAACGAAAACAATAATAATAATAATAATAAACAAGTTCAAGATGGCCCATTTTTCGGGAGCTACAGTGCTGCAGACACACACACATATAGACAAAAGCTTCAAAGTTATAACATGTTTTTCTGATTTTCGGTTAATGTATCACTTGATGAAAATGTCTTTATGGAACTTACCAATATCAAAAAGTTGGACCGATACTAACACACCAAAATCTTGGATACACACAAAATATATTTACAACAGTGATCATCACTTGGTAATAAAATAATGAAAATTTGCTAAAAGTAATGCCTCGACAAATAGATTATAAAAAGATATTCTTAAAAGGGCAATTACAACTTAAAAGTAACTACATTTTAATTCATTTAAAGAAATTTAATTGCCACATTCTTTAGGGAAATGTATCCCGTACTTGAGAAAAAACAATCTTCCGCAGTTTCATGTCTCTAAGAAATCGAATCTGTATTAGTACATAGACTTCTGTAAATAATGCCGTCTTAATTTAAGTCTAAGTGACATTTTGAAACATAAGAATTAATTATCTCCCACCTGGAAATAGAAAAAGAAAACTAGGTTTTGTAATTTACTGAACCCGGGTTCTGCTCAAAAAGCCTTAATTAAAAACTTTTAATAAAATCGTTAAAACCGATTCCATGAAATGCAGAATACATGTGTTTATATACAGGATAGTTTTAAAGCCCATGTCCAAACTGCATGGTTGTGTCATGAGGAATAAGACAGAGGAATAAGACATGAGGAATAAGAATTATATAGGAACTGAGGTCCGAACTGAGGTCGGAACCGTGATCGTGACAGTGCAATTGCATCGTGACCGCCACGCACAGAAAAGATAACAAATGCAATGAAAAGGCCTTTATTTAACACAAAACTTAATCAAAGTACAAAATGCAAATGATAAATGTTACAACTCATAAAAAGTGTTTAAAACGGGAAAAATTAGCCGCGATGCATGATTTAAACTGTCGCTTGTGTCTTTCTGATTACGTACAAGTTGGTTTGAGCGTATCGCACGCTCTCTAGCAGGTTACAATCGCGTTTCCGACACCACAGTTCCTAAGTAATTTTTACTTCTCATGACTCGACACACCAACACGTGCCATTTGAACATGGCCTTTTGAACCGCCATGTATAAGATTAATTCATTTAATAATAACAGGGGTAAATCACATTTATTGTATATATAATTTATGATTTATATTTTAATTAAGTATAACGTCTATTAATAAACATGATAAAAAATAATTTTGAGTTTCAATCTGTTTACGCTAAATTTCTCTAAAATAGAAATGACTTCATTTTTAAGCAATAATAGAAGGTATGTATGATATATCTGTGCAAATTAACTTTATATCTATTTATTTCAAAAAGATATTGATGTACCTCATAAAGCCTATAACTAATTATATAACTTTCAATAAAAACATTAATAAAGGAGAAACAAAGCTATTTAAGTATTGTATATTAATCAGAACACTTCAGTCCATTTAGATGAAGAAAATATAAAAAAGGAAATGACAGACATCATTTCTAAATTCTCAGCCCTACTAAATGACTACCTGACAATCACGCAAGTCAAATAAGCGAAAAAGTTTGACTTTATATATTTTTTTCGTAACCATTTGCGTGCATTGTAGTTAAGCGAGGCCTTCTACATAGTCTATATGGCACAAATAACTGTTGCGTAGCAATCTATGTTATAGAAAAAGACATGAACTATCGCGTGCCAGTAATCCTGAATCTTTTGATCGCTTATATAATTTTGCATCAGAATCTTCTCTTGGAATGATTGTTTACCTTTTGCAGTTGGAAAAATGAATGAGCAGATTTATATATTTCGTTATTCAGAATAAATATCTCTTAAAAGATAAAAATTAGTTTTATATATGCTTAATGTAAAAAAGAGAAATGTAAATTAATAAGTTAGTTAAACATTAGTATAATTATAATTAACTCTTACGAAAAGTGATAAATAAAATGAAAAAAAAAATCGTTTTAAAAGAACAAATTTTTTGACTGATTTTTATATTTGTTCTACCGTTTTAACAAAAATTTTGTAAATTTAACAAAATCAACTTGCTTCGATTCATAAAAATTAATAATAATAAGGTTGACAAAAGAAACCCTATTATTGGATAATTCGATGAGCTACGTCATGTATCTATCTGTAGACAAACAATCAACGATCGCTGTGCTGAATAAGCAAAACTGTTGTTTAAATCAACACAATATTTTTTTTTATTCAAACAAATACTGGTTTAATCAACAAAATGGTTCGCTTAAAAAAGCAAAATGATTTTGTTCTGGTTAATGCAATTTTTTGTACCAAGAAAACATTTTTATTTGTGTGTGTTATCAAAACTAAAAAATAAATTACCAAGCTAATTTTTTAATGATTATATTTCAAAAAACGCATCAATTTTGTATGCAGTTGTAGCTTTGAACTAAATTATTTCTTATATTATCATACTAACAGGCTTTGCCCGCTTCGCTGTCACTATATTTAAATGTATGAAAAAAAAAAAAAAAAAGAATCATAATTTTTTTTACCGCTTTACGAATAGAAATAAAGAACATACATTGAAATTGTTCAAATACTTCAATTTCGGTCCTCGATGCCTTCGGCAGGAACTTCCTCGCCGCAACGTTTCATGTCAGTGTCTCTGGTGCCTGCAACAACGCTATTCCCATGAACTTCAATTTGGTTGATTATTGAATAACAGTTTTGTGACGAAGATAATCGAAAAATATCGAAATAGACTTCTATATATAAAAGTCTAGTTTTAGAGAAAATTTTTCGATTTAAATAATTTAAATCGCTATTACATATAAGCAACACTTTACGCATTATACATAGTATTTATTGTCACATTATATCCTATACTTTATTTGATGAATCCTTATGACGCCGGTATGCCCGGTAATTTAATATGTTATGAGTGCTATTTCAGCCGAACTTTAGACAAGTAATATTTTTATGGTTATATATATTTACCATTAAGCATACATTGGTTTTTAATTATATATTTAAATGTTAATTTGAATTAATCAGATATTTGTGCCCGACCGCGTGTAACTGCACTGATACCTCAGAGTAGAGCAGTTCAATAATTTGTACGTTTAATTAGCGTATAGTGATTAGTGTAGAAAAAAAATAAGTAAACCTTATCATCGTACACAGATTTATTATATCTCTCCCATTGCGGCTTTTAAATTTTGTCGCCATATTGGCGATGCCTCTTTGTGTGTGTGTGTGTGTCTCAGTACCTATTTTGTTAATACTTTTATCAGTTGCATCTCTCTGTTAATTTATAAGAATCCTTCATATTATGTTTGTATTTTTAATGGTTATTTATTTAAAATAGCGCATAGTGAAATAAATTTTTTGTTTCTAAACTTCTTATTTTTTTTTTTTTCATTAAATTATCCACTCAGTTAAAAACAGATTATTTATGCGGCTGTTATTTCTGTTTCAATATGTTTTCTGCAATATTTTATAATTTATTTTGTATTTCTGACGCGCTACCGGGCTTAAAATGACTATTGCTAAATTAGTGTTCTTGGCAAAAAATAAAATGTTCGGTATAATTTTTGCGTAAAAATTAAAAAAAAAAATATCCATATGAATTTATAAATAAAACTAATAAAATTAAAATAAACTTATGATCATAGAGTTTAGAATAGTTAAGAAACGCTATGCAGACAAATATGACGTCATAGGCAGTTTATCTATTTATTATATTATTTTTTTTAACGGTAATTTGGCAATAAAAATATAAAAAATAATATTTTTAGACCAACATATGTTAGCATCATAAACTATATTAGAATTTAAATAATTTTAAAGTGATTTAATGACGTCAATTTTTGTGAGATGCATAATTTATTTTATTTTTACTTTTACTTTTATTTTTATTTTTTTGTTTGCGTTTAATTAAATGTATTTAATTTGTCGAATAAAAAAAAAAAAAAAAAAAAAAAAAAAAAAATGAACTTGTAAATTTTTTTGACAACAATAAAAATTTAGCTGCCATTTAAATGGCTAATTTAAAAGCTATTATGAGGTTATTATTTTCACATATTAATTCATTTAAAGAAAACTAATCAAAAATTCAAAAAACGGGCTTCGAGGTGAACCTTTGTGTAGAATCGCGTGACTGTCCGAGCTACTGTCTTGACTGTCTGAGCTACAGCGCTACGTTGTCCACAGACAGACACACACACACACACACATACACAGATATTGCATTTTATATCAATAAAGATGCAAATGATTTAATATTGTATATTTATTAAATAATGAAAATAAGTGCATAAATTTTTAGTTGCAAATTCAACAACATTTAGAAAAAAAATGATGTAAACTTAAAAGTTTTTTTTTTTTTTTTTTCCCAAGATAAAGGAGTCATATATACATATATATTTTTTTTTCTATTAAAATGATAAGGAATAATATTAAGTACTTAAAAAAGAAACAATAGTAAATGGGTTTTATTTTTTTATTTAACTATACTTCATTATTGATTGACACCGTTTGTTAAAGCATACCTCACTATATGTCACGAAATTGTTTCATTATTTCTGTCATATTTTTAAATAAATTCGTCTTCTCAAGAAAAACTGCAGTTAAATTAGTTTCAACAGAAGATTCAATAACACAAATTAATATTAAAAAAAATGTTTCTAATAATAATAAAATACAGAGTGATTTCGTTCGTCCAAATTTTTAGCATTTTTTAGTCTCGTAAAAATTTTTAAATCAACAAATTATCACGTATATATAAAACTGAAATGCATTTTAGAGTGTTTGAATTTGTTACTCCAAAATTGGCATATTTATACTTACAATGGACCAGAAAGCATCTGATTTTCTACTCGGGTGGTCCTGTAAAAATATTAAATATTTTTTTAAAAAAGAAATTTGTAGTAATAGATTAGTAATTATGTAACAAATGTTTAATAGTCATGTAGAAAAATCTTAAAACCTACATCAGTTTTATTCTCTATTAAGTAATTTTTAATTACTTCATATAAATATTCTCCGTGGGATATAATATGAGTAAATTTTTTTATGCTTCCCTGTAAATGAATTATACATATTACACACAATATTTAGCATAATGAACTGACTTTAGGAAACCAATAAAACGTCTTTGCTTTCTTTTCTTTTAAGAAAAAGAATATTACTTAAGAAAATAAACAAATTGTTTGAGTCTATAGACATATAAGGTTAATTCTTTGTATCCGTGTGAAAAAACTACAGTGGGTGAGAAAATAGTAGATTTTTTTTTTCTAAAAATAATACTGGATGAACCATTGTTTAATTTCAGACATGCAAAGACATAAACTCACAGTTTCCACTATCGATTTAGTCGCGAGTGTTATCAGGGGACAACACACAAATTGAAAAAGTCACAAATATCATGAATAAGCTTCCATCAAAAAAAAAAAAAAAAAAAAACTGCAAATGACTCGTATCTTTAACACATTGCTGTACTTATTATTTACACTAATTCCATGGCTTTTTTGTGGAAATCGAATAATTATTTAGACATATATACATTTATTGTATATATATATATTAGCAAGTTTTTTGCTTAGAACGAGAATGGATTTTAACAAAATTTTACAAAATATAAAGAAAAATTGATAACATATTAGAGAAAGATTATTCTGAAACATACAATTCAAACGTGTAGTATTCTCTGAGATACAAGTCCTTTTTTTTTTTTTTTTTTTTACTGCACACATACAAAACGCATTTTTTGTTGTTGTTGCATAGCTTGTAAGCTGGATACATAAAATTTCGTTTAAATACAGTAAAAATTAAGAAATTTTTCGCAATAGAGCCAGCTAAATTTTTAATACTTTCCAGAATTGAAATTCATAAGGGGGTCTTCATATGCTATTTATTTAATTTAGAGATCCATTTACTTCAACCATGCTGCAAAACTTCATTTCTGCGAAAAAAAAAAAATAATAAAATAAATAAATAAATAAATAATAAAAATAAAATGGGCTTGCAATTCTAAGAAAAATCTATTTATTTACAAAGATTTGGGAGTTCATAAGGGGTTTTCACAAAAAGAAAAAAATAATAATAATATTTGCAATGTGAGTAAAATAATTGGATCTCAAAATTAGAAATGCAGCATGTGAAAAACCCCTAATGAAATTTTCTTTTCTAGATAATATCTAAAGTGCAGCTCATTCATTCGCTTAAATTATATAGAATTTTAATAAAGTGAGGTTGCTAGAATTTACTCTATTCAAATAAACTTTTGACTTAACTTTACTAGTATACCTAGCTTTCTACGTATGGGAAAAAATAATCTTCAGAAAAAATCTTTAATGCTCAGTAAAAAGTCATTTGTTCATTAATCAGTGTAAATTATGCTTTCGAATTATTTGTGTCAGAATAATGTTTCTGTAGTGTTTCGACGATTTTTCTGCAAAATTTCGTAAATATTTGTTGAAATCGTGTCTTATTAGAAGCAAACAAATTGCGAAAAAAAACTAATAATTTTTTTGAAAAAGTTATACCTGTCAAAATAATCGGGCGATTCCCACAAAAACATCGAAATACTATAAAGAGCAAGTGAAATAATTCCTCCAGAAGCACATCTTCTACACATGACGTCCTCAGGATATCCTATTCATGAAAAGACATCCTAGGAACAACAACAATAACAACTACTATGAACAAGTGGGCTTTTAGGGTGTTAAAGTTACAAGCCATTTGTAGCATTTTATGCTACAATGTGAGGCAGATTGTCTGTGGGTTTCTTCAATTTGTAGTTGGCCCCATAATTGTACTCGTAACTAAACGGATAGTGAAAAATGTGAGGTTATAAATGTTTTTTGCAAGCCTGAATTTGAAGGTCATTTCCTCCAATAGAATAAAAAATATATAAACTGAAGTAAAAAAAAAAAAAAAAAAAAAAAAAAAAAAGAAGGAGAAAGAAAGAAAATTCATAATTTGATCACCTACTGTATATGTCCTTCAATAATGAAGATCAATACAGCTTGTAAGACGGAGACCTATGGCATGGCTATTAAATTTGAGCTCAATTGAATCCAATGCTTAGATTCTATTTTGTTCATTTATTCACATATACGTATATACAGACACACTGACGCACACTTATATACGTCATCATAAAAACAAAACAAATTAATCTTCATTTTCAATCTACTAACACACAACAGTAATAAATAAATAAATAAATAAAATAACAAAAATACACAAATAAAAAAAAAGAATCCGACTATTTATATATAAATAGAAAAGTATATGTTATTTTCGTAGTTTTATTTTACATCCTTAATATTTTGAAATATTTCGGTATATATATATATTCAGTTTTATTTTAATTTAAATTTAGATTATGAAAATATGTTTTTGAGTACATAGAACATAATTATAATGCATTCAGCATTTACAACTTTTTGAATGCATAAATGGTATTTCCACAACTAATATGCTCACATATTGATTGATAAACTTTGTTAAAAACGTGCGTGCACGAAATCATTAAACCAAATGAAATCTATTTTTCAGCTTTTGATTTCGTGAAATAAACTTTTCTAAAACAAATACAGCATAAGAAATACATTTTTTTTATTATTATTATTATTCTATATATTTTTATAGAAAAAGTAATAATTTGTGCAATAATTCGTAATTAACTTCGGCAATGCAATTATTTTACTAATTTTAAAGACTCAAATCCATTATGCATATTTTTCTTAAAATTTTTATTTGATTAGAGAAATTAAAATACATTTTTTTTTCTACTTGGAAATCTTGTTTATTGGAGTTTGAAAGAAATCTACTCCTTAATTCACTCGAAAAAAATATAAATGCTAATTAGTGAAAGAAAACAGAAAATTTAAATTATAAGGAAAATTTTTTTCGCTTCATTGAATAATTCATTATTTGTTTCCGTAAAATATAAAAGATTTTTAAAAAATGTCAAACTTATGATTAATTTCTCTAAAAGTTTTTGGGTTTTTATTTTTATTTATTTATTCATTTATTTATTTTGAGCATTTTGTACAGAAATAGACTAATAAATTGTAATGCAGTCTCAGTTTTTTTTTTTTTTTTTTTTTTTTTTTTTTACTTTCTCTTACAGATGAAAATAAAATTTTAATTCGATTATTTACCTTAATAATTTGTTAATAATCAAAATATTCTAATTTATATTATTTTAGATACAATTTTCAAAAAAAAAATAATGTATATTTTTTATATCAATATAGTTTTATTTAAAAAATAGAGAGAAGGAAATTAACTTATTTTCCTAGAAGGATTGAACCACTCAGCTTGAATATAATTCAATCATTTGAAAAATTCAAAAGTTCATACATAAAACTGGAGTTATTTATATTAATACAGCCATATTGCAGAAAGTAATAGATCAGTGGGGGGGGGGGGGGGGATGTCTCCATCGAGAAACCATTTATCTACCTCTACACCACAAATTTATATTTTAGATGGTAAGTAAGCTCTTTTGAATTCTTTTTAAATGAAATCAGCACTGTTTTTATAATTTTATATATAAAATTTACTTTATTTAACCAGAAACTAAACTTATGGGCGTCCAACGAACATTATTAAGTACCATCTTAAGCTAACATTTTAAAATTTTATAAATGTTAAATTTTAATGAATATAATATAGATATATACTTACATTCTTAAATAAACTTATGCATTTATTAAACGAATTACTTTTAATTCCTATTTTTTTTCCGTATTAATAGAACTCTCTATTATTTCTATTTGGCTTTTTCATCAAAAATTTAAATACATTGGAAAAATTCATATTTTGTCTGTTGTTCTTAATATATATATATATATATATAATTCGACCAAAACCCTTTTTGTAAGAGTGTCACCATACTATAACATCCAAACGATTCTTTAAATAATAAATTCTGAAAAAGAAAAACAAAATAATATTAATGAATAATAATCAAAACAAAAGTCAAATAAAAATTCTTTAAACTTTGCTAAAACATCTATAATCAAGTTAGATTGTATACAGATGAACTATTCGACTCAAACAAAACCATTTTAAGTCAAATTCAACAATAATAATAATAATAATAAAATCATAACAGAGAAAGAAAGCTAACTTGTTCATTTATTAAAATTATAGTTGCAATAATATTATAAATTATTTTGTTGTTACTTAATAAATAAATAAATCGCAGGCAATTTGGGGAATAATAAATAAATAAATAAATAATATATTTTCCATAAGTCATTAAATCAATATATACTATCAGTTGGATTTAAATTAGGTGTTACATCTCACACACTTGCTCCTTACAAGATGCGTAATATATAAACCAATCCTATAATCAACATTTTTCTGTTATTTTTTATGATTTAATATTATACAGACTAAAACTCTTCAATATAAATATCTCTAAAAAACCTCACAAAATCCAATCTAATTCACAGCTTATTCTAAATTATTCTAATCAAATATTTAATAGCATTAATATTTCATCCATTCTTAATGATAAAACATGCATGTTTCCAATTAAAGACATTCATATTTCTCGTACCTTTAAATATCCTATTACACTTGGTCGCCTGCTTTTTAACTATAATTCAGTCTCTAAATCTAATTTATCTTCTCACGTGACTTGTAGTTGTGTTCATCCCTCTTATGTAAAATATGTTGACAGAGATCATGCACATATTATCACTGGTGATCTTAATATTATTAATGACTCTAATTTAAAGAAATTTATGGAATATGGTACTAAATATCGACTCCCTTCAAAAACTAATGTTTCACAGATCATACAACAGTTTTCATATGATATTGATTTGTTTATTTATAAACTCTCCATCTCTTATAATAAACCTATTGAATATTTCAACCAATGGAAATTTTTAGTGATTTCAAAACTTAAAGCTGAATTAATTCAACATAGATCAAAACTCACACATTACAATAAATCAAATCTCTTTAAATCTATCAAAGAATTGCAACAAAACTTTGTTATTACTTATGTAGATAAATCTCCTAATAATTATGCCATAATATGTAAAAATTATTATCTTTCTTTACTCAGTTCATCTATATCTAATAGTACTAACTTTCATCCTACCAATAATGATCTTAAAATCAATAACCGCAAAATTCACTGCTTTTACAAATTGCTAAAGCTTCCATTTAATAATTTTAATTATCCTTATATTGTACTTATCCCTAAATTTCACAAAAATCCCATTAAATTTAGAACCGTCACTGTAGGGTGTAATACTTACAACAATAACGCTAACAAAATTCTCCTTGATATTCTCAAACAAATCTATGACTTAATCAGTAAATCAAAAAATTTCTTTAGCCTCAAAAATAGTTATTAACTTAAAGCCAAATTATTATATATGAATAATGTGACTGATATCATGACTTATGATTTTGCTGACCTGTTTAATAATATTAATTTAACAGATCTTAATCATATCATCTTTAACCTTTTTGAAAAATTTAAAAGTCAAATCTCTTTACCAAAATGCTTTTCGGCAACATCATTTAAGACAATTTTAAATTTTATTAGTCATAACAATTACATTCTACACTGTAATAAGATCTATATTCAAATGGTCGGTATTCCACAAGGAGGATGTAGCTCGAGTATGTTAGCTGATTTATACCTTTACCATTATGAACAGGGATTATGTATTGAAAATGTTTATTTTTACCGATACATTGATGACATTATAATTTTTTATGTCAATAATTTTTCCCCTAATCTATTTAAATTTGAATATCCTTCTCACCTTACCTTAACTCATAATCTTCTCAACAGTAACTGTATAAATTTCTTAGATTTAAAACTTAAACTTGATGGTAGTAAAATTTATGCTGATCTGTATGACAAAAGACAAGATTTCAGTTTCAAAGTAAATTTATTTACACACTTTACTTCTTGTCTTCATATCTCTGTATACAGAAATATCATTCTCAATCACCTATTTCGTATACGTAATCTTTGTTCATATAGGTTTAAAAACAAAAATATCTCTCACATAATTAATGTTGCTGAAAAAATGGGTTATCCCAAAAAATTTCTTTATTCAATTGTTTATCATCAAGGGTCTCTGTCTAACACAAAAAAAAAAAAAAAACTACTAAGGTTTAATTAAAAAAAAAATGGTGGATGGGTGGGCAGATGTTTGATTAAGGAGGAAGGGTGTTGTTGTTTGGCTGGTTGGTTGGGAGGGTATGATGCTGAATAAAAAAAAAAAAGGGTGGGGGGATTACTGTAAGTTACATTCTTATTTTTCTGGTTGATTACGATGAATTATATCTTTTATCCTTAAATTTAATTATGTGCATCTGGCTACTGAGGCTTCCCTTGTTAAGTTTGAACAATCCATCTATTTGCATAACAAAAATAAATAAGATCTTATATTATTAAAAAATCTTTTAAATTATAATTTTAATTATTGATGACTGCCTTTTAATGCTTATCCTTTTATGTGTGCTCTTTGGCATTATTGCTTGTATTTGAGTCTTCTTAAAACTTAACATTTAATACTTTGACTTCAAGATTACTTAATGTTGGGTTAATCATAAGTTCAATTCTTCTTAATACTTAATTGGTGCTAAAAATTCTTCTTATTACTTGATTGGTGCTAAAAATTATCTTAATCTTGCAGTCAATACTTCTAAATTATCTTAATATTACAGTAAATACATCTTAATTACACTCCTTATTGCATTGGATTATTCTCCTGAAATTATTTAACTGACTTAATGTTTTTAAAGCTAACCGAAAGATGGCGCTGGCACTCTGATGTCTTATGCCTTCCTTCTTCCGTCCTTCACTTAAACGATTTAATTATTAATGTATTTGGTACGATTTAATTTAACTCTACTAGTTTTAATTTTAATTAACTCTAAAATATATTTTAACATTATCATTTAATCTTTACTCTGTGTTTTTTTTTTTTTTTTTTTTTTTTTTTTTTTTATCTTTAATAAAAATGCTTTGAAGTATATTCGATTAATCGATAACTGTCGAGCTTTTATTTTACTTCAATTTAGGTTTTGGCATCATTCTTTTCTCCAGTTGGTGTTAAATGTTATACATGTGGTTAATCAGCTTTTTTCATGATACTTTGGTTTCAATTAAGTTTTTAATTAATCTTTATTTAATCCTTGTTTTAATTTAATATTTCACATATTTCTCATCCTTTATTGTTCTTACTGCATCGATCTTTCTCCAGTTGGTGTTAAATGTTATGCATGTGGTAACTCAGCTTTTTTTCATGATATCACTTTGGTTTCAATTAAGTTTTTAATTAATCTTTATTTCATCTTTGTTTTTATTTAATATTTCACATATTTCTCATTCTTTATTGTTCTTACTGCATCGATCGGGGCGTGAAATGATATAAATTGCTATGAATAGCAATATCGTTTTCGAAATCGTTGCAGTTTTCACAGCTTTATGAAGTATGCGCCATTGAAAGTATGCTTCTAAGTTTAAGCATTTACATCCAATTAATTCTGTGATTTTTTATATGTTTTTCTCTCTCATACGTATAATGATCCTTTTTTATTATCATTCAGGTCGGTGTAAGTTTTTCATGTTACTATCGTAACTCATTGGTTCTTAATCTATATTGCAACTTTTTGTGTAATTCTTTCCTCTATGTTAAATTCAGTTCTATATTTTAGTGTGCTGTTATTGTTTTAGTTTTATTAATTGCTAAATTTTAAGATTAAATTTTATTACGATATCTATTATATATATATATATATATATATATATATATATATTTTTTTTTTTTTTTGCGAAAATGTAAAGGGATTTAAGCAAATAATAATATAAAATATAGATGTTAAGTTTTCTGAATTTTTTATTATTTTCTATTTTATCAGTAACATAAGACTTAACTTGTTAATTTTAATTGCAATTTTATTCCGAAGAAGCTATAGCCGTCAGACATTTAAAGTTAGAAAAGCGAACAGTAATGCTGTTGAAATATTACCTTTACTTCCCAGGATTCTAAAACGAAAACCGGTGATCAGGGTCAATGGAGTTATTGTCTCCCATGTAGACAACACCCGAATCTTAGGGGTTACTATAGATAAGAACCTCAACTGGATTGCACATATCAACAATTTAAAGCTTAAATTACTCAAAATTTATCATAATTCTATAAAACTCGCGGGGAAAAATTGGGGTATTAAATCAAACATGTTAAAGATCTGGTACCGTGTAATAGTAGAAAAAATCATAACTTACGGGGCTGGAATTTGGGGGGGGAAATCTTTCAAAAACAGCAAAACTCAAACTCTTCTCTCTTCAAAGAATTTTCTTATTGCAAATTTCCAGGGGTTATAGAACTATTTCCACTGACGCATTGACGGCGATCACCGGGATTCCACCTATTTACCTAACATTTAAATATGAATTTCTTAAAACTAACATTCTACAACTCAGTAACACTTCACTGCAAAATGAACACTTCCCCAATTCAGAAATACAACGTAAAACATGCAGTTGGCATATTCACCCTGCAGCTGATACCTCTCATGCCCTAGTCAATGTCTCAACTAATGCCTCTCCTTCTCTCCAGTTCTCTCAATGTTCTCTCCTTCTGCTCCATAGTGGCGGTGTATACTGATGGGTCAAAGACAGAACACGGAGCCGGCTCAGCTTTCTGTGTCCTTTCAGATGGGATCTTGACTCATCAGTGGGTCTCAAGACTGGGAGATTACAACACCGTATTTCAAGCCGAACTATTTGCCATCTATCAAGCCCTCCTATGGATTAATGAGATAAAAAATAGATTTTACGCAGTTCCAATCTACAGTGACAGTCTCTCAGCCTTACAGGCAATACACCGCCATCGGTCTAAAACCCTCTCGTAACGGAAATTAAACTACTTCTAATTAACCTGCAAGAAAATACATCTCTAGCTCACGTTTCGGCGCATCGGGGCGTCATGGGCAATGAAAAGGCTGATGAGCTAGCTAAAACAGCCACTCAAAATCCGGACATCGGCTTTTTCCTCCCTCTCCCCCCTTCCTTTATCAAAAAGTCCCTTTTCCGTAATCTCCAGAAAGAATGGCAAGCTGAAGGGGATACTTCAGACAAAGGACGCTACACCCATGCCCTCATTAACTCAGTAAAAAATTATAACTTTGATTTGTCTCCAGCAATTTCAGCCTTTCTGACGGGTCATGGACCTTTCAGAACCTACTTATTTCGTTTTCATTGCTCGAGGACCACCCGATGCGAGTGCGGAGAGGAAGGCTCTCCTGAACATGCTTACTTTGCGTGTCCCCTCACAGCCTCATATCATTTACTCAATCCTCCAATTAGACCCAATAACTGGCTATTTAGCATTTTAGAGCGTCCCCTTTTAAAAACTAAAATAACTAAAATCTTTGTGACCTTAATGGAACTATCCAATTTAACAAACTAAAAACTAATCTTACTAACTTTTCCAAAGTCCCGTCGCAAAAATTTGAACTTTTTTCAGCTGCCTACGAATTCTCCTCATTAGAAGCCTAAATTTTGTTTTTTATTAACTGCTGCCCTCTGTCGCGTGGAATTTTATATCCGGCAGCAAATGTAATTTTTTCTTTTCTTTTCTTTTTTTTTTTTCTTTTTTTTTTTTTTTTTTTGTGTTTATGCAATAAACAACGGGGGCTCTAGAAACCGGCTCTTTCAAAATTTCACATTGTTATGTGACATTTGTTGTCAGAGCCCCTCTTTGAAGGTTAAAATCGCTCAAAACTGCTGCATAGTGGTGAGCGGCCTCCTTCCGTCTTTGAATCTTTGAATTCTTATTTATATATTTTTGTTCCTTTACCCCCCTTCCCGTCTATCCTAATATTTTTACAAATTCGAAAATATTCGCAATCGATTTGTAGGTATCAAAAACATCCATGTACCAATTTTGAGCGACCTAAATCTATTTTTGTTTCTTGCCCCTCCAATCCTCTCCTCCCACCCCTCCTAATAACTTTACAAATTGGGAAATATCCGCAATCGATTTGTAATTATCAAATACATCTATGTACCAATTCTGAACGGTCTACCTCTATTTTTATTTTTTGACCCTCCACCTCCCCCCCTTTCTGACCCTCCTAATAACTTTACACTGTCGAAAATATCCTCAATCGACTTGCAGGCCTGTAAAACCTATCTGTACCAATTCTGCACGATCTAAATGTATTTCTATTTCTATTTTATTTTATTTTACGAATTTCTAAAGTTAAATTAGTTTTTATGTATTTGTGAGAGCTATATTTTAGAGCAAAAATCTCAAGTATATCTTTTTTTTTTTTTTTTTTTTTTCTGTTTGCGATATAAAGGATTATTTCAAATCACGTTTTGCCTCCTCTCTCCCCCTCTTGGGGCTGGATTTCTAAAATTCCAGAAATTGCTTTTAGGTATTTGCATTAGCTATATATTAGAGCAAAAACTCCACGAATATCTGTTTTTTGGTTTGAGATATATAGGAGTATATGAAACCACGTTTTGCACATGTGAAATCACGTTTTGCCCCTTTTCAACCTTTGAGGACCGAATTTCTAAAATTCCAGAAATTGGTTTTTAGATATATTTATAAGCTATATTTTAAAGCAAAAATTTTTACGAATATCTGCTTTTTTCTTTGAGAAATGGAGGTTTTTATGAAATCACATTTTGCCCCCTACTTCTCCTTGGGGGGCGAATTTCGCAAAATCGCTTCTTAGGGGGTGCTTACACTACATGTTCTATAGTCTGACCCAGTTTCGAGTCTGTGGCTCCAGTAGATTTTGCTGTGCGTTGATGAGTCAGTGAGTTAGTGAGTGAGTGGAAGTACTCTTATATATGTATAGATAGATACTCTACATGTAATGCATGTAATGTACATTTTTAAAAAATACACTTTAACACATGTAAAAGTTAAAAAAAAAAAAAATTAGTCTATTTATACAATTAAAATCACATGTTAAAAATTACACAGCTTTTAACCATAATTATATGGCGTACAGAATAGGTCTTAAAGTACATATTTCTTCAAGTACAGGTAATACTTCGAAAATAATACCAATATATGTATATATATATATGTGTGTGTGTGTGTGTGTGTCAGAGTATTATTGTTAAAGTTAAATAGTACATTTGAGGAAGAAAAAAAAAATAACAGCTAGGAAATTTGTTTGAAGGTTTGGAAACCAGGTAAAAAACTTTGCAATTTCTGTATCTAGCACTTGGGATAGAAAACTACCTGGAAGACCTTGAAAAGATGAAACCTTAGAGTCCAAGCAGAGCTAGGGGAAAAAATAACGTGTTGGTAAGATACTTTTAAAAATACACTTTAAAACACTTAAAAGTTTAAAAAATTAGACTTTTTATACAATTAAGATGGAAAACTACTTGAAAACCTAGAAAAAATTAAACATTGAAAAACATTATTTTTTTTCTCCTTTTAACTAAAAATTAGATGTAATATATATAGTGTATTGACGATATACAGGCCTATCTAGAATTTAAGGAATACTACCTTTTCTACCGAAAGTAAATGATAGAAGCGCTTTACTAAATTGTATCAAAATAAGGAAATTGATTAGGAATATAATTAATTTCCTATGCACGTAATTATTCATTATTAATAAAAATATTCATTCAATTCAATGTAAATAAAGAAAACAATTTATAAAACACTATAAAAAAATATGTATGCATTTTCTCATTACACTATGGGGTTTTTTTTTCTTTGTTGTTACTCATATAATAATGTTTTGTATGTTTTCAAAAAATTAAATTAATTTGTTAATAAGTTATCAAAAGTTACTGCTTAATAACAATAATAATGACTATTATAATATTCTTAATATGTTTTTCAAAATAATATATGTATTCTTTATTTTTTTCTATAATTCTATAATTTTAATTTTTTTGTTAAAGCACAGAATAGGAAACAATGCCTTTCATTTAATATTTATGTATAATAAAAAATTTTGTAGTACAGACTGTAATGAAATGTAAAAGTATATATTCAAATATATATATATATATATATCTTCTTTTTTTACATTCCATTAATATTCATATTGTAGCTACTATTTAGACAATATTTATACTAATTTTAAAATACTAAATACAAATTATTTTAGCGTAGATTTTTATAAGAAATAGTACATAATTATTATATTTCGAGAATCGTTTGTTTATCATATTATGTATGTCCTTATGGACGTAAAATATTAAAATATAGTTAAATTTATAAAATAATTCTTACATAGATGTATAAGTATTTAATATGTTCATAATTATTACTGTTTTAAGATATTCAATAAAATATTCAGGCATATGAGAACTGTTATAAAATGTAAATATTCAATATCTAAAAATCGGAAACAAGCCTAAGTGACAGTGTCAGTAAATATCAATTAAAAAAAAAAAAAAAAAAAAAAATGTATCATAATTTTAACAGATAATAAATTTTTTGAATTACTTCCTTTCTTCTTTAGCGCAATTTTGAAATAAGAAATACTCCTATTTATAAAGTTTCGAAAAAAAAAAAAAAAAAACTTCTCACTCACAGTATTTTGTCTTACCTTACAATAGACATGACTAAATTATTACATTTTGAGGTTTAAAATATCAGATACCGTACTTATACACTTCTACTGAAAAACAAAAGATAAAAATAGTTTTCGGAACAGGATATATAAACCTCTGTGTGAGGAACGTAACATTTGATTATTGAATTTTCATTCAAAATACATTTAAAACCGTTTCTTGAACGAAGATAAATTAGTCACTTTATTATATAATATACGTGCAGTTCATTTACAAAAATTTAAGTAACATCTAAGTAATACGTCACAGGTTTTAATAACTGAGAGTTTGAACTTCCTCTTGGTATCTGTTTTTTAAAAATGCTATAACACTTTCACACACACCGAGAAAAAAAAAAAAAAGTCTCTAATTTTTGGATTAAGAAATTTAAAAGTATGTATTTTTTTTCTTTTTAAGTAATCTTGAAAATTTGCTCACAATAATGGTTTTTCAACCATCTAGAAAAAGTCAACAGAATAAAATTTTATGCACACTTTACATACATAGAAATTTCAACAAACGTCTTTTTCAGTACCAATAAAAAAGAATTTGTTGTACATTCTCTGTTATGTAGCTAGCCATTACAAGACTTCGTTGAAATTGTACAATTACAGAAATTTACAAAGATAAATAAAACTCGTCTAGTTATGTATAAATAAAAAAATAAATATTTTTTCTTAGTTATGATTTACTTTAGCTAGTTGAAACATTTCCTTACATTAATAAATTTGGCACAGAAAATCTATTTAAATTTCAAAAAAATATTTTTTTCAAGTTTATAAATTATATATAATGTGCACATCTGTAATCAATTGTATCATTTCATCAATGATAATTCCATAACAATATCGGGTGTCTTAGAAAATTTGTTAAATATTTGCGTGCACGAATTAATTAAGGTGCATGAAATCTACTTTTTAACTTTTGATTCCGTGATATAAGTTTGTTTTAAACAAAAATAACTTAAGCAGTAACTTTTTTATACATACTTACAGAGAAAAAAAAGCAATAATGTATGCAACATTTTGTAATTAACTTCAACAGTGTAATTAAATTACTATTTCTTGAAACTCAAGACTAATTTGCATTTTTTTATTTTTTTAATATTTTTATTTGATTACACAAATTAGGATGTATATAAAAAAAAATCTTTAAACTGTAATATCGTGTTTGTTGAAGTTTCAAAGCAATAATATTCATTAATTCCCTCTAAAATAAAAAGAGCTGAATGGTAATTATAAAATGCAAACAAAAGAGGTAAATATAGGAAAATGTTTTTCTTTTATCGATCAATAAATTATGTCAGCAAGATATATACGAATAAATAAATATGACAGTTTTGTGATTAATTACTTAAAAAAGAAAAAGAAAAAGAAAAATGTGAATTTATGACAGTTACTAGCTGGCTTTGCCCTTTTCGCTGGAAACTATAATTAAATGAGTTGCCAAAATCTCATATCATTATTAATAACCTAAGTTAAAGTTTCCGGTGTCTTCGGTAGAGGTTATTCCCGCTCGCAACGGCAGTGCGAAGTCCAGGTTCACACTGCCTTCGGCAGCAACTTACCCGCTTCTCCAGCAAGTAATTGAGAAGTTTTGCTAATTCTCACCAAAGTACATAATGAACATCCACACTTAATAAACATCCACTTAATAAACCACCACACACCAAAATTCCCCATTCGAAGATAATTTAAAGCGAATTCAAACGGGAAAAGGTGTTTTTACACGTGTTTATTGCCCCCCAATCTCGGGGGTGGTGGGGGGGATTTCGAAATATCCCGTTAAAATAAGTGTCGGATGCATATAAACAATTTTCGCACCAAATTTCGTGACCGCAGATCCCAAGACAAATTTAGCGCTAAAACGGGGGTCTTGAATTTACTCCTTCGTCACCCCGCCCCCCCAATATATATATATATATATATATATATATATAGAAAATCACAAATCAGAAAAAAAAAAAAAAAAGAAAATGTATTTTTGGAAATATCCTAAGAAGACACATGGCTGCTTTGAATACCTTTGTACCATCTTGTACTCGCATTTATTTACTAAGATTTTTTAATAACTTTGTCCTCGATAATATAAGAAAATGCTCTAGAATTCTAATAAGGGTTTCTAGAACTCGCTTTCAAAGGCGACTAGAATTTGTATGGATGACATGGAACTATTTTTTCTACAGCCACAATTTAGATTCTAGAAGTCAGTTAAAGAATTTTTTCTCCGTGCACACAATATGCAAAACCATTTTTCTGGAATGAAAATTGAAATTGCACATGATTAAAGAGGAAATATATATATATATATATATATGTACAGTTGCTAAATTTTATAAAAGTTTTGATAACTTTCTATTATTATAGTATTTTAATATTATTAATTTTTAGAAAAATTATATTCAAAACAACATTTATCCATCTAATATTTGAAGTCAGAAAAGTGAAGTGTGGTACTTTTAAAATACAATTTTTATAATGCAACTTGAACTGAAACAAATATGAATTCAAAGTGTCCTCTTACACATAGAAATATATTGTAATTCTTATTAATATTTTAACAGTATGATAGAAAGTATTTTAAATCTACACTGTTTGATTTCTTTATTTTCCTCAACGCACACTGTGGTGTTCAACTATATACTAATAGGCAAGAATGAAATTTGTGACACACTATTAACATATTAATTATGGGAGCAGAGGATTGAAAGTAGTAACATTCGAAAGGTATGATTAGACAGATTTGCAGAATAAAAACATTATTTTTTTACGATGTAAATAAGGTATTTAAAAATACTTTTATTTTTTATACATTTTTTTCATTTTAAACGCGCATTCGAAGTATTTTTTTTGTATTAAATAATTCCTATAGTAGAAAGTTGTTAAATGTGGCAATTTCTTAAAACTCAAATAAAACTTTGTACGCAGTAATTTGTACAGGTGTAACATCACTGTACTCTCGACTACAGATTTTTCTTTCCAAGAAAAAGCCATTATATAGTGGTAGAAATTCCAGTAAATAAGTGGTATATCGGAAGTTTATACCATTGAATATATACGCAAATTGAAAAAGGATTTGATTTATGAAATTTCTAACATTTTTCTAATTTATTTAAGATGTAATTTCTTACTTTATTTTCTTTTCCTTTTTATTTTGTGACACACGTCAGCTGTAATTTGAAGTCAAATTTTTAATTTAAAAGATATCGCATTTCAATAAACGGAAATTGACTATTTAAAAAATGAATTTATTACTATATCTTCTGCATATTTAAGAAGAAATTATAAGATTTTGAAAAATATTTGATTCCCGGTTTTCGACAAATTGATACTTTTGAGATTTTTTTTGCATTTCAATAAAATGAAATTGGCTACTTATATTTTTATAATGGATTTATTACTATATCTTCTGCGTATATAAGTAGGAAGTCTAAAATTTGGAAAAAAACTTTTGATTTCCGGTTTTCGACCAATTCATACGCTTTGAGATTTCCTTACATTTCAATTAACTGGAATTAACTAATTATTTTTAAAAAAGTGGATTTATTATTCTATCTTCTGTGTATATGAGAAGAAAGTATAAGATTCACAAAAGCTTTAGACATCCGGTTTTTGATGAAGTTACACGTTGTGAGATTTCTTGAACTCAATTCGACCGGTTTTATCTCAACATCTGTTTTACATAAAGGCATCAAACCGAACAGGGTGTATGCGATGGACATTATATAAAACTATGCTGTATTAACTTGGGTGCATATCGGCAGAGAGGTGTCACTGCTGTGCTGCAATTTTAATTTCGTTTATGAGAAGGCAATCAATTGTTTTGCTATGCTTTAAGAAATTGTGGTAGAGTTTCGACTACAGGGCGATACTAGTATTTATAAAAATGCTTTGTTTTCAGTTATGTTTTATATTATACAAGAAAGTTAGCACATTATGTAAAAAATAAAATTCTTCTTCACAATCTGTTATTTTTTTCAGACATTTTAATAATAAAAAATAACATATTTAACAAATGGAACGTTATCAATTTTTAACTATTTACACTGCATTTCATTATATATTTATTTTTACACTATACATAATGTTTTATTTTCATTTCTTAGATTTATAAGCAAAACGTTTCAACTAATACTTTTTCTTAAAATTTATGAATTATTGCAATATTGAATACAATATAAAATTTTATAATGATTCGTTTATTATAGTAAATTATGCTTTATTAACAATGGATTTGTAAATTATTGCTTTTTACTATTGGATCAACATAGAATTTTTGTTTGTTTTAACACTTGAATAAATTAGCATTTGTAATGCTAACAATATTTAATAGCTATTACAATTTGAATTAGTCTGTCTCTCTGTCAACCTGTAGCATCCAAAAATATTTTTTAGATTTTTTTTCAAAAGGAATGTATTAATCAAATTGCCCATGACATGTTTCCCTCTAAAAATGATATAAATAGTCCGACCGGTTTGTGTACAGGGACACAGAAAGAATGGTAATGCAATTTGTTTTATACGAGGTATTTTTAAAAATCACATTTAAGTAACTTTGTACTGAATAAATCATAACGAAATTACACTTATTACTAACTCTTACCCAAAAGGTAGAGAAAGTATTGTTTTTGGGTCAAATTTTCGAATGCGAGATTTTATTATATTTACACGTTTTGAGGTCCCCTGAATACGAAAATCATGTTTTTAGCAAATGGTCTGTGTGTATGTCTGTGTGTCTGTGTGTGTGTCTGTGTGTCTGCCTGTTATCAGCATATCTCAAAAACAAATTGCGGCAGAAAGTTCAAACTTGCTATTCTAAATGTGTATCATATAGGGATGCTACAGTAAGCTTTTCGTTAAGATCAAGCAAATGGTTCGTGTACAGGGACAATCAAGAGAATTCTAATACATTATGTCTATGGGGGAAAGTGCAGGAAAGTAGAGTTTAACGTCTATAGACTGCACTAAACAAACGAAACGAATATATATTTTTTGTAATAGAGATAGTTAACTGGGGAAAAAAAAATTGTGTATGTAGGAGCCTCGCCTCCCCCCCTGGGGGGAATATCCCCCCTCGAGGGAAGTAAATTTTCGTGATGGGTATCTCTCAAAAGAGCTCGCCAATACCTTTAAAACGAATGGTTGAACCATCGATCTGCGATAGTTTAAAACAAAGTTATCGATTTTTTTTTTTACTTTTAACGAAAAAAAACTTTTTTTGTTTTAATTTTGAGAATAAAATGGACATTTTTTGGATATTTGGTGTTATACTACTTCTATAATATGGAAATCGTCTGCCTTATCATAAAAGATAATTGTTTAAAATAATTATTTTAATAAATTATTTTTTAAAAAGAGAAATATTTTTTTTATAACCGAATTAAATTCAATATAAATGTAGGTGCATTAATGAAACGGGGGGTTGAGACAGAACTAATTATCATATAAAACTCTTCAGAAGCCTAATATGAATTGTTTAACATAGGTTTACATAACAGTACTCGTTATCTTACCAATTAATCTGCAACCTGTATTTATAGTATTAAATTTCAGGGTAAGAGAAAGTTGTGTGAGTGACACACCAGATTATATACATTTTTTATTTATTTATTTATTTATTTATTTATTTATTTTAGAATACGGTATATTTGGCAATAAAATGTACGGGGCAACACAAAACTATACAGACATTTTAGGGGTTGTAATTAAAAATTGCTAAAATTCCACTTTTATCTTTATTAAGTGTTTTTAACACTTTCTAGCACTGCTTAACTATAATTACGATTCGACTGAGTCTTTCTGTCCATGATGTGATAACGTTAACAAAGTACAACAAGTACTTACAGTTGGAAAGTGTTAATAATCTATGAGAGCCACATAATTTTTCATTTTTGTTCATCTAGGATATAACATTAATTAATAAAATGAGCTAAAATTTGCCCAAATGAACAAATAGTAAAATTTGGAAAGCTCGCAAAACGTTGAAATAATACTTTTTATATATATATTCTTTTTTTTTTTCAACTTATTTGCCAGTGCAATATTACTTTTTTTCAGAATAAACTATTTATTCCCTTTACAACATTGAAAAACACATCCTTAAAAATTTTAAGATGAAGAAAAGGATTATACATTTTACCTCATCTCCGATAAAACATAAAATTAACCACCCGCAAAACTTTCAATTGACGCCTTCAAAATAGACCACGGAAAAACTTTTCCTTTCGACTGATCGAGTTCGTGGGCACTTATCGCCATCTGTCGGCATCAAAACGTAAATTTACGTTTTCCATTCCGATTGCATTAATAGAACTCGATTTACTAACATTTGTATGTGCTGATAAAAGTCATTTTATACTTAAAAACAAAAGTTTTATTAATTAAAAAAATTATGTAAAATCTTACTTTGTGGAAAACAATGTATAGAATCTTTTACTTTGATGGGTAATTTCATTAGCCTTTTAATAAATGAATACTATAACGTAAATAAATAAATACTAAAAAAAAAAAAAAAAAAAAAAGAAACCTATGATTTTCTTCTAAAAATGTCCTTCTAATTTATCCAGTAACTTAAGCCCTTCAGTGTAGATTTATTTTTCTAAGTAATTTTTATATTTTCCTATATTCAA
This sequence comes from Salticus scenicus, assembly GCA_963930645.1. NCBI lineage: Eukaryota > Metazoa > Arthropoda > Arachnida > Araneae > Salticidae > Salticus > Salticus scenicus. The sequence goes on from OZ005649.1 coordinate 105,829,372, forward strand.
TAGCAGAAAGTATTGGATTCCTAAAAAAAATTTTCGACTTCCCATTTTTAATGGGTTAACACGTTTTAAGAGATACAAATCACGAAACGACAACTTTTTAAAACTGCATATCTGCCTGTGTGTGTGACAAAAGTTCACATACAGACAAGAAATTTTATCTCAAGAACTAATGTAAAAAATTTCATACAAATTTATGCATAGTTGTAGCTGGACGTATAATAGTGCGTAAGAACTTCTGTTGAAAATCGCCAAAAGTAAAACTGATATCGCGTCTTTTCATGAATTTTAATATGTCAGTATAGAAAAAAATAATCGTATAAAAAAAACAAGCAATGAGAATTATTTTTTAACAAATAACTGTAGAATTAATATATATATGTGTGTGTGTGTGTATTAATAATAATAGTAACAGTTAAATACTAAAAGTAGAATCTTAGTAGTATACGTAGAAGCTTAGCTACCCCTCCACCCACATCCGGGGTATAAATAATAATCAATATGAGTATTTTTCATACGTATTCGGCAATACTTCTGAAACGAATGATTGAACCATAAATCTACATTAACTTTAAACAAAGTTACCGATTTTGTTTTTCATAAAAGAAAAAAAAAAGGTCTTTTTTTCAGATGTTGTCTATAGAGCACAAATGTAACTTTATTTTAAAATTTTGTTTTATGCTTCTCGAAGAAGTAAATTGTCTTCATTTTCAGATATCGTATAGGGCACAAATGTAACATTCTTTCGAAATTTTGTTTTATACTTCTCGGAGAAGAAAATCATCTTCATTTATCATAGAATTTATTTTTAATAAGAAATAACTTTAATTAATAATTTGTTCTGTCAGAAATTGTATAGGTAATTGTATAAAAGAAAGTTTTCTGATGGCCACAACAGAAAACTTTCCTGAAACTTCTTGGTGTGTTTTTAAATTGATTGGGCATTGCTGAAAAGTACTAAAAATGTTCATCACCAAAGCAACTCAAGGGGTCTGCTTTCAGTTAAAAAAAAAAAAATAATATTAGTTTAATAAAAAAATATCTTATTGAATATAAATCCTTTTCCTTAGAAAATTAAGGCAGAGAGTATTAATACGCCATACATAAAAATCAACGTATTGATACTTAAAAAATGATAATTTTTAAATTAAATTTCATTAAAAATTATTAAATCTGAGTTTTTAATTATTCCAAAACTAAGAATGAAAATGAATTCTGTTCGTTTTCCTGTTTTCTGTAACTTGTGATCATATTTTGGCTCATTAAAGTGCATTATACCGTAAGTGATATACCTTCCGTGAGAAAATCCCTTAGAAATATCTTAAAGGTTCACTTATTACTAAACAACTATCGAAATATTTTCATAAATTTTGTTTTGGGTGTTGGTGTTGTTGGTGTAAGAATAAAGGCCAGTTTTCTGAAATAGGAACCTAAGTAGGATTGAGGTGTCCTCCGTGGGGGTGGGGGGATCTTTGTAACCTGTCCCACTCCATATTCACGTACATTTTGGAGAAAAATTCGAAAAACTCTGAACGGCTAGGCCGACTTTTTTTTTTTTTTTTCAGAAGAACGTCGACTGAAATCATAGGTATTCGCTACATCCCACATCCAACGAGTATCGCACAATTTAATTTTTACTACCACAAAATAACTTACTAAATAAATATTACTAAAAATATATATATCTAAATTCAATGTTTTCGTATACAAAAGGTTTTAAGGGGACCCTTAGAACTTCAAAAAACATCGATTTAATTATAGTATTTTTTAAAATAAATTATTGTTAACCAAGCTTCATTGAGCATGTCTAATTATTACCTATAAGTTTATTATGCATTTTGGAATATAATTTAAATTCTGTGGTGAAGTATTTAATAATTTATGCGTTAATAATAAGTTTTTTTTTTTTTTTTTCCACCTTCCGCGCAGCATATCTTTGAAACTATTTAATATTTTTTCTTGCAATTTTCACAGATTATGTAACATATCCGAACCTTCAATCTAAACCTAAATTTGTTCAAATTTAAATTAAAAATATATTTAAAAAAATTGAAGATCACGTATTTTTTAATAAAATGTGAAGTATCACCTGTATGAAAAATGGGGGGAGGGGTTTACAAATTTAGGTTCAGTTTGAAGGATTTGATATGTTACATAATCTGTAAAAATTTCAAGAAAAAATATTAAATAGTTTCAGAGATATCATACGCGCAAGGTGAAAAAATTAAAATTTATTATTAACACATAAATTATTAAATAATTCTCCACAGAATTTTAATTATATTCCAAAATACATAATAAACTTATAGGTAACAATTAGACATGCTCAATGAAGCTTAGTTAACAATCATTTACTTAAAAAAAAGCTATAATTAAATCAATGTTTTTTGAAATTCTAAGTGTCGTATGTCCCTTTAAATTCCATATATCCACATTTAATTAAGTGGTTTTATAAAGTCGTATATTGAATTAACCTTCATCATCCCTATTCTATAATTCCGGTTTACGAAAAGTCATGAAACGTGGGGAGCAATACATAACAATGGATGATGGTTATGTTCTAATAATAACGATAATATATATATATATATATGTATATCTCGATAACTTTTTTGATTTCTCTTACCCATAATGTAGAAAAAGCATTGGTTTGGGTCAAATTTTCAAAATTGAGATTTTGCTATATTTACACATTTTGTGGTCCCCTGAATCCAAAAATCATGTTTTTAACGGTTGGTTTGTCTGTGTATGTATTTGTCTGTTATCAACATATCTCAAACACAAATTATAGCAGAAAGTCCAAACTTGATATTCTAAATGTGTATCACCTCACACTAAGCTTTTCGCTCAGATTAAGTAAATGGTTCGTGCTCAGAGACACCCAAGAGAAATCATATACATTACGTCTATGGCGGAAATTGCAGGTAAATAGAGTTTAACGTCTATAGACTACAAAAATAAATGAAATGAATATGTATCTTTTATATGCGTAAAAACATGTCTCATGCAGAATATGGTAGAGATATCATCCACTGTTCGTTTACAGGGCTACACAAAAGAACTAGATTATAGTGCATCAATAGTTGAAAATTCGTGGAAGTGTATTTCAGGTTGTGCCGTATGTTATTACTATGCTATTATGTTTAGGGGTACCATGTGGTTTGTATATAACATTCAAATGATATACAGGGCTACAAATATCTAAGCGATAACATTCTCTTTTATTGTTAGTGGAAGTGATTTACTATACTATTTCACCATGTCCAGGAATGCTTCTGAGGAATTGAAATGAATTCCTCATACACATATGATAAATAACGTATGTTTTTAAGCTAAATATTCATCTCTTGGTTTTTGCATATTTAAACGTTCTGAGGCTTCTTGATTACCGAAGTCATGTTTTTTAACGTTTGATCTTTGTGTGTCTTAGAGTAACTTAAAAACGAATAATTTCAAGAGGTACAAAAGTTGTATTTTCAAATTAATATAAGTTTGTTGTTGGAATAAATTTTTAACAACGCTAATATGTTCCAAGGAATGTTATGTGTGAAAGTTGTCTGTATAATTTTAAGTGAACTTTTAATTTTAATAACAGATTTAAATTCTACATAAATGTACGTCCAGTAATGAAACGGGGTTGAAGGGTTCGGTAGCCCCCTCATACAGAACTAATTATCATGTAAAACCCTTCCGAAGTCTAATTTGAATTGTAGGTTTCCATAACAGTACTCGTTATCTTACCTCATAATCTCAAATCTGTACTTATAGTATTAAAATTCAGAGTAAGAGAAAATCGTGTGAGCGACAAACCAGATTATTAATATTAATAAAATTTTGCAATAGTCTCTCTATTTTTTTTATGTGTATATTATCAAAACATTTTTATTCCTGTAATGTTGAAAGAAAGGTATAAATCTGGATGGTGATAATGTTCTAATAATGATAAGTAAAAATTCCGTTTTGATCCTGATGAAAAATAAATGAAACTGTACAATACTTGTCATATTTTTCTTTATTTTTAATTTAATGTAAACGCCATAGTGTAAATTTAACATTGTTTCCCTATTCTATCATCAGCATCTTTTAATAAAATTAAGTTAGGAATATAATTCAGAAAAATTTTAGCTTTACTTTGAGAATTATATGTAGCATACATAAATAAATAATGTAGAAATCAAGTTTAAGCATACATTTTCATAAAATCTCTAAGCTTAATTTATAAGGAAAATTGAAAAATAACTGAAAATTTTGTGTGTTAGGATTATTTGTTTTATTTAAATATTACATGTTATACATTTAAGGATTCTAAGGGGTTTTAACCTTAAAAAAATCTTTTTTTAAATTATTTATTTATTTAAATGCTAAAATATGAATAATTCCGAACATTTTGATACTTCATTTCTGATTCTACGTACTATGGTTAAAAATATAGGAGCAATATTGTAACTTCATTGGATTTGAAAGATTTAGATCTTTTCACAAAAGTGTTTTTTTGCTATTTTTCATAATACATTTTACTGTGAAATTTACCTATTGTCTCTTTATCGGTCTTAGAATGTTTGTACAATTATATTTTATAAAATGAATAAGGATTTACTGTATTTAAAATTTTATTGTTTAAAAATTGTGTAAAACATAAAAATTTTAAAACATATTTGAGTAAATAAAATTAGTTTAATTAAATATTATTTCATTTTGTAGATATCCTTTATATAAAAGTATGTGATGACTTTAAAAAGATTGAAGATTAACTGAAGATTTTTTTTTTTTTTTTTTTTTTTTTTAGGACTAGGAAGACTTGTTTCAATCTGGGTAAATCATCGTCGCCAGTTTTTGTAGACCAGTTATGTGTAGCACCCGAATAAATTAGAAATATCAATCGTATCGTTACAAATCTGGTACCAAATTAAAGGGGTGATTCTTTTTAATCCAGGGGTGCAAACAGTTTTTCGACAAAACTATTAGATTTTTTTTAAATTAACTAAAATATGAAATTTAGGTGACAACACTTCATTTTAGTTCATTTCAGTCATTTTAAAAAGTACATATCCTAGTTTTACGTAAAAAAAAAAAAAAAAAAAAAAAAAAAAAAATTAAAATTAAAAATACAAATTTTACAGATGGAAATTAATAGTCCTCTGTACTAAAATAATCCTGTCTTTGACAGAATTTTTACTTTTTATTACTTATCTATATGTTGAAAAAAAAATTAAAAGAGAAGTTAACTTGCATGTCCTTTCATTTTTTTTTTTTTTTTAATCTTGCTGATAGTGACAAAAAATACGCGTTAATATTCAGAAATGCAATGAAGTGTAATACTAACAACAGTTACAATTCTACTCATAAATTTTGAACCAAAGTACGTAGAATCCTAAATGAAACATTAAAATATTCAGAATTTGTTCCTATTTCAATATGTATATATATATATATATATATATATATACTTTTTTTTATTGTTATTATTTTTTTAGGGTTAGCCTGTCTAGACTCGTTTCATACTGCAGTAAAAATAGCTACTTTGCACATGAAAGAACTGGTAGGAAAATTTGCACACTAAATTCCACTGTACTTAGTTGCAACTGCTTGGAAAAAAAAATACTATTGCATTTATAAGTATTGATTCTGAAAGCATTTATTCAAAATTTTAAAATTATTTTTCAGCAACTTCAATTATTTATTTATTTATAGTTATAATATTTTCCTATATCAAATTTGCAATCGACTAGTGTAAGTTAAGCATGAGAATTGATTTTATTAGATGTATTTATAAAATATCCTTCTAAACCATTATTTTGCTATTTATAAACTTTAATTTAACCAAAACACGAAGCAAAGTTTATTATTGTATATGTTAGAATTTATATTGAATTTCAATAACTGTTGTCATTTACAAAAACCTTTAGTCACTGATAATATTTTTTTCCCATAATGTATACTGAGTTAAACGCGTTTAATTATTATTCCTAAATTTGAATGTAACATTTGTGAATACGTTATATAATCTTGATACGTTTATGTTTCTAAATTCGAATGTGCTTAAAAATTACATTTTTACAATAAGGATAACTTATTCGGAAACTAATTTAGAGAATAATTACTTTCTCTTACCCATAAGGTAGAGAAAGTATTGTTTTTGGGTCAAATTTTGGAACGCGAGATTTTCTTATATTTACACGTTTTGACGTCCTCTGAATACGAAAATCATGTTTTTAACAAATGTATGTGTGTATGTCTGTGTGTCTGTGTGTCTGACTGTTAACAGCATATCTCAAAAACAAATTATGGCAGAAAGTTAAAACTTGGTATTCTAAATGTTTATCATATAGGAATGCTACAGTAAGCTTTTCGTTAAGATCAAGCAAATGGTTCGTGTACAGGGACAATCAAGAGAATTCTAATACATTACGTCTATGGGGGAAATTGCATGCAAGTAGAGTTTAACCTCTATAGACTGCACTAAACCAAATGAAACGAATATATATTTTTTGTAATAGAGATAGTTAAGGGGATTTTTTTTTTTTTTTTTTTTTTTTGTGTGTATACAGGAGCCTCGCCTCCCCCCTGGGGTGGGGAGAAGTCCCCCCTCGAGGGGAGTAAATTTTCATGATGGGTATCTTTCAAAAGAGCTCGCCAATACCTTTAAAACGAATGGTTGAACCATCGATCTGCGATAATTTAAAACAAAGTCATAGATATTTTTTACATTTAACGAAAAAAAAAAAAAAAAAAAAACTTTGAAAAAAAATCGCACTTTTTTTTTTTAAAGATTGAGAATAAAATGGACGTTTTTTGGATATTTGGTGTTATACTACTTCTCTAATATGGAAATCGTCTGCATTATCATAAAAGATAATTTTTTAAAATAATAATTTTAATAAATTATTTTTTAAAAACAGAATTATTTCTTAATAACCGAATTAAATTCTATATAAATGTGGGTGCATTAATGAAACGGGGGGTTTAGGGGGGCGGTAGCCCCACTCACACAGAACTAATTACCATATAAATCTCTTCCGAAGCCTAATTTGAATTGTTTAACACAGGTTTACATAACAGTACTCGCTATCTTACCTTTTTATCTGCAACCTGTATTTATAGTATTAAATTTCAGGGTAAGAGAAAGTCGTGTAAGTGACACACCAGATTATTTTTATGTTTTGGTAAAAATAAAATAAAATAAAATAGAATAATCATTGAAATAAATGCATATATATATATATATATATATATATATATATATATATATATATATATATATATATATTTAAATATTAAATACACGTATATTTTCAAAGCATAACATTACATTAACACTGAAATTTAAATTTTTATTCATAATAATAAAAGTTAGAACATTCTTTAGCTTCTCTTCGGAAGAAAACCAATAACAGGAAAAAAAAAATATTCTTTCGAGTTTAATGACAAATATGGAACACCAAAAATAATATTATTCATTAACCAAAAGCATAATTTCTTCTGTAATCATATTTCCAATACCTCTGTCGAAGTGACAAAGGCAAATGCCGTTATTGTCATTCTTCCGTGCAAATAACACCTGAAATATCATTAGAGAAATTAACGTTAATGAAAAAAAAAATGCTTCATGATTAAGATTGATAATATAAACATAAAACGACTTACTTAACAAGAATAACATTCATCATAAAGAATATCGGTAAAATGTTTTGCCTTTATTTATGAACAAAAATTCATTTTCCTTGTTCAATGAAAGGACATTAAATAGGCTAATGAGATAGCTGATATTTTTTTCTATTTTTTGCGTATATAATCTACAGCTTTTTTTTTTATGTTAGTAATATATATATAGTTACATTTTTAGCTTTCACGATGTATGAAACGTGATGATATTAAAAATGTTTTAATTCTAATAAATTTATTGGCAAAAGTCTGATTTTTTTTTTTTTTTTTTTTTTTCCGAATAGAAAAATTTAAAAGTATATATCTGTACTGATAAGTATAAAGGATTTAAGTACAAAAATGTCGATTTTGAGTTAAGTACACAGTCAGACCCAGAAAAAAATCATCTAGAATTAATTAGAATTATCTAGAAAAATTATCTAGTCAGAAATTTAGCATTAATCTTTGTATAAAATATTTAATTCAATTTTTTCCATTTATTAAATGAAGATTGACAATCACTGAACGGCATAAAAGGTATAACTCAACATAATCCCTTTTTCCTAATTGATTCTTCTGATTAGTTTTTAGTTAGTTTAACTCTATTTTTCGTCTCCTGAAAAATCAAGAATATGGACTTAAATCCTTTATACTTATTAGTATATATATATATATATATATATATATATATATATATATTACATAGGTTAAAATGAATTAGTATTACGTTATATATATGTGTGTACAGGGTCCACCAAAAATCTCACACTCCCTCCTACATCGGAAATGCATAATAATTTTGAAAAATGACGAAACATATGTACAATGAATTCGAAGGGGACCTATTTTAGTGAAAGCATTTTGGGACTGGGGGGGGGGGGAGCTAGGGGTGTCCGCTAGGAAGCGCAACATTAGAATTTCAAACAAGAAGGTATGCCTAGTGATACATTCTTGAAAACGTCTCTTCAAGGCAATAAATTTGATATATATAATTTTGTCCTACGATAATTATTAATGGAGATACACGAGTGCAAATTACACATTTCAAAACTCCAAAAACGTCTCTCACTTCCCTCCTATCTCAAAAATGTGTTAGAATATTAAAAAATGGAGAAACATGTGTTCATCCAATTTGAGAAGGATCTCTTTTGGGGAAAAAGTTTTGGGCACGGGGTGGGGGAGAGTAGGGGAAGGCAACTTTAAAATTTCATACAGCAAAGTATGTCTTGGGATATATCCCTGGAAATTTTTTTCAAGACAACGAATTTGATATAAATAGTTTTATCCTGCGATGATTATTAAAGGAGATACATAAGTATTAAGTCCACGTCTCAAAACTGAAACTTTATGAAACTGTTTTTATAATTATCGCAGGACAAAACAAGTTATATCAAATACGTTGTCTTGAAGAGACATATTCAAGGGATTTATCTCAAGATAATCTTCTATTTGAAATTTTAAAGTTGCCCTAGCTAGCGACACCCTTATTCGATATGGCCGAAAATATTTTCACCAAAAGAGGTCCTTCTCGAATTCATTGAACATGTATTTCGCCATTTTTCAAAATTCCGCTGTATTTCCGATACAGAAGGGGTGTGTAGAACTTTTGGCGGACCCTGTATATATACATATAGAAATTTTGGAAAAGTTTTGGAAAATACATAAACTGAATTTCTATAAAAATATCAAAATATTTAACTATAATGAAATAATTAACAATTTGAATTGTATTAACATGCATAATACAAATTAGATTCCTTATTCAAATCCAAGCTTTTCCAATTAAAATGCAACATATAATATGATCGATCAGTTATGAAAAAAATAAGTTAACAAAAAGTATATATTTCAAGTTAGAGATGTTGCCTAGAGAAATCTTACAAGAAGGTGCTTACTTTGTGTTGATAAAGCTCAAAATCCTATATTATAAGAAAGAATTTGTCTAACACATGTTGCAAGGAAAAAAATTCTTCTTCAATAATTCTATATTTATGATCATGATCCTCTGGGATACCTGAAATGCGATTTATTACGAGTGTGTCTGAGACAAAATATAAAAGATCTTAGTTTATTCTCGTACAGATAACAATGTAAATATTTGAATAAATATTAAAGAATGCGGTAGAAAAGAATGCGGTTTTATTATTACTATTTAGTTTTTTTTTTTATTTATGTGATTAAGTTGCATTTATATAAAATTATAATTATTAAAAATGTATAGCTTGATATTTTACATAGAGTAGTAAAATATTACTTCATTTTCATGTAGTTTTGTTTAAGGTAGAGAAAGTTACGGTAGGTATCTAATATGCTGTGAAAAACAGTGATAACATTAATTAAAAACTTCACAAATACTTTGAATTAAAGAACTTTATTTGCTTTTAAAATCTTTTCAAAAAGAGTGAAATTATTATTATTACTATTACTTTTATTCCCCTTTAAAGTAGATTTTTTATTTTCTTCTATAATCAACAGTAAAATTAAATATTCGTAATTTTATTTTTTACTTCCAGTTTTCGATAAATCAAAAGAAATTTTCGATACGTCATCAAAAGATTATGAAATATGGAAAATCATTTTTGATTTATTTTTAGTTATCTGTATCAAAGCTTTTTGTAAAATACAATTGAGCGCATTGCTGTTTTAGATCAAGCAATATGAAAAGTGATGCACTTTTTAACCCTTTCATTCCCAACTTTTTTCATTCATAAAGCAATAAATCTTATATTTAGTCAAAAATTTATTTCAAAGGTAATATATATATAAATATTTTTTTTAAAAAACAGGACTAATAGCAAAGTATGAATTGATATAGCTAACAAAGCAACTGAGAGGTGTTTTTTTATGTTTAATATAACCACTGATGCCATTTAAAATCATATCTTTTCAATAAATAAAAGTATCAACATTTTGGATGAAATACATGTTGCAATTAATTAAAATACAAATTATAAACATTGAAAAATAAAATAAAAAATATTTCAAACAGTTAATTTTCTTAAATTGCTCAAAACAGGAAACTGATTCCGAAATTATTATTAAAATAGAATAAAATATACTTTCATTTATCAACAAGGATAGTGAAATCATCTAAAATATATATTTTTCGGTGGGAAAATGTATGTAGATTTTAATTTTGTTTATTTTGAATCACCGGGAGTGTTAGATGGCAAGCAAGTAAATCTGAAATGTTATGATTCCAATTGGCATCACAGGGAATGAAAGGGTTAAAACCTGAGATTGAGGTAACTACGAAATTATAACAGTTTTAATTTATAAATTCAAATATCTCAGTTAACAAATTTTTTTTTAATTCTCATTTACAATAACAAAAATTCAAGTTTGATTATTGTACCATACTAAAATGAAACTCTTAATTTAAACAAGTATTTTTTCTTCTGGTGTGAGAATCTTAAAATTAATTGTCTAAAGAAAACTAGACATTGTAGAAGAAATAATAATCAGATTTATGAGAGTAATATGATTGACAAAAATCATTTGAATGTAAAACAAATAAAAACGCTCTGAAATATTATTTAACTACATTTCCTGCGACCTTGGAAGCCTCTGCGCAAGTGCGGATTCAACGAGGCCACTAGTAAAATAGGGGAGACAAGCTTTTCGTTGAGAGAAAATAAGCGATAAGGGAATACCGAATGACTGAATGCTTTCTATATTTAAACCTGTTGGCCAACTTGGAAACCCTCCAAGATTTTCGACTCGTCCTCAATGCTAGGCGTAGGAAACGTGGTTACGCTATAACATATATTCTTTGTTGTGTACATGAAAATTTTTCTTACATACCAATTGTAATTTTAAACATATTTAAAATTAATTACAGGTATTGAGTAATATTGTTTTTAAAGATTGACTGTGAATGTTGTTTTTATAATTTTATACTTTTTTTTTTTTTTTTTGCTTTGCAAAGGCGCATGATTTTGCATCATTGGCCCCTTATGCATTAAAGATTCTTGAGAATGAAGAATAAAAAAGAAAAACATGTAAAAATCACATTACAAACGGAAACCTCATGACAATAATAAGAAATATTTAAAAACTATAGAATAAAAAAACATATTACTGCACAGACATAAAAGAGATTTAGTCGACGGAAGTCAACTGCATAAGCTATCTGACCCCTCCAAAAACTTCTGTATAGGTTTTCTTCATGCAAGTAAGAATATCTAAGTAAGTGATCTCTGTCCATTTCAAAGTTCTTGTTGTACAAATTGCACAAGATACTATTATATATGTCAATTCTGTTTAGATTTATGGCTGGCAACTTGTAGGTTTTATTACCATACTTTTATTACCGGAAATTTTTAAGAAATTCTTAAGTGGTCTCCTGTGATTAAACATGTTGAAAAGATTTTTCAAAACAATAGTGGTGTTAGAAAACCGTACAAGTTGGCACCTATATACATTTGTAGCGAGACAATCATGTGTGGTGTCCAAACGGAACGCCGCAAATCCGGTGACTCTAGGATAATCGGGTATATTACAAATCGAATCTTTCTCTCCTCTTATTTTCCCTAATATCCTTCTATAATTTAACGCTACAATTTTTTTTTCTCATTGCACTCTTTGTAATTCTTTTCATTGGCGAAAATGAAACTTCACTGTTATTTAATTCCAAAATTTCAGTTACTTTTATAGCTAATTCTATTCGTTTCCAGTTATTCCTACATTCCACCACTGTAAGCCAACGCTCATCCCTTTTGAGGCTAGTAGATACAGATTTCTTTTGCAAGATTCAATAATTTTTTATTCCATGATATATGTGCAGAGATCGACTGAATGGCTTAAAGACAGCCTCAAAAAGTGACAACGTTTTTATTTAATAATAAAGTTATGCAGATAGTCCTGATAAAATAATGCTTGCAAACAAAACGTTTTGTATCATTAATTTCTTTAAAAAATGCAACGATTTCTGAGAAAAAAAAGTAAATTATAAAAAAAGTAAATGCTAAATAGTCTAATTTTTTTTTTTTTTTTTTTTTTTTTTTTTTTTTTTTTTTTTTAAGGAAAAATTTAGATTTGTTGTACACTGTCGTACATCTGATGTTCTTCAGATATGCTGATAACACAAGCACACACAGAGACCAACCACTGAAAACATATTTTTCGGATTCAGGGGACCTTAAACCATGTAAATATCAGGTTGTTCCATATAGAAAATGCAGTATTTGTTTTTACTGATCTCCTTTATAATATATTTTATATAATGTAAAATTTAATATAAGTTGTAATATACGATTGTATTACTCATTTCTTGCTCTATTGATTTATGTATCTTTTTCTTTTTTTTTTTTTTTTTTAACGGCCGATTAATATTGAAGAAAATCTAAATAAAATAGGATAATGGAACTTCTCAATATGCATGTTTTAATGGTTTATGAATTCAAACTTCGTGATTCTGCAGCCCAAAGCAGCCCGAAACATCAATATTGTGTTTGGGAAGGATACGTTAAAGAATGCACAGTGAGACGCTGGTTTCAGAAATTCTCTTGAGCAGATATGACCTTACAAAATGAACCTCATTGGAGACCTAAGAACGCGCTCTGTAAGGATGATCCAATTTGAAGCCAAACTTAGATAACTGTTCGCAAACTTGCTGCCAGCTTTAGAGTATGCATAGCAATAGTTTCTAGACACCTTAATGCTCTTGGTAAGGTGAAGAAGGTGGACAAATGGGTTTCACAAATTGCAACATTTAGAGACCTGTACATCATTAAGTATTGGACAAGAACATAGTCCTTTTCTGAGTTATCTAATCACAAGTTGATAAAAAGTGGATACTCAGTGATAATCAGAAACTTTCGGCACAATAGCTGAATGCAGATGAAAGGTCAAAGCATACACACAATGAAGACAATGGTGACAGTTCGATAGAATCAAAGGGAAGTTAACCATTACATGTTCCTAGGAGCCGGCCAGATTATTAACACAGAGTATTGTCAACAACTTGGTACTGTACAGGAATAACTATTGTCTTCAAAACCAGCAGTAGTAAACAGAAAGGGTGTAATACTCCAGGATACAAGACCTCGTGTTCCGTGTGTGACCTTATAGAAACTGAAATATTTTAAGTTTCAGGTTTAATCTCATTCTCCATACTCACTAGACTTGTCGCCTGGTGTTACTTCTTTGAACCTTCGGATATTTTCTTGGTACACAAATGCTTTGTCCATTATTAAGCTGTCAAAACAGCCTTCAAAATATTCTAAGACTAAGGTGTTCTTTGAAAATGGCATAAAAAATCTTTTTAGTTGACGGGGAAAATGTATTGTTGCAGACTGGGCATATTTTGATTACCTAGGTTCAAAACTATGTGTTTAAATCATTAATAAAAATACCTCTGTTCTCAAATGGTCATTTCATATGGAACAACCCAATATAACAAAAACTCAATTTCGAAAATTTGATCCAAAAAATAAACCTTCTCTAATATGTATGTATGTAAAGAAAAATTAAAAACGAAAATACGTTTTGTGTAGAAATAAAAACCTTCTTCTAACTAATAAAATAATCCTAAGATTTTTACTAATACCTTTATAACGTATAATTTGAAGTACTATAAGTTTATTGAATTGAATTAAAATTTATTATAATATAAAGGGAAGAAGAAAATATTAAAAAATATATATAATATCTCTTATTAAAGTAATAACAACAGCAACAATAATAATAATAATAATAAATACTCTACAACAAGAAGAATTTGTTTATAAGATATTCTCATAGATATTTTAAACAAAATAAATCTAAAACTTGTATAATTATTATTATTATTATTATTTTAATGCTGTTATTATTTTAATGTTTAAGAACCGAAATACGATGCTAGAAGTATTTCTGATTTACCTTTACTAATAATCACATTATATCGTATCCTAAAGAATAACAAATTATTACATCAAAGAAAAATCCATAAAAAAAAACTCATGTGCAAAGACATAGATGTCGCAAAAAGAATTCTAACCAGGGCATATTCATATTGGGTAGATAAAGCCGAAAATCCCATTCTCTTGTAAATAAATCTTTGAACACATCTAACATGACGTAACATATTTCACCAAAATAATCTGTATTTACGATCTTCATCCTTTGGGAGAAGAGAAACAGGATTCATTTTGAAAATTTTCTGAGACAGTTATATGTAATACCTTTATTTATTTTTGTGGAGGTAAGAGGTCGTACAATGTTTGAACATAAGATTATTTAACAGTACAGCGTAAAGTTGATCCAGTATATATTTCTTCAAATTTTAAACGGATCAGAAATTAACATAATTATAAAGAAATTTTTATTGCATATTGTAATTTTCTATTCAATCTTAAAATTGATTTAAAGGATTAATTAGTTAGTTAGGAGAAAGTCCTGGATATGCCTTAAGTATTAAAGATTTTTGCGGGATAAAAGTTTGTTCGAGTGTTAAGTCAAAATATTTTGTGTACTTGACTTCCTATCAAATGTTTTAGCTATGATCGCTTTTTTCGCCAGTAATATTATATTTAATTAATTGCCGCTTTATTAAAATTCTGAAAAACTGATAGTTATGTCAAAAAATGAGATTTTAAAACTTTGTCATGCAAAATTACTATAAACGTAAATGATTTAAATTTATCACCATTTTATAAATATGTTTACTTACATATTTTTTGGGGGAAAAAAAAGTGAATGAATTATTTTTTTACTAAAATAAATCTATTGTTATAAAAATTCTTAACTAATAATTCTATAGGTTCAAGTTATCGTTTTCAGACAAATTGAACAAAATTTTAAAAATCAAGCACATTTAAAAAAATGAAGGAAATTAATGACAAAAATAAAAACGGTTCAGTTGATAGCACAGTGAACACAGTAGATATCGCTAAAAATTAACACTTATTAATTTATAAGTTAGAAAAGTTCTTTAGGTGACGTCAAAAATCAACAAAATCACTTAATATAGATAATATCGCCTTTACCACATCAAACTATCGACTGTAGAAAAATACGTTTTTCACATTTAATCTTGCGCTGGTTTCTAAAAAGATATGCAAGTTAACAAATAGGCAAATTTTTAGCCATCTAGGAAATAGTGATACTAACTTTAACAAAGTGTGGAATACTACGCTTTATTCCAATGATACTCTGTCGAGTAGATCAGTTTGTTTGCTGTTCTGAAAAATAGCCATTTTCACATTCGATAGTTTGACATGTTATCAGCAATATTTTAAGAAAGAAACATTAATTTCGAATTAAATATATAGCGTTATATTTACTATAATGATACTTGTTTGCTTGGTTGAGTTTTAACGTCGCACTAGTATTGCGCTATGGGTAAGTTCTGACGGTTTGGGAAGCACCTCTAAGGAGGGTCCGGAGACATGACATCGCAATTTTAATCCTCTATGGAGAGGATTATTCCGCAGTGGATGATTAAAAAAGTGGAAAAACTTTTCATTTTTTTAAGGAAACCGCTGTATCTCCATGAGTATTTGTGGTAGACCCAAATTTATTTTTACGGATATATAGAAATATATCCTCATAATCACATTTTGTAGTCAGAACGCATTTCAAGCATTACTTTTTACAGGGTGATCCAAAACATTTTGATTACTGTTTATTTTTTTTACTGGTCCCTTTTTCCTCTTCAGTTTTACTGAAATATATAAGGTATAAGAGGTTCTTTATACTCCCAAAGTTTAAACATAATTCGTGAAGAATGTTTCAAGATATTTCGCTGAGAAAAGACTATATTGCCTTCATCTAAAACGAGTAAGTAGCCATTTTCTGTATCCCTAAACTAGAAATATAGATTTTCGAGTTATGCGTATAAAGTAAACAATTAAATTGGATATACGAAATGATCAATAATTATAATAGATCGAGTTTTTATAATAATCAAGAAAATGTCTACACTTTTCTATATGTGGAATTAATATTATGAATATTATGAATATTACGAATCCTTTACATTGCGAGAAAAATCTCATTTTATTTCCTAGTACTGGCTCATAAAACAAAATTCTACAGTCAGCAGCAAATTTATTGAAGCACACATTCACACTTTTCATATAATTATTTTTAGTTTAATCACTAAATTTTATCATCAACTTACTTTTCTATAAGCAGTATAAGACAAAGATCATGACTCGACATAGCATATTTACTTAACAAAACAGTATTAGGTGCCCACCTTTTGAGTAGGAATTATTGCAAGTGTTTCAATAAATTTTGCTGCCGACAGTAGTCACTAAAACTCGCCTCTTGTTTTCGCATTTATTTTCAGAGATTTTTAAATGAGGTTGACCATGATAACATAGGAAAAGGCTCTACAATTCTAATACAGGTTTTCAGATCTCGGTAGCAAAGGTCACTAGAATTTATAAGGAGGACATGGAATTATTTTACTAGAGCCACATCTTAGTTTTTAGATGTTGTCAAAGAACTTTTTCTAAGGGCTGACAAAACTTTTAATTTCGAAAATGTCCAAATAGTTATTGGTAGATAGCGTATATATAACAAATAAAAGGTTACTAAAAGTTTATCAATTGAAAACACTAAAATATTTACAAATCATGTATAACTGTTAAACCGCCAAAAGATTTTTTTTTTTTTTTTTTTTTTTTTTTATGTTTGCAGAAGAATGTTTGTTATTAAAAAAGGTAAACCCAAAAATGAGACAATTAAAAATCCATGGCTGAAAAATGGCAATTTTTTATATGCACATTTTTGTTCCAACTAGTTGCAGATAATTAAGACCCAGGTCATTTCACTTTTTATAGATATCTTTAACTTAATCTCATATCAATAAAAAGTGATTTATCAACATAACATGTTAAATTATTTTTTAAATGGTATTTACTCTTATCAGTAAATTGCAGAAAAAAAAAAAAAACATGTAAGACAATCAACATTTTGTAAGATCCCCCTTTTTCGACGATAAGGAATTGTAAAGTAATTATCGGTGCTGCACACGTGCAGTTTGAATCCTGACGCTGAAAAGACTAACAAGAGATTTACAGAACTGAGTAAATTCTCATAATTACTTAAAAAGGACTCTTACTTATTGATAGAGCATTACAATCTTTTATTTATTTTTACCTTTTTATTTATATACATTTTTTACGTTAAATACAAAAGGCGTTTTATACAATTTGTGGTAATCAATAGCTTTAATTTTCATCATATGTTTGATGTGTACCCCTACGACATTTGCTATTTTTTTCTGTAATAAACCATTTAAAACAATGTAGAATAAATACTTTGGCATTAAAAAAAAAAAGTATATTTATATATATGTATATATATATATATATATATATATTTTACTAACAGAAATGTATTTACTCTGATAAAAAGTTTATTAAAAATAAAGAAATTCTGTGATTGAACATTAATCTAAACACTTATACATAAAATAAAGAGGAAAATAAAAACATTAATTTGAAAATCTTAGCTATGCCAAATGACCATTGACCAACTGACAATCACGCGAGCCAAATAATGGAAATTTTGACTTCCCTATTTTTCTGCTTTTTTTTTTTTTTTTTTTTTCAAATGATTTGCGTGATGCTTAGTCAAATATAGCTTTCTAGAGATTCCGTGCAGCACAAATAATTGTTGCATAGCAATTGACGTTATGAAAAAAGAAAAAAGACATGAATGGTTGCGTGCTTCGAGCCGAATCTTTTTGAACGCTTATATATTTTTGCATCAAATTCTATTTTTGGAAAAAAAAAATGTTTGCATTTTGTTATAGAATAAGTTGACACATTGTTTGAAAATTTTTATTGAGTAGGTTGGTATTTCTCTCCCTTTTCAAGAAAAACAAAGCTGAAAATATGGTCTTCAAATAAACTTTTATAGCGCTTGTTGTTTTAATCTATAAGAAAAATTAAATTTACAAGAAATATTCTGCAAAATGAATAATGAAATAATAAAGCGTTGATTTATTTAGGAAGAAAAATCTGCATTTCTTTGTATATTTTGAAATTTATGTGTGTTTGTTGAATATGTATAAATAGCCAATTTAGAAATTAAGGTAGTCATTTTACTGTTAATTCTGTTTAAATAAACAAGCAAATAGATTGAAATAAAATTAACTTTTAATATATCATCACATTCAGAAATAATATAATATTTAATTATTCAAGTTTTTGAAGAAATAATTTAAAATATATATATGTGTTGAAAATTTGTCACAAGGGGTTAGAACGGAATAATAATTATCAATGGTTTTAAGATTCTAATAAATGTAAAAATGCTTCAAAGATATGAAATTAAAGCCCAGATTTAGGTCTGATTTTTTTTTTTTTTTAATATTGTGATTTTTCTTTCTCGGCAATGCTTAGAAATGGCTGATATTTTGCTTTCAACTTTCCGAATGTAACTGATATTTTCTTCTGACCAAAATTTCAGATTTCGTTTAGTTTGATTGATATATGATAAACAACATTGGCAGGAATACTAAATATTTTCATAAATACTGTTGTATTTACTAAACCATATTTTTTAAATTGATACAACTAAAATAATTTTCAGACCCAAATCTACCTTTAAACTCATTTTTTGCTTTTCTTTTTTTTATTTTATTTATAAGAATATTTAAAAAAATATTAAATGTAACTTCGCTGTACCCACCTTATTTGATTGTGAAGAATTTTACATTCACTCTGTAATTTCTAAATTTTTGTGCAATTTCTCCACTTTCTTCTGGCTAAGACACCATATTCTGCATAATTATACTGACCGATTAAGCATTCGTGAAATACAACTTCTGTGTTATAAGTCGGAGCGCATTCGTTTCGATTTTTTATGCACTAATGACGGTACACTAAATAAATACGCTAAAATGATGGTATGCTAAATAGTACTACCGAAAAAATTGTTTGCTAGCGTGTTATCCCTTAGGCGTTCAAGACGTTGTTTATTACTCTTGTGTTTATTGATTTAGCGTCAAGTTTCCTGTGACTATACATATAAATAATAACTGTTCAATCCTTAAGTATAAGGCGTGTGTGGCTACAGTTGCACCACGTTCTTTTCGTCAAAGTAAACATCTACTTTAATGGTGGCAAATGCACTCCGCGATAAGGTCGCTAGTCAGACATTTAGAAATTCTGAAAAATCAAAGTTCACCTAATTATATTTAAAGTAATATTTTGTGGCTATCATATGACATTCTCTTAGCCTACATTTCAATACTAGAGAGTTTATAGAGTAAAGGGTAAGAGAAGAAATACTGTAAATGTATTTAGTTTTAAAAAAGTATCCAATTGGGTTTATGAGCAGTTTTTGTTTGACAAATGATTATGTGTGAAGAGGTTATCGAATCACTCAACTTTTTGTTTCAATATAGTACTTACATTTATGTAGAATTGAATGTTGTTATTAAATTTGAAATTTTATTCAAAACTATCCAGACAACTTTCACACCCAACATAACTTAAGGATTACCAAACTTGCTGAGACTATTAAAGTAGCAACATATTAACTTCAAAATAAAACATTTTAATTGCTTATAATTAATTGCTTTTAAGTTACGCTGATAAATGACATGCACAAAAACCAACCGTTAAAACCTTCATATCAGTATTCAGGAAACCTCAAATCACGCACTTATATAAAAGAGCAAGCGCTAAAAATTTTACATAAAACGGTACTTTATTTACCGTATCTGTAAGGGAAAATAGTTTTCATCCCTGAGCAGCTGCGCAGTTTTTGTGAACATGATAAAATATTGTAAGACACATTCATCAATTACATCCAATAAAAATAAAAATAAAAATAATAAAAGTTTTTGCTGAAATATTGGTAGTTTTTGAACGTCTTCTACAAATTAGATACATACCAATTTCTGTATTTGAATGCAGTTCTATATCAATAACACACAGCACACCCTGAAAAGCAGTTCCAATATTTTACAATGAAAATGTTCACATATATTATACATTTTTTCAGTATCCCATAGCGATGAATGATTATCACAGCATATTTTACAAGAAACATAATTTTAAACATCTAAAAAATAGATGTTCGCTTTATTTTGTTTATTTCAGCTTGTAGATGTTAAACTGCACCTATCAAAACTTTATTCCACAGATGTAAGTTGTTTGAATTCTCTTGGTACGTAAACTCATTGGTTAATCTCAACGAAATGGTTAGCGCAGCATCCCTGTATTATATAGCTTTAAAATTTCGAAATTGGACTTCCAGCTACTATTTTCTCGAGGGGAAAAACAGATCCTCCCCCCCCCCCCCTAGACGAAAAAAAAAACTGGAAGCATAAAAACAACAACATTTCATTTTTATCAAGGGAGTTATCTGAAATTTAATTGAAATATTGTATACAAATTTAAACAATTGTTTTACATATCTGAAAGCATAAAGCTAAGAAATAACAAATATTATGTGCCGTATTTACCAAAATGATAAATGAAATCAATTGGAGAGGAGAAATAAATATGATATCTAAAAAAAATATATTTATCTATATGACAAGTAGAATTAAAACAATAGGAGAAAAAATAAAATGAAATCAAGAAGTAATATGAAAAGTTTTAAAATAATATTCCAATATATAAACTTTTAAAATCCTGGAATAAGTTAAATGAAAAATATTTTAAAAAGCCTGACCGTGAACTTTGAGTTTCAGCCATTTAATACTAACTATTTAATTATGAGAAACGATAATATATATATATATATATATATATATATATATATATATATATATATATATATACTATATAATTTAGGTGAGACAATGGTGGTCATAGTTAGGCTCTAAGATTTTTTTTTTTTCTTTTTGGGTGTATGCGGCTGAACTTTTTTTCGCAAAATGTTACATTTATCTCTTACACACATCACGTATAATTTTCTTTGTGAAATGTAATTTAGATATGATTATAATACAATTTCAAAATTGTAACTTGAGGGCCATCTTTGGAGCACGGTGTTAAAAATGTGGACCATACATTGAAACCACTTTTAAAATGCGTTTAAGACGCTTTTTCGTGATTTTTCGGGTTTGTCTTTTTATACATCTTTTGACACAAAAAGTCTTTTAAGCACATTCTGTACAAAGTAGTTCAGAACTTTTATTGTGGGATTCGTTGACTTCTTTATTACAAATAGTGTAGAATTTGTTGAGAATAAATGATATATATATTTTTTTATTTAAACATAAATTTTGAAAGTTACCCTTTATATATTAATTTTCAGATTTATTTGCTAAGTTGGCCCATGTGCTCCAAGATTGTCTGGGGGGTGCTCTGGGCCACTTTGAAAACATGCATATGATCACCATTTCCACGGCATTAAACTTTTAATCTGATAAAGTTATTTTAAGTGAAGTTAATATGGTTAAAGAAAAATAAGTAAGTTTTCAGAAAACATATCACAGTTTAAAGTTCTAAGAACTTAAACACATATACATTAAAATACCTTCTTCGCAGGAATAAAAAAAAAAAATAAACATTTCTAAAAAATAATTTGCATTAACTACGTGAAAACTTCTTCTGTGCCATTATTTATGTTTTTTTTTTTTTTTTTTTTTTTTTTTTTTCGAAAATATTAAAAAAATATTTTTTCTATAGTTATTTTTCTTTTCTTTTTTTAAATTAATAATGGTTTATCGCACTTTTTTTTTACAATTACTCAATTAGATATTAATATTAATTAGATTTTATTAGTTTTTAGAATTTTTTAGTGAACAAATGATTATTTATAATAGAAATAACAAATATTGTAATTACAGAACGCATATTATAAGTATGTTACTTCACAGTGTAAAAGGTTCATAAATAATATATATATACATATACTTTTAATATTTCTTGATTTATACCAACTGAATTTAAGAATACTTATTATTATTATTATTTTTTTTTAAATACTTTATTTGTAATCATAAGCATTTAAGTTCATTAAAATCTATCAATAGTTATTGTGAAAATGCGCATGTTTCTTGGAGAAAAAAACATAATATGATTAAAAGTAAATTTGTTTATGATATATGGGGAATTTTCAACGTCAATATCGAATTAAATTTTGAGAAGGGCTTTCAATATATATATATATATATATATATATTCTATTAATTTTACTGTTTCATTTTAATAATAAAATCCAAAGTGGTCATTGACATTTAAACAGCTTCATTCCAAACTATACCTTTACTATTAGTGGTTAAAGCAACAAGATTTCTTTTAATTAAAATGTGATACAATCACTTATTATTAAAAATAAATTTTTGTGAAATAACATTCCACAGTTTCGGATAAATGCTTTGAAAGCTAACTTTTAAGAAAAGTTTATGCATTTCTTCAAAAACGTTTCTGCTTTAATATAACATCCATGCAGGTAACGTAAATTAATGCTCTGTTTTATAATTCATAGAGCTAGTTATAAAGCTCTTCATTATATTTTCATTATACATTCTTAAACACGTCGAAATACTTCAAATAATTTGGTGTACGCTACTTATTTCTTTTTACATTTAAAATTGTAATAGCTTTGTAACTCTTGCAAACTTTTCGCGCTTTTCTCTAAATACAATATAGTTACAACGCATGTTGATTTTCAAATGTAAAACAAAGTAATTATCTATATATTGAAGCAAATGAAACAAATTAAGGGGTACAAAGATGCTTAAATCTTATAATTATAATTCATGTATTGTCGAATATTTCGCATGCATGACTGCATTAATTGAAATTTAATTGTATATAAGATACAAAATAGAATTTTTGATTTCTTATTTCTTAACGGAAAGTTCAAAGAAAATAACTCAGTATCTAATAAATTATTCTTCGATTGTTTATATCCATTTCAGTTAATGTTCTTTTCAATAAACAAATTTCAATTGCATGTATAATTTATTTCTTTATTAATGTGATAAGCCTTTCGCATACTATTATTTATTTCAATTAAAACTATTAAATTTGATAATTATCTTGTATTTGGTTTCTTAGAATTTAAGAATATGACAATAAGAAAAATATCCCATTTCATATACAATATAAGTTTTACTACCCACTTTTGTAACATATGTATATATATATATATATATTCTTTATAAGTTAGAAAATAATGATTTCTATTTTTTTTTATAAATTCTTACTTTCATAATTTTCTTACCTTGCATTATTACGAAAACTGCATTATAGGTAGTGAGTTGAAGGTAAAATGTGAGATAAGAAATATAAAATAAAAGATTATATATATATCTTATACTATTAAGTGAGCAATATTTGTATGTATATTTCACTGATCTCGAAAACGGTAGCTCGGACAGTCACGAGATTTAACACAAAGGTGCATCCCGAAGGGTCATTGTGCACATCGAAGTTAGATTTTCGAATTTTTGAATTTCTTAATTAATGAAAATGTGAAAATCATAACCTTCTAATTTCTGATAAAAAAAAGCCATTTAAATTTTAACATTTTATCCATAATTTAATTGTTGCCAATTTTTTTTCGACAAAATAATAATAATAATAATAAAAAAAAAAAAAACGTACATTTATTTAAAACTAGTGGATCTGCCGATCAGGAGCCTCAACGTCCTATTTGTATCAGAGATTATTCAATAGGTCATTTTTATTTATTCCTTATTATATAACAGTATATATTGATTCGATAGACTTGTATAATCAGATACATTCCTGAGGGGGGGCTGCAGCCTCCCTCAACCCCCTGCTCTATCTCTCTTTGTATACTTATCTGTATATCATATAAAGTGATACGGAATTATAAATAATTGTATTTACTTTTCCATAAATTCTTTCAACGAGGCTTAGTAAGTTGATAAAATGCTAATTTTCTGCATTTCTAGTCATTTTAGTGTTAAAATAGCCTAATTTTCCCTTAAAAACGCATTAAAAAGCTCCAAGAAGGGAAGAAATGGATTTGTCGCCAAATTTAGCGACTGTTTCCCTCTTTGGCGATTTTTTGGCGACCTTGGCGAGAAATTCCTTATTAGGGATATACCAAATATGGACGCTCTAATCTCATTGGCTGATGAGATACGAGAATTTTCCAGAACAGCCTGGGTTCGATAGAAAAGTATAAAAGGAGCATTTTTTTCACCGAGGCAGTCAGTCTCAGATCTGCGTCAGTTTGCTTTACCTTGAGCCTTTTTGAATGAGACTTGATTTATGTGTTATTGTTAAACAGTTTGTGCTGTTGTTGTGCTGTTAACGGCTATTGATTAAGCTGTGTTTACTGGTTGAATTGAAGCTGATACTTGGTTTATAGACCTGTATTTTTCTGGAACTTTCTGTGAATAAATCACTGAATTATTACAAGTTTCGCCTTTGATTCTCGGACAACTTACGAACCCCCCAAGTACGCAACAATATGTATTCTTAATAAACGACGGTCTTGTATTATTTCCCTGAAATTTCTAATTACCAAATTTAATAACTACCAAATTTCATACAAAAAAAAAAAAAAAAAAAAAAATTACATAGCATATCGGAAATATTTTGCGTAACCTGTAAGTTAACTACCAATTCTATACCACAATTTTCCACAGGAAAAAATGCTTTTAAAATTCTAATAAAATTTCATTATATTTGATGGGGTGTAGTGTAACCACGTTAAAATACTCTTAAGAAATACCGACTATAGACCGTAATAGTACGAAATTCTTTTATGTATCCCGGTAAAGTAGCCACAATCATTATAAACGCCAATAATAAGAATAAACCTAATTAATTATAACTCATTAATTTTTCAAACTAACTTGACATTATTTGGATGATTACAGTACATACTCGTTATTATTTTGTGTGGTCCCATTAATTATTTAGTCGATACATACCCTTTTTTAAGAGTAAACATGATTTTAAGCATCTTTATAATGTATGTTAATTTTATTAATTTCAATTCAGCATAAACGCATTAGAGTGCGCGCTTAAATAAAAATTTGTCCATAGGCTCTAATGCTACGAAATTCTTTTGCGTGTCTCTGTCAACGAACCATAAACATTGTATACACCAGTAAAAACTATTCAGCTTACATTGCGTTTAAAATTAATAATTGTTCCAAATTTAACATCGTTTGGATGACTGCGTGACATTGTCAGAACACTTTTGTAAGGTCCTGTACATTAATTAGAAAGCTTAAGCACACATATTTTCTCCAAACAACACAAGTTTAAACATCTTACTCACGTACGCTAGTTTAATTTTCTTGATTGCAAAGTAAAGATGTTAAAATGCGTTTAAATGCAATTCACCTCATACGCCGTAATGTTAAGAATTTTGGCGTGTCCCTGTACACAGTTTATAAACAATATAGCAATAAAAATTATACAGCTACTTATATGCAAAGCTGGAAAGTGTGCGACAATTTGCAAGTCAATCGAAGGATTTTTGCGGCCGCTATTGCGGTACATACAAATTCTTCCCATAGACCGTAATGATAAGAAACACTTTGGCGTGTCCATGTACACGTACGACAAATGGAATACACGCCTAACACTATACAGTTATTTCTGTTGAGCTCATGAACATGTGTACCAAATTTGCAGTGAATAGTGTGATTTTTGGGGCCGCTATCGCGGTACATACAAATTCTTCCCATATGCCGTAATGATAAGAAAAACTTTGGCGTGTCCCTGTATACGAACTACAAACGGAATACATACCAAAAACTATACAGCTGATTTCGTGGGGCTCATGAACATGTGTACCAAATTTCAAGTCAATAGTGTGATTTTTGCGGCCGCTATCACACGACAGACAGACATACAGACGGACAGACGGCACCCAAAATCCTTTTGAGTCTCAACATAGGGCCTCCACTGACGTTTCGTCAAAAATTGGAAGTCAATAGCTTGATTTTTGCGGTGGCTATCGCGGTACATACAAATTCCTCCCGTAGGTCGTAATGGTAAGAAAAACTCTGGCGTGTCCCTGTACACGAATTACAAATGGAATACACACCCAAAAACATACAGATGATTTCGTGGGGCTCATGAATATGTGTACCAAATTGCAAGTCAATAGCGTGATTTTTGTGGCCGCTATCGCGATTCATACAAATTCCCCCCTTAGGCCGTAATGATAAGAAAAACTCTGGCGTGTCCCTGTATATGAATTGCAAATGGAATACATACCAAAAACTATACAGCTGATTTCGTAGGGCTCATGAACATGTGTACCAAATTTCAAGTCAATTGCGCTATTTTTGCGGCCGCTATCGCTATACATACAAATTCCTCCCATTGGCCGTAATGATAAGAAAAACTTTGGAGTGTCCCTGTATACGAACTACAAATGTAATACATACCAAAAGCTATACAGGTGATTTCGTGGGGCTCCTGAACATGTATACTAAATTTCAAGTCAATAGCGCTATTTTTGCGGCCGCTATCGCGATACATACAAATTCCTCCCATAGGCCGTAATGATAAGAAAAACTTTGGCGTGTCCCTGTATACGAACTACAAATGGAATACATACCAAAAACTATACAGCAGATTTCGTGGGGCTCATGAACATGTGTACCAAATTCATGTGTACCAAGTCAGTAGCGCTATTTGTGCGGCCGCTATCGCGCGACGAGACACACAGACAGACAGACACACAGACACAGCCCAAAACCGTTTTGAGTCTCAATGTAGGGCCTCCACTGACGTTTCGGCAATGAGGAAAATAAATCAGAAAGATTAGAAAATAAATTAGAAATATCACTCGCATCGTTACAAATAAGACACCAAATGAAAGGGAAAATTTTTGTAAATCCGATGCATTAAACAGCTTATCAATCGGATGATTAGTTTTTTCTTAATTAATTAAAATGAGAAAATAAAAATCTTCTAATTTCCGATAAATAAGACATTTAAATTTTAAAATTTTATCCATAATTTAATTGTTGCCATTTTTTTTCGACAAAATAATAATAATTAAAAAAAAAAAGCGTACACTTATTTAAAATGAGGAAAATAAATCAGGAAGATTAGAAAATAAATTAGAAATATCAGTCGCATCGTTACAAATAGGATAGCAAATGAAAGGGAATTTTTTTTTTTTAATCCGACGCATTAAACAGCTTATCAATCGGACAATTAGATTTTTAAAAATTAACTAAAGTATGAATTTTAGGTGGCAACAGCAGAAGATTGTATGGAAACCGTTAGGAGAAAAAAAATGAAAAATCTGCTTCACATTAAGTCACATCATTTTCAAAAGGGATTAAAAATTGCAGTTTTCAAATTCTTTTAAATTTTCTCTCACGAACACAAAAATATAATATACAGCCTGTACCCCACAAGACCAACTTGCATTTCAAATTTCATCAGTTATTTTGGTTAATAAACAAAAGTTTTTTTTTTTTTTTTTTTTTTTTTTTTTTCAAATTAAGTTTTATTGTATTTTCGAAAAGATTTATGTGATCATAGATATAATAATATATATAGATCTATCATCCCCATATTATCGTGCACAGATTTTTGATGCCGAATAAAAAGCTTTGGAATCAGCCATTAAGTGGTATTGAAGGGAAAAAAAAAAAGAAGAAGAATGAATTTGAAACTATATCTGGGGCTTTTCATTCACCTTTAGTAAATAAATTATTCATGAATTTTATTTGCTAAAACATTCGTGCATATTCTCGTGTGTATTCACTCGGGGAAAGACTGCCATATTTCGGTAAAATCGTCGTCTTTTCCCGAGTGAAAAGGAATCACTTTTTTGTCCCCAATGATCAATCTATATATTATTACTATATCTATGTATGTGATACGATAGATTAATAATTTGGGTTAAAAAAAATTTAAATACATTATTTAAACTCTATGAACCATATTTTTATTTTATGAGCTTCATTAACAGATCCTGCTGGGCGATTTTTTAAATTTTGGTGTTGAAGTACACCGAATGTTTTTCGACAAGAAGTTTAATATAGCAACAGCCATTTTAATCTAAGTAGCGCATCAAATATATAAAAACATAAATGATTTATTTTTACACAAAATTTACAGAACAAATGCAGTTTTAAAGATAGGAAATTTATTTCAACAAGCACTATTTTAAACCTAAAAAGCATTAAAAATATAAGCAGAATATAAAGGATTCTTATGTATAAACAAAAAAGAGTCTGATAAAATTATTAGCAAAATAGTCTTCCCCTTTTCATACAAAAAAAAAAAAAAAAAAAAAAAAAAAAAAATCCATCGCTAATATGGCGACAAAAATTCAAAAGCCGCCAATGGAGCGACATAATAAAGTTGTGCAACACGATAATGTTTACCTATTTATTTATTTTTTTTATATAATAATCACTATGCTAATTTATCATACAAACAAATGAACCTCTGTGTGTTACTGCACTCTCACGCTGTCGAACAGAAATATTTGAAAAATTCAAATTAATATTTAAATAAATAAATAAAAATATGTTTAATGGGAAATATATATAACCATAAAAAGATTAGTTGTCTAAAATACGGCAGAAATAGCGCTCATAGCATATTGTTACAAGGGATTAAGTCTTATTGTTACAATGGATTAAGTCTAAAATGGTGACAAAAATTCAAAAGCCGCCAAAGAGAACTATATTAAGGCTGTACTATCAGGTTTACAACCCATGAATTATATATAAACACAAAAAATTAATTGTCTCATGCGACAGACGTAGCCGGTCGCAGCATATTGTAATATTTGGCGTGAAATTGCTGTCATTTAATGGTTGATTGGATAAACAAACAAACAAACAAAAAAAAAAAAAACCATATGAAATAACGTAAAAGCAAATATTATGTTGTCTAAACCCAGTTACGTTTGAGTCCAGTCCGAGTTACATGTGAACAACACGTATAGTGTTGTTCACATGTAACTGGGATTCAAATATAAAAGGGAAACTCCAATTTTTTCGATACAATCTATTTCGAAACTGTTATATAATAAGCACCTAAATGGAAGCTCATTGGTAAACTATTGTCGCAGGTAATAGGGACAAGCGCCCGAGTTGCAGTGGATGACCAAATCGTTGCTGAATGCAGCAGGGACCTGGAGCGAGCTTTTGAACAATTTCAGTAATTTATTTTATTTTATTTTTATAAAGCTATAGAGAAACGAGTTTCCTTTAAATTTAGTGGCCAGCGAAGCGGGCAAAGCCTGCTAGTATATATATATATATATATAAAAGAAAAATTAAGATAAGAGAGGAAATATAAAATAAACAAATATAAGTTAAAAGGTTCTGAATGAGAACGTTATAGTCGTACATTATAAACATTATATATTTTTCTATTAAGTATAGTTTTATCTAACGTATATTGCTGTTTCAGGGGTAACCGACCCAACATTTCAATCTACAGCTGCATTAATAAAACATAAGTTTTTTTTTTTTTTTTTTTTTTTTTTTTTTAATTATTATTATTATTAAAAATATCAAATAAATTAGATTATTAACCCAAAAATTATTTGAAACATATTTGATCAGATTTGAGTAGTCTTTGTGCTTTTTCAATGAGTTATATGCTTAAATTTAAGGCAGTTAAAATATAAAAACACACAAAAATGAACTCTTTGGGCAATTCCACACTACAGTTTTTATAACATCCGAATTATTTTACATAGTCTAATAAACGAAAGAAAAATGATTTTTATACCACATTCTATTGAAAACAAGTTCTTGTGGGTAAATAGTTTTGTGTGTAAAAAGGATTTATGTTCATTTTAATATAATTAGCTTTAAAAACATTCCAATTTAAAATTCCAGTGATAGAGAAAATATATTTGATTTATTTTGTATCTCCCTGTACACACAAAATATTCTGATTGCAGTAAAAATAAATAAATTTAAATTAATACACATTTAAAATAGCCTATTTAGTCTTGCTGCTGATTTTTTTTTTTTTTTTAAGTTATGCAAATAACATACTCACAGTTACATAAATACGCAAATAACCCTCTACAAAACTATCTTTCTGGAGTCACAGACCTCAAAACAATTAAGTATATCAAAAAAATCAACGTTGAAAATTTCACTCAAACATTTAACCATCGTTAATTAGTAACACACATTGAAATATATTTTAATAATATATAATACTATAAATTACAATAATATTATAGAATTCCTCTAATTGCACTGTATATTGTCTACAAATTATTTATGTATTATAATATTCATTGAAAAAATATTCTGTAATTGATATTTAGAAACTAAATTGTGGCTCTAGTAAATATAGTTCAGTGTCATCCTTATAAATTCTAGTCCCCATTGGTAGCGAGTTCCAAAAACCCCTTTTAGAATTCTAGATCGTTTTTCTATATTACCGTATGGTCAATGTTATTTAAAAATCTCTTAAAATAAATTGAAGCTTAAGAAGCCAATTTTAGTAACTATAATTTTGGTTTATGACCCATTTCTAAGAAATCAAACAATAAATGTAAAGATTTAATAATTTATAATATTATTTTACCAAGTAGAAAAATATTCGATTATTTTGTCTATCTGGATTATTTGTTTACCTTATACGCATGGTTCAGAAGTCTATGTTTCTATAGTTTAAGGATTCAGAAAATGACTACGTATTCGCTCCAGATGGATATGGTATAGTATTTCTTTCAGTCTTTTATTAAAAATGCGCACAGTGAGAAAAATGCAAAATCTATTTCTAAATGCATTTTGGGCAATTTCCAAATGTAACCCAAAAAATAGTGTGCCTCCCAAAATTATAATTTCAAACTTTTGTTAAAAAATAAATAAATAAATAATAATAATAAATGAATTTATAATAATAATAATAATAATAATAACAATAATATATATCTATGAAATGATATGAAAGTCACACGACATTCTCTCACATGATATTTCAATACTACAAAGACATACTGCAGATTAAAGGATAACAAGTACTGTATATAACCCTACGTGGAAAAAAAAATCTGCTTACATCATTTGTAAAAAAAAAAAAATAATAATAATAATTTAGTACGACAGGCCTTACTTATTCTATTCTTCCACAAAATTTCTTTGGTATAGCTTTGGCATAAATGTTCTTTGGAGTTTTTTACATTTATGTTGCCATTTTGGGGATGAATTTAAATGGTTGTTGAAATTGCGTAAGTAAACATCTTTTCGAGAATAGACCAAACTATTTCGGTGCAAATTTCAAATTTTGAATATTTGTTGTTTATATCCAGAGTATATATCCAACAAATATTTAGAAGCCATCATCAGTTACATATATCCCCCACAATATTCAGAACCTATTATCAATAATTTTTCAGAAGATATTGCCAACAAACATTCAGAAGCCATCCAATTTATAAATGGTTATGGTCTCGGATATCGCAGTCGGCAATCATTTTTTGCATACAGTGAAGAAGGAATTTCTCACTTATCAGTAGGTTTTGGAAAATGTAAAAGTTTTTACAGTATTGACATAATAGTTTAAGATAGTTTAAGAAATTAAACGGTAAAATTAGATGTTGATGGGCATCTTGGCAAACTCAAGGCGTAAAAGAATAAATGGCGACAAAGTAAAATCGTTGTCTAAAGGAAATAGTTCTGTCGTACTCATAAATCATGGTACAACTTTAATCACATTTTCTGATTACTTTAACTTATTTGTTCAACTACTTTGTCTAAGGAAAGTATCTCACAATACTATCTTGGCTAAGAATTTAACTTACGGACGTGACAGGGGGACGTATCACAAAGCGGTAACTAATATACCAACCTGTTCATTCTGATAATTGTTAATCCAACTAGTTAAAAATCGATTTTGAAATATGAAAAACTTTACATTTTGAACATATTATTAAAAAATCTATTTATTATAACGACAATTTATTTATTTAGTATTTCTTTGATATAACTTTAGATTAAGGGCACCTTGGCAGCCTCTCAACTTCTATTGTCATTTCGGTGTTGAATTAAAATGGCTATCGCAGTTGGGTAAGTAAAGATCTTGGCGAGAAATGTCCGAAGTAATACGGTGCCAACTTTCAAATTTCGCAAAGGAGTTCTATACTGAAGCCGTTAAATTTTTTAGCACGATTTTTCTCAATTTTATTATTATTGTTATTATTATTATTATCATTATTTTGACATATGAAAAAATATATTCATTTATTTATTTTTGTCATCAATCTGCTTTTCTCTTTAAAAAAAATTAAAGTTAAAATAGGGCTTTTACAGTTTTTACTTTTTTTTTTTTTTTTAAATCAACTATCCGATTGAAGTAAAAAATATAGCGTTAGCTAGATTTTATTAATAATTCTATCAATAATATTTTTTTTTATTAATAATTCTGTTTATTTTTGATAAAACCTATTAATCCTGACCGATACAATGATAAGGTTTCAGATTTATGTACTTTAAAGAAAAACAAAAATGTTTACACGCTTATTCAAAGTGGAAAGTTGAAAAGGCGACCACGAAAAATCGCTGTCTGATAGAAAGAGTACACCCTCTTTCACGGAAAATCAATCTAGGCTTACGAAGAGTTTTAACTGACAATTAATTCAGTATGAGGGGACAGTGTTACCTCCTTAACCCCCGTTAAAATATAATACCTACATTTAAATAGAAATAAGTCTATTATTAAATTAAAAAATTTATTCCAAATTAATCAGACAACTTTTACCACATCAATCACTGAACCCACACCAATCACTGAATCATTTAAAACTGGATCAAACTTTAGAAGTTATAAACGTATATTAACTTAAAAATAAAATATTTTAATTGCATGCAATTATTTAGTTTTAAATTACGATACGTTATATTTAAAAAAAAAAAAAAAAAAAAAAAAAAAATGCACGTTCATTTCTTTTCTTTTCTTTTTTTTTTTTTTTTTTTTTTTTTTTTTTCGACATAAAAAGAAATGTATTTTATTTAATTATTTTCGGCATCATTTTTTTTTTCAACCATTTTAAAGTTAAAATGGGGATTTTATTTAATATCTTTTGAACCAATTATTCAATTAAACTAAAATAATTATAAGATAAAACAAACTTTTTATAAACCATGTTTTTAAATTTTCTGTTGAATCATAGCTATAGAACTAACTAAAAATTAGCACTTTATCAATGCGTATTGTTACGTAATTGTAAATACTTGTATTTATTTTTGTATAAATTCTTTCAAAGCGGCTTAGTAAGTTGATAAAATGTCAATTTTCTGCATTTCCAGCTCTTTTTCGCGTTAAAATAGCTTATTTTCCCTTTAAAACGCATTAAAAAGCTCCAATAGGCAGGTAATGGATTTGGCGCCAAATTATGGCGACTTTTGGCGAGAAAATCCTTATTATCGATATTCCAGAGATGAACGTTCTAATGTGATTGGTTAAAGAGTTACCGGAAATTTGAATTTAAAAAAAAAAAGTTGGTTTTAAAAATAAAATATTAATCCTTTCCGAACAACATATATTTGCATCATGAACTACATTAGCACTTTATCAGTGTGTAGAAAATCTTTAAAGTGATAATGACGTGAATTTTCACCAGATGCATAATTTATCTTTTTACAATTTTTTAACGCTCATGTTTAATTAAATGTATTTATTTTTATGTCGAAAGAAAATGAACTCGTTTTTTTTTTTTTTTTTTTTTTTTTTGTAACAATTAAATTATAGCTAATATTTTAATGACTATTTTTATTGCTATCAAGAGCTTATTATTTTCATATTTTAATTTTTTAAAAGAAAACTATTCGAAAATTCGAAAATCTGACTTCGAAGTATTGTGGTTTCACCGGGTTCTGAGCTACTGTGTAAGTTTCAAATATCTAGCTAGTAGGGAAGTTAGTTAAAAATAGATTGCAAGATTTGTACCGTACAAACAAACAAACAAACAAGAATAGAAGTTAATAAAAACATAGTAAAATATGGCGTTAGATAGACTGTTAATTAGTATACAAATATTCTATAAAATCTAATACTAGAGATAAAGGCAATAGCATACTTACAGCTTTATATATTTAGATTAAAAAAAATAATGTATGAACGTTCATAAATAAGGTGTTAGACTGGGAAAGGGTGACAACGGAAAGTCTCGGCCTGAAAGAAATAGTACGACCTATCTAAAAGAAAAACGAAAGACGGCATTTCTTTTCTCTTATATATTAAGATAAAGAAAAGCAGGAGGAAAAAATTAGTATCTTTTATTTTAGTAGAGAGTTAAGATCTTTAGGAACTATTTTATTTTAATACGATGAGTAATTGAATTATTTTAATTAGATTAACACAAGAAAAGATTTAGCGAAAACATGTAATCTTTTAATTTGGGTTAACCAAATTCAGTTGAATAAAAATGTGTGATATCGTTGAAACAAATGTTTGAGTAAATGTTTTAATTAATTTGATACTTTTAGAAAATAAAAAATAATCTGATATGGCACATTTTTTTCTTACCCTAAAATTTAATAGTATAAATACAGATGGTAGATTAAACAGTATGATAATTCATACTGTTACATAAACCTAAAATTAGGCTTCGGAATAGCTTTATTTAACAAATAATTCTGCGTTAGGGTAGCTACTGCCCCCTCAACTCTCCATTTGATTATTGTACTTACATTTATATAGATTTCAAAAAACATTTCAATCGCAGCATTCCTTGAAATTTATCAATCTTGATCAAACTTTCCAAGTAACGAGCTTATATTAATTTCAAAACACAGCATTTAAATTCGCTGAAAGTATTTGTTTCTAACTTACTCTAGTGAGCCACAGAGACAAAAAACAATCATTAAAAACTTATCTCCGGTATTCAGGAAACCTCAAAAAGTTTAAATGTCTAAAAAATGAGCCATGAATATTAAACATAAAAAACACCTTATTTATAGTATGGGTATGAGGAATTAATTTCAATTCCTGCGCAATTTTCCTGGTATGGTAAAATATTATAGTCAAGCACTTCTACTATTTACAGTCGTTGAAAAGAATGTAATTAGTGGACCAAAAGAGACTACATCTCTCCATACACCTCTCTGTACACATCTTCCCAGATTGGTGTAGATGTGATGCTCCTACATATGCAACTTAACCGATTTCTATGAAAAGTGGCGCACTTATTAATCTGGACAAAATCAAAATTGCGGCTTTTGTTTAGTTCAGTCGGGTAATTCATTGTCAAATGGTTCATGAGATGTATGATGATTAAACATATGCACGGGGAATGGACACTAAACAATAATTTTAAATTGTTTATTGTCCATTTAAAATTAAATTTATTTAAAAAGAAAAGGAAAAAAAACGCTGATGCAAAAATGCTACGAGTTCAGTTTTTATTTTCAACTTTAAAAGGAAATAAGTTCATTTGCACATGAATAATAAAGGACTTCAGTAATAAATATGTCGGAAAAATCAATGAGTAAAATATTTTCTTTTATTTAAATTGAGGGAAAAGACAATTATTGTATGTAATTATACAAAACATTTACATATTTAATTGATTGTTACGGGGGCAAATGACTTATTAATTATTTTTGTTCAATATTGTAGACCTTTTTAAATTATGCACTACTGTGAAATATAACATTTTTATGCATACAGCATGTTGTAAATGACAGAAATCAATTCTTGAGTTAGAAAGGACTTTTATATGGAGAAAGGAACATACAATAATGTCTAAATACAAAATTCTTCGTGTGATTTCTAAATTATTTTAAAACTCCAGTTTCTTGTATGTAACTAACAAGGAAGCATTCAAAAGGTGTCGTCTTCAAAAAATATTGAAAAAAAAAAAATGTGATTCTACTCTTCATAAAACACCAGAAAGTGAAAAAATTATCAGCTGAAATTAATTAATGCGACCAATTATCAAAATTATCAAAATTAAGCATTTTTGGAATTTGGCGCTGTTAGGCGATAAGTTCTCCGGCACC
The DNA here is from genome assembly GCA_963930645.1 of Salticus scenicus. NCBI lineage: Eukaryota > Metazoa > Arthropoda > Arachnida > Araneae > Salticidae > Salticus > Salticus scenicus. The sequence goes on from OZ005649.1 coordinate 105,865,859, forward strand.
GAGCGTGTATGAACAGAACCGTGATTTGCTTCTCCGCCAAGTACTCAAAATCAATCGCCTAACTGTGTGAAATCACCAAATATGCTTAATTTTGATAATTTTTTGTGGTCGCTGTAATTAATTTCAGCCAATTTTTTTTTTCATTTTCTGGTGTTTTACTAAGAGTAGAAACACATATATTTTTTTCAATATTCTTTGAAGAAGACACCTTTTGAATGTTTCCTTGTAAGACATCTGTATATTTAAAATTTTCATATTTCAATTATAGTATCAGTTGAAAAAAAAAAAAAAAAAAAAAAAAAAAAAAAAGGTAAATTATAAATTTTCTTGAATTATAGAGTAATAAGAATTTCTTGATTTCAAAGCGAAAACCTTGTTTTGGTACAAATATACTGATCAACACTCATACTAATTTTTAAATCATGAGACGAAAACGAATTCGAATGGAGTGTTATAAATTACTGTTTATTCCCGAAATTTAAACTTAAAGAAAAATAAGAAAAATAAATTTAAACTTTTAAATCTTGTAAAATTTTTAAATAATGTTTGAAGAACTGTGGAAGGATATTATTTTAAAAGTATTGTACAACTTTAACCATTTTAAAATAACTATTTGGATATTTTAAAATCATCAATTTTGACAATCTTCATCATCTCTTGTTTCCATAACTAATGGATTGGTAAGTGGTAAAATAATTAATTTAACAATTTTAACTCCTGTTTCGTAGTGGAAATTCCAAATTTTTAAAAATTTGATAAAAAGAACACAATAAAATCTTCGAATAAACTATTCTTTTTACATGCGTCATGAATATTATTCCCGGCGCTTTTTTTATTATCTGAATCTATCATAGATAATCGCATTCAAAAGCATGAAGTAAATTATTTTTCACCTGTTCTTACAATGAGGAATTTGCGCACATGGGGGATTTGAACAAAATCCTATTTTTCTGGTAGTTTTTGGCCCATAAATTTCAAAAAGTTTATTAAAAATGCAAAAAATAATCTCATTAATTTAAAAAATAACTTTAAAGTTAACCGAAAATCACGTGACTTCAAATGGCTGCCTCAGGTCACTCTTGGATGTTAGGATGGAATGGCTGGGAGGCACCTGTGACAGTGCCACGCATCCTCCATTAACTAAAAGTGGAAACTAACGGAGTGAGAGTCCCGAACAACAACTTCACTGCAATGGACAGAGGAGGGAGACATAAAAGGCACAAAAAACAACAACAAAAGAATTTTAGAGCTTATGGAAAGGGGAAACACAATAATAAAAATGAGTAGAAAGGTTAAGTACAGCATTACACTACTAGGAGAAAGTTTAGGGATAGTAAGAATATTTTTTGATTTTCTAGGCGCAAATTTTATAATTTTTTTGGTATTTTAAAACACATATATTTTTTTTATATATATATTTAACACAAGGACAAAAATAAAACACATTACAATACAGCACAAGTACGGGCACAGGATATAATCTCCGAAGAGAAGTCAATGCCCGAAGGCGATAGAAAAGTGAAAAGATAAAAAAGCAACACAAAAAAGAGTAAAGGTGGGAGTTTAGACTGAGGCCCGCTTTGGGTCGTCGTCTATTCAGAGGATCATTATGGTCATATGTTGCCAGTGTGTTCAAAGCAGAGTTATCTAATGATTCGAGATCTAAATGAAATTGTATATTTAAGTATTGAATGAAGTCATTCAGTCTAGGAGTTTCAATTTCTTTATATATGTGAAAATTTCTAACGTACCAAGGCATATCAAGAATTTGCCGAATAGTTGAATTTTGAGCCCGAATGAGTAACTTGATATGCGATTTGGCAGCATATGACCATACCATACATGCATAAGTGAGAATGGGTCGTAAGTAGGAAGTGTACAAGAGCAATTTGTTTTTAAAGTTTAATTTACTATTCCGAGCTAATAGGGGAAGTAATTTACTTTTAACAGTACGGAATTTATTACGCGTGGTGAGAATGCGTTGTTTAAAAGTGAGCGATTGGTCTAAAATAACACCAAGGTTTTTACAGTGATTTGACCATGGTAGGGGGTGGCGCCGAGGCTAATTTGGAATTTATCACTTTATTAGTTGTCATTGCATTTCTTCCACGTGAAAAAAGAATAGCTTCAGTTTTGGTAGTATTAAATGCTATTCTCCCTTTATAAAACCAGTGAACCAAAATTCTGAGGTGACGGGAAATTGCCGAAATAGCATAACGCCTGTTGACGCTTGAAGCGAAAATACAGGTATCGTCTGCAAAAATAGCCAATGAGGTATGAGGGTAGTGAGGTATATCGTAAATATGAAGATTAAATAATTTTGGACTAATTTTGGAGCCTTGAGGAACGCCGAAATGGGTAAAAAAGTTCCGTGAAAGATTGTCTTTCACCTTCACGTGGAAGTTCCTGTCAAGTAGGTAACTATGAATTAACTTAATAAGGGCAGGGGGAAAGTTATAATTAATAAGTTTAAAAATTAAGCCAAAGGTCCAATCTTTGTCAAATGCCTTTTCAATGTCAAGAAAAACTGCCGCAGTATATTGCTTCCGAATTTTGCCGGTGGTAATGTGCTCAACTAATCTGTAGACCTGGTGTGGGGCTGAAAGGCCATTGCAGAACCCAAATTGTTCTGGGATCATAATATTATTTTCTGCAATATGAGAATCAATCTGTTGATCAATAAAGGCTTCGAATAGTTTACTTAAAAGATTTACTAGGGAAATTAGGCGATAACTCGAAGCCCTATCAGGGGGTTTGGCAGGTTTTAGAATCGGAGCGATGACTGCAGTTTTCCAATAGAAAGGGAAATAATTAAATTTAAAAATATTATTAAACAGATGGGTGATTTTTGGAATATAATTGAATGGTAGATTCTTGAGCGCGTCATTAGTGATTCCGCTGATGCCTGGGGCTTTGTTATTTTTAAGTTTTTTGATTTCGCGGATGTCATCAGCGTGGGTTACCAAAAAGTCAGAGGGAGGAATGGGGTTATTCAAGAATCTACTAGCAGGAGAATTGACTTCTCTCTCAGTTTCATCACTATCAATAGGGTTGCCTTGGAATTGTGTATCGTGGTTTATAGCAATGGCATTGGCCTTCTCTTCGTTAGTGTATGCATAGTTCTGGGAATTTGGAATAAGGATAGGGGGCATTGGTTCAAAGGAGCTCTTAAATCTCCTGGCCGCTTTCCAGATGGAGTTATCCTCTGGAGACAGGCATTCAAGGAATTCTTTCCAACTGTCATTGCATTTTTTGTTAAGATAATCTATAAGATCCTGCTGATCTCTATTGAGAATAATTTTATCATGAATTCTATGAGTACGTTGCCAAGTTTTCCTGGCTCTATTTTTATTAGTAGTTAGAATGCGGACGTGCGGGTCCAATTTAAAAAAATTCATTAGCAGGTTTGGAAGTAGTAGCATAGTCAATAGCACTTTTAATATCATTAGTGATGGTATTAACCAGGATATCAATGTCATTAGTGCTATTGATGTTAGGGTGGGAGGGAGGAGTATCGTTAATAAAATTTGTGAATTGAGTCCAATTAGTACGAGTGATAATTTTTTTTTTTTTTTGGGGGGGGGGGTTCAGGGGGAGACAAATTTGAATATTAACTTTGATTGGATTATGATCAGAACTCAATTCAGCCAAAGAAGTAATGTTTTTATCAAAATTAAATCCGTTAAAAAGACCAAAATCAATAGTGCTACTACTTAAGCCAGAGTGATGGGTAGGGGTGTTCGGAAAAAGGATGTCCGCATAATCGAAGAGAAGGATGTTGTCATGAATAGCTCTACCATAAGCGTTTGAGACATTACAATTCCAAGAGGGGTGGTGGGCATTAAAGTCACCAAGGAGAATGGTGTCCGTGTCATATCTGCGTAAAGTAAGTAAATAAAATTTAATATCAACTGTGCTCTCATTAGACGGAACATAAACTGAGAAAAAAGTCAAAGGGGGGGGAGGAACCTGGAACCATTAGAGTAGGGATAGTTACCTGGTGAAAATTTAGATGATTTTTAATGCAAATTGCAGTGCCTCGGATGGACAGTGGACTAATAGGGCTAATATAATCATTTCTAATAACAATGTAATTTGGAATTTTAAGGGTCATACCAGGTCGTAATTTGGTTTCTTGCAGTAAAATAATATCTGGATTTGAACAAAATCCTATTCTTCTGGTAGTTTTAGGCCCATAAATTTCAAAAAGTTTAATAAAAATGCAAAAAAAAGTTCTCATTAATTTAAAAAATAACTTTAAAATTAACCAAAAATCACGTGACTTCAAAACGCTGCCTGACGTCACACTTTATGATGCGTCAATGTTTACATATTGTTAGCCCGGTTAGTAAGCAGCAATTCGTTGTAACTTCCGTAATTATCGATTGTTTATGGGATTTCTGAGCATTTCTTTTCATCTTATAATAATTTATTATCATTATCATCATATTCTATTATCATTATTTTCAATTGTTTTCTTTTCATGGCGGTTGTCCAATGTTTTCGTTTAATAGGATCTTGTGGAACACTAAAGAATGGCTTTTGACAAGCATTTAGCCGTTGTATTAGTGCAGAGTGGTACAATACAATATTTATACTACGATTTTTTAATATCCGTCATTATTATAACATACAAAACCTATTTCACTGATTCAAAAAGCAAAGCAAAGCATGAAATCGAATATAAACAACCATTATTTCCGTATGTTGTCATAAAGTGTGACATCACGATATTTTATACTGCGTTTTCTCGATAGAGTAAATAGTGAGTTGTTTAAATTGTTATACATAAGACACTAGATTTCAAATAAAAAAAATGTATGTATTTATTTTCTTACCTTTTCTTTTTCTATTATATAAGAATAAAATCAGAAAACATGCAAATTGTCTATTATACAATATATATATATATATATATATATATATATATATATAATAATAATTTAATATTTTTGTCGAAATTTAATTATTTAATTTATTTGGTTTATTTCTTGGTGGAGAATTTTTATGTAGATTTTAACTCAGAATGTTGTATTTAATTCATTGAATGGTTAAAAAAAAAAAAAAAAAAAAAAAAAAAAAAAAAATGGACTCTTATTTACGAATTAATCAAAAGCAGTAAACGACAAAGCGCATTGCGAAAATACATGAAAACAGTAAAGGCAGGCGAAAAGGGGTTCATACGTGTGTGTTGTATTTTTAGTAAATGCCTTTATATGGAAGAATAAATCGGAAAAATAAATGTAAAATACAAAATATTCCTGTCGTACTGCCCACAGCGCATTAGAATGTAAAAAACGAGGGGGAAAGGCTAAATATCCATAGAAAAATGGTATGTGATGTAAACGAAATAACTCTCAATCACAAGTGTGTTGAAAAAAGAAAGCATATACTGGAAGGAATTTGGGGTTAAAACTGACTAGAAAAAGTTATCGATAGCCCAGGAAAGGTTTGGGCTCGGGGCCTGAAGCTTTCGTCGAGGGTTCGCTAATATTTCAAAATACTGCTGCAGTTAAATTGACCTATATGACACAGTATATTTAGTTTAATTTTGACTTAAAATGTAAGAGTGCATTTTTTTTTCTTTAATGTATATGTATCAGTATAGTTTTCATACGTTGTGAAAATATTTTTATGTAACAAAGTATAAATTTGATTTTATAAGGCAAATAGCGGCGATAATAAAATGTCAATTTTCCAAAACCACCTTTATTGGTATTCGTGGTTTTAGTTTGTTTGCTCATAAATATCAGTTTAAGTAAAGTAATAGTTATCCAATCTTCGAGGGCTGGGCAACAAATTTCACATATTCGTTATGCATTTTTTAAAAATGCTAAATCTCTATATATAAAATATCTTCGGCATGATATTCGTCGTCAAAAATAACACTTAATTCATAATAACTAATAACTTAATATTTGCTAAAAAAATAAGCATTCTCACTGGAATAAAAATGTTCTTAAGGTGAGACATAAAAACAAATCAAAAGTATTTAAGACACGTAAATGTCTTAATATAGAGCTTTGACGTTATAGATATCTTAATTTTGGTTCGTAGGTAGGTTGGGTTTTACGTTGCCCTGGTGCTGAGCAATGGGCCGGTCTGGGACTTACCCCTAGAGTTGGTCGGAGACATTCCATCGAAATATTCATCTTCCATGGAAGGTATGGTTCTCGCGTTTCAGTAACCCCCACCAGAGGTATAATTTTGATGGGAAAATCTTAATTTAGGACAGAAATGAGTCAGAAACACAAATTCAGACACAAAAACATCTGAAACGCATAAATATGCGAAATTTCAGTCAGCATTCGCGTCTTAATTTCAGGCACTTTAGAAATTTAGACACATTAATTAGATAATTTTTCATATTGAACCTATTTTAAGTAACATGCTTATCCTGTTAAAACTTCTTAACGCATTAAATAAATATATTATAACACATTAAACACGCATTAACACATTAAATATATATATATATATGTACAGTCGGAAACAAAAGTGTCCGAACACTAGCAAAAATTCCTATGCAAAAAAGTACACTTCATACGGTTTTGTTAAATAAATCCTTATCGAATCATGTTCATAAAGACTGACTAAGAATAGGATTTGATAAGGATTTATCTACTAAAAACCGTACGAAGTGTACTTTTTTTACATAGGAATTTTTGCTAGTGTTCGGACACTTTTGTTACCGACTGTATTATAATTTTATATAATAAGCAGTTAAACTACTTTAAGTATGGTAGCTTTATGAAATTAAATTTTCAAGGAAAAATGCTCTAGAGATGGGAATTATATTTACATGTAATTATGTTTAACTTAATTCAGAAGCAACGTATTTAGACAAAGCTTATTTCGCAAATAAATACATATATATATATATATATATCTTTGTATTTAAAATATTCTTATATTAAAAGAAAAAGTATAAAGACGAGCATAGAAATTAATTTGTAGTAAATAAAAAGAATTGGTACGAAAACAATCATGAATAATTTGTGCATAACTTTTTATTTATTTATTAATTATTATTTTTATTTATTTATTAATTGTTAATAGCAATAATTTAAAAACTGTTTTCTTTCATATATTTACCTTTTTTGGTATTCATGGTTTTAGTTTGTTTTCTTTTAAATATCACTTTAAGTAAAGTAATCGTTATCCAATCTTCGAGGGCTGGGCAACAAATCTCACATATTTGTTATGCATTTTTTTTAAATGTTAAATCCCTAGATATAAAATTTTAGATAATACTATTTATTAATTTTAAGATACCATAGTATCAATAGATTTATGGCAAAAAATTCGGAATAAAACTTGCGATTTTTTTCGAAATAATGGAGTATAATTTATCATATAAACAAGCATTGCCGTGTTCCGCGGTGTTGTGCATGGTAAGGTACTTTACTTTGATACCAGTTTTTGGATTCCATGGGCGGTATGAGTTGGATTCTAGCGCCAGGTAAATTTTTTTATTATTATTATTGGTACTTAATTTTTACTCTAGAAAATTCTAAAATCTATTTTTAAGAGAAAAATAGAGTAGCTGGTCATTTTTATTATTATTATTTTTATTTATTAAAAAAACCCTAAAAAATTGTAGTGTTTTTCAACCTAACATGGCGGTGTTTTTAAGCCTACAAAATCACAACTATTTAAGACGTTTGTGATGTCTTAATAGAAAACTATATATGGGAATGCAGATGCTTTTTCACAGAAGAACTTGATAAACCTTGTTAGACAGAAGGAGGTCGTTAACCGCTATTCAGCAGTTTAAAGCTATTCAAAAGTCTCCTCTGGTTATATACAGGGTGAGTTTGACATAATTAGTCAAACGAAAGGAGGTGATAGAACAGCCCATGGGAAACATAAAACACCATAGAAACCCTCTCCTATTTCTAGCCGTTTCCGAGTTATGGTAGATAGAAGAAAAATCTGTTTTTTGCCATCCAGTCTAAAAAAACCCAAATTTGTGAGTTTTCTGAAAGACTTACTTGCAAAATAAGCACATATTTGGAAAGAACAGAAAAAATCCTTAATTGGACGGCGAGCTACAAGCGCTAAAACATTGGCGAATTTTAAATTCGAGTTGTCAACGAATTCTTTAACCGGCAATTCTGAAAACACCGTTCAAGCTACAATCGGTCAAATTTACCAAAAACATCTCCACTCCACAAGCTTTTGAATGAGCCCACAATAAACCATATCGGTGTTCTAGTTCAGGAGAAATTTAGCCTTTTGTTTGAAATACATCACTGAAAACGGCATTTGTCGAACTTCGGCAAACGAAACGATGGTGAGTAAATTTAACGTATGCAAATTCGTGACTATCTGCATATGGACACTTAGTGATATGCATATATATTTCAACCTTCCTGCGCGCGCATCCCACTCGCGGGTACAAAAGGCGAGTCAATCTGTAACAGCTCATTCGCTCATCAGCTTCTTTTACGTTTTATGCTGCTTATTGCTTTAGCATTTTCTGGACTTTGCCTGAACTCGGCTGATTCTTTTCACGCTGCTCTCACGTCTACTTGCTCTCTCTTAGTTCATACTTAGTATGTTTTCCTACATTGGTACCAATTAACCAAGTTGGTTCTTATTCCGTAGCACATTTTCTTCTACTTTTGTAAATTAATATTGACATTTTATCCCTTTTTGTTCACCCTTCTGAATTTTATCTTCAATTGAAGTCATCACAGGGATCAAATTGTCATACTTTTCCAACCTGTAAACAGATATGCTTAGTTTTGCAAATGGAGAGTACGCGAATTTGCATTTTGTGTATGGATTTTGCGATGGTAACTCTCGGAGAGCTGAAGAAGAGTACCGTCTTCGTTATCCAGATTGTCGTGCGCCCAATCATGCTGTATTTGCCGTAATTCATCGAAGGCTTAGGGAGAGTTTTTCTTTCGGTAGGTGTAAGAAAGGGGCCATGGTCGCCGCTCCGACACCGCTGAGGAGTCCGTAATCGCCCGAGTGGAGGAAAATCCAAATATGAGTTCACGCATACTTGCGAGGGAAGGTGGAATCTCCCAAAGGAAAGTGATAAATGTTTTGCGCAAAAACCAGTATCATCCATACCACTTCACACCGGTACAAGAACTACGCCGCTCAGATTTCCAAAAGTGGGTAACATTCTGCCGCTGGCTTTTAGACCGAGATATTGAGGAACGCCATTTCCTTAGAACGATACTGTGGACAGATGAGTCACTTTAAACTCGGAATGGCATGTTAAATTTACATAACTGGTATCACTACGCTGAACAAAATCCATTTGTAACACGAAACTCATCGTTCCAGACACGATTCAGCTTAAATGTTTGGCTTAGAGTGGTTGGCGATCGCTTGATACTGGCGCTCCAACTGGCGCACATGTGTTCCAAAGTCATCTGGCAACCAATACATATTTGGAGTTTCTGGAAGATCATCTTCCTGGATTACTTGATATCATTCCTGTACTCCAACGAGCAAAAATCATTTTCCAACACAATGGGGTCCCTGCGCATTCTTCCAATGCTGTTCAGGACTTCTTGAATCAGCAGTATCCGCAATGGGTTGGTCGTAATGGACCAATTCCTTGGCCTTCTAGATCGCCAGATCTCACTCCATTGGACTTCTATGTTTGGGGTTTCATGAAGCATGAAGTTTACTGCACATAAGTTGCCAGTTTGCAAGATTTAAGCAGCCGGCTCGATGATGCAATAATAAAACTGAGGCATGCGCTTTCGCTAAGAGCTACTCTGGTTTCCGTTCGTAAGCGGACAAGGGCAAGTATAAGGTGTGGGGGGTGACAAATTTCAGCAGCAGCACTAAATTTCACACATCCTTTCGAATACATATGTGCTATAATCATAAACGTGAGATACGTCATTTTTTTTTTTTTTGCATATTCCTTTGTGAAAGACATGAGATGCGTCATTTTTTTTCATATTCCTTTGTGAAAGACGTGAGAAACGTCATACTTCTTTTGTTTCCATTCTATTGTGTTTGTAAACTTAATGAATCTGCTACTTTTCTTGTTTCTCTTTAAAACTTTCTTTTTTGCATCTGACAAAACAGTGGGCTGAAGGCGGACATGAAATCAGGAACGACCATGGCACCCCGTGAGTCTCCTTCTCCACGAACGTTGAGTTCAGTGATGAATGTATTTCAAACATAAGGCTAAATTTCTCCTGAACTAGAACACCGATATGGTTTATTGTGGTTTCATTCTAAAGCTAGTAGAATGGAGAAGTGCTTGGTAAATTTGACAGATTGTAGCTTGAACGGTGTTTGCAGAATTGCCGGTTAAATAATTTGTTAACAACTCGATTTTAAACTTCGCCAATGTTTTAGCGCTTTAGCTCGCCGTCCAATTAAGGTATCCTGATGTAAATGGTGTCACCCGATAGGTTTTTTCTGCTCTTTCCAAGTATGTGCTTATTTTGCGTGTAGTTCTTTCAGAAAGCTCACAAATTTGGTTTTTTTCAGACGGGATGGAGAAAAAAACAGATTTTTCTTCTATCTACCATAACTCGTAAACGGTTAGAGATAGGACAGGGTTTCTATGGTAGAACAGGACAGGCTTTCTATGATGTTTCATGCTCACCATGGGCTGTTCTATCACCTCCTTTCGTTTGGCAGATTATGTCAAACTCACCCAGTATATATATATATATATATATACATTCGCAGTACACCCTCGTGTCAAAAGGCGGCATTATAGTAAGAGTGAAATGTAAGAGGCTAAATTTACAGAGAACTCCGGTAACAAGTTCCCACGCTAGCAAGAGGCGTTGTGATACGTTAAATGTAGGAATGTCATTGTCAAGCTCAATCGTAAGCAGTAGGTGTCAAAACAATTTAAAATCAAAAGTTGAAAATTTTGTGATAGTCAGGATTTCAGTCATTTTCAAAAATTTTCAAAATCTAATAGTGTTGATGCTGGAACCCAGAGCAGAGCTCTTTTGTAATCAGAGGGCGTATATGAGATTATTTCACGTTTAATTATGTGGCAAAATGGTGGATGAGATTCTTTAACAATGGGTTTTGACAACTGGCGTCCATGTCCATAAGGAATGTTGAGTAATGAAACTATACTTTCTGCAGAAAATAAACTATGCAATTCTTGGTTTCATAGAGAATTTCCTTGTCTTGAAATTGCTATTTTTCATGCTGGAGTAAAGTAGGGTTGTAGCGCCAGATGCAGGAATACATAACCAAAAGAACTGCTTTCTTTTATTTAAGAGGAGACGTATAATATGTTGTGTTAGACGTGTTTAATTTGTTAAGTTTTAATTTTCGGCCAAATAGTCAAACATTTTCTTTAATTTGTAACGAAGGAAAGGACAAGTTAGTATGTTAGCAAGCCAGCTAATAGGAAAGTTATCTGGTCGTCTCAGTGTCCAAAAGGAGGATAGTGGATAGGCGTAATATGCCTGCGAGTGTGTCGCCTCGGCACCACAGCCACACTTGATGGAGTGAGAACAATGGCAGCAAAAAAGGTATTGTTTAATGGGCCCAAGCAACACCACCTGTAATAATGCCTCCGAGCTGAGCTCTACGTCACGGAAGATCGGCCGATTTCATCCAATCCCCACGATCCAACATGTATAATAGGAAGTGTTGATTGGATAAAATCGGCCGATCTTCCATGACGTACAGCTCAGCTCGGAGGCATTATTACAGGAGGTGTTGGCCCAAGTCAAGTCCTGTAAAATGATAGATATTGCAGAAGCAAGATCTCATGCACTGAGAGATAAAGATTGTAATAATTCATAAATGCACTGACCATTCGTGGATTAGTCTTAAACAGCTTAGTCCTTAAGAGCTGTTGCTTTAGAATTATTTTTTTATATAGAAGGGCAGAATTAGTATTTGGGAGTCTATTGTGTCTGTTTCTGTTGCTTGTTTCACTAGCTCATCTGCCAGTTCATATCCACTGTAAGCCGAGATATGTGCATGAGTGGTTAAACCTTGCAGTAAAATATTTAAGAGATGAAAGAATGGAAGCTCTAAAAATTGCAAGTACTGCTCTAATGCTAAATAGAAATACCAGCTGATAAATCCTGCTACTGCCAAGCTTCGATTTCAACCGCATCGAAACAGGATCCGGTCTGCGATAAGGAAGTCAGATAACCCCAGTTAAAAAATCCTGGCATAAACCCAATACTACAATTCAAGGAGACGTACAGAAACAGATCTATCAGGCAGGAAATTTTCACATTGGATCCTATCACGAAATGTTACTAGATACTCTGGGATTATATTAGTATACGAAAATAGGATGCTGACAATGGGAGAAATTTCAAGAGGAAAATCTTACAACCAAGATCGAAAATTCCAGACATTATAGAATAGCTGCATAGTAGTCTTAACGGAGGCCATTTTGTACAGATAAAAAACTCTCCAGAAAGACGAGATTGGTGCAAGGCAAAGGAAGACTTTCAGAGATGGTGAAAATCTTGTGATGCTAGTGCGGCACGTAAAGGCTCGAAGAAACGAAACCGAGGAAGACTGTATCTTGTATAATGTGGGAGAACCATTTGAACGAATCGCCCTTGATATTTCGGATTCTTTGCCATGGATGTTCAGAGGCAGAAAGTACATTCTCGTTGTAATGGAATACTTCACCAAGTGACCTGAGACGTATTCTATTCCCAATCAAGAGCCATGCATAGTTGCGGAAGTATAAATGCAGCAAGGGTTGTGAAGGTTTGCAACTCCATACCGATCAAGGTACGAACTCCACCTCTGCTGTATTGAAAGATCTGATTCAGTTACTCAGCATAGACAAATTTCAGACGACGCCCTTACATCTTCAGTTAGACATCATGCTTGTGAGCTTTAACCGCGCCATCCTGAATAACCTCTCTCTACTAGTATCAAGGAGCCAGAAATATTGGGACTTTAATCCATTAAAAAGCTCCACTAGGGGGTGATAAGCGCTTTGCCGACGACTTTGGTGAGTTTATCACCCCTTGGAGACATTTTTGACGAGAAAATTTTTATTATCGGTGTATCTACTATCTAAGCTCGAAATCTAATTTTTCGTGAAATACTGGAAAATTCTGAAAATGTACAAGTCTGTATAAATGGATTGCATCCCGGCCTTAGTAATCAGTTTTACACCAAGTCACTGAGGTGTAAAGAGCTCCGCATGGCTGTACCTCTGCTATTGATTACAGCTTATATAATGCGTTTTATTCTTATGGTACAATTCATGCTGTTGATTTTATGTTTCCATGTATTATTTAAGCTTTGTTTTCTGGTAAAACTAAATATGATACTTTGTTAACAGACCTGTAACCTTCTAAAATATTCTATAAGAAAAATTTTAAACCTGCCCAAGCAGCACCGAAACGTTCTCTGAACGTTCAAAAATTGTTCTACAAACACGTTCTAAGAACGTTCACTTTGAACGTGTTATAGACGTCTATTTGTCCATCTTGAAGCCGTACAATAGTACGGTTCAGAGAACGTTCAATGAACGTGTAACTATCACCATCGGTGTTATAGAAACGTTCTGAGAACGTTCTACGTATACGGTCTCAGAACGTTCTAAACGTTTTTAGAACGTTTTCAAAACGTTATACACATTTTCAGAACGTTCTAGAAAACGTACTTTAAACGTTCTAAAATAGTGCAGAAAAAAAAAAACTGTGACGTCATTATAAAAAAACCCCACCACAGTACGGGCGTTTAAAAGTAAAAAGTACATATTATTACTTACAGACTTTGAATAAACACCATAAAATGCAATAAACTCGCAACAATTGTTTCGGGTCGAAAAAACACACGACCCTTCATCAGGCGAATAAAGTAAGCACGAGTGCTGCAGTCAAAGCGGCAACGCAATTGGTGCGTTGCCGCTTTGACTGCAGCACTCGTGCTTACTTTATTCGCCTGATGAAGGGTCGTGTGTTTTTTCGACCCGAAACAATTGTTGCGAGTTTATTGCATTTTATGGTGTTTATTCAAAGTTTGTAAGTAATAATTTTTACAACGCTAGTTTTGTGGTGTTTTTTTTATTAAAAAGTACATAGCTGATGACGAATAATGATGCAACACAGGAACAGGAATATAAACTACTTTTTTTTTTTTATTATTCAAATAATGTTTGAGAAATTTTAACATACTTACTATTCCTTTATTTTAACGTATATGAATCAAAAAGTCTATATTCTATGACAGTTTTCCGAAAAATGTGCCCTTACGTCTCTTTATTCCTTAAAAAATTTCTTAATTTTTTTCATTTTTTTTTTTTTTTTTTTTTTTTTTTTTTTTTTCATTTCTTTTTTTACCTTGATCTGAAGATAATGAAGTTATAGTATTAATTACAAAACTTTGAATAAACACCATAAAATGGAAGAACTCGAAACAATTGTTTCGGGTTAAAAGAAGACACAACCCTTCATCAGGCGAACAATGTAAGCGCGAGAGCTGCAAACAAGCACGTTGAGTGTGTTGAATGCGTTGCCGGTTTTTTTTTTTTTTTTTTTTTTTTTTTTTTGTAGCAGCTGCGAGTTCTTGCCTTTTATGGTGCTTATTAAAGTTTCGTAATTAATACTATAACGCCATTATCTTCAGATTAGGGGAAAAAAAGAAATTTTTTTTAAATGCAAAAATTTAAGGAATTTTTTAAGGGATATAGAGATGTTATGACAATTTTTGGGAATTACTGTCGTAGAATATGGAGTTTCTCATGCACATACGTTGAAATTAAGTATGTTAAAATTTCACAAACATTATTTGAATTTAAAAAAAAAGTAATTCATATCCCTGTTGCTGTGTTGTATCATTCTTTATCTGCTATGTACAACTAAACTCTTGAATTATTTTGCTTGTTTTAATCCTTGGGATTCCGAATGCATCATCTTGTGAGTAATGTTTGTTTTTTATAGTTGTTTTCTGTTTGATTTTCTGATTTCTTGAATTAATAGTTTATTCCAGGGATGCAGAAAATGTTCAAACCTCGGAAATTTCCCCCAAACACAATATAAATTTCCCTCAATAATGCAAATATCTACTTTGCTATACAAAGTCATTTGTTCTATGTAATAAATCTTTAAGAGAATAAATATACAGTGTAACATAAAAATATCGCTGTTAGTGTATAAGCACTTCAAAGTAGCAAATTGTTATTTTTGATTTACATTTTTATTTTCTCTTAAAAAAATATTCAAAATTTCCCCCGAACCTCGTTCGGGTATATTCTGCACCCCTGGTTTATTCCACTTTATTCTTCATTTTTAACTTCAATTAATTTCTTGTACGATTTGGTGTCTGCTGGCGATTTGCTATTATAGCTTCTAACGAACGAAATCGTACATTGGTGCTCAATGGTGAAAAAGGTCACCACTGACGAGTTTTTTTTTTCTTTTTTTTTTCTTCTTTTTCACCGTTCTGAGCTTTTCCTTAAAAAAAAAAATGCTGTTTTTTTTTTTTTTTTTTTTTTTTTTTTTTTTTCTCGTTGCTTGTTTGTATCTTTTGATTTGAGTTTCATGTCGTTTTTACGCACCGGCTAAATTATTAAAATTGCAACGGATAATCTAGGAATAAATGTATGATTAGATTGAAGTTAAATAAAATAAAAATCACTAAACAAAAAATAAATGTTTCAATAAATCACAATCAGTCTCCACAGGTTATTTAAATTTGTTGTAATTTCCTTCTCATTGTTCTATGTGGTTTCAGAGATCTTATATCGGTTGCCTGGTTTTAACTACGATTAAAAATTCATTTATACATATATATATTAATTTTTTTTTAATACAGCGTGCAAAGATTGTCACGAGAATGTCTTTATCTCCGCAACTATTGGTCGCAAACATATAGTTTCAGTTACAAAATGTTTTAAAAAATATGAGCATTTGCGGTATGACATGTTTAAATTTAAAATATCTATTTTTTCAAAATTACAAAAACTAAATTTTTGTACAGTCCCAGTCCCCTATAGTGATATTTAGAAAAATTGACACTCATCCTAACAAGAAGTTTCATTTATATTCTCCCAAAATGGAACAAGATATTTAAAGTTTAGATTTTCTAACATATTTCGGCCTTCAATAAGGGATCGGTTTAAAAATCCTAATTGGACTTTGTTTGCATTTTCCCTGGGCTTATTAAAGAATTTTTCATTGACTTTTTAATAAAGCCCGAGAAAATGCGAAATAATCCTAAATTTTGAAACTAACTATCTCAGACAATTTTGGGTGCACAAAAGTAAAACTTTTTGTGTTATATAGGTTTTTTAGGTTGGAACTCAACTTTCACTATTAGTGTCATGAAAATTGTATAAAAATTATCAGTTTTTGTGATTTTTAATAAATTAATTTTTTTTAATTTAAACATGTCATATAATGAATTCTTACATTTTTTTTAAATACATTTTCTTATTGGAGGACGTCTGAGACCAATTGTTGCGCAAATAAAGGCCTGCTCTCAACTTTGCACCCTGTATATTCTAAACATTTCTGGGTACTACTTTGTAAGTCCATGGATAGTTTATAAATATATTTGAATGCTGAAGTTCATATTCCAACATAAAAAATAATTTCAAAAATGAATGTACCAATACACCGCTAAAATAATATATAATTGAGTTTAGAATATATTGTTAATTTATAATAATAATAAATTGAAACAAAAAATTAAAAATTAGTTAGAAGGAGGAAATTTTAAAAATTTCCAAATACTTAAATACATATATATATTTTTAATCAAAATATTTTTCTAAAATATTTAACATACTTCATATTTTTAAATTTCAGTGCATGTGTGTATAAATATTTTCAGTTTACAGCAGCAGTTTACAAAAAAGATGTTTGCAGGTATTTAAATTTATTCCACATGGCAATGTAATTGGTATTCTTTAAATGTTTAAATTTCTTTAAATTGAGTCAACGCAATTTTTACCTCATTTGATGGAATTATGCTATCATATGGCATATTAAATAATTGATAAATGTAAATATTATTAGTATTAATAAATAATATAGTAAATCGTCCTTTTTTTTTAAGCAGAATATCTTTTTTTTATAAAGATGTGGAATAAAATTGAATTGAATCTTTGTTTTATTATGCAGTTAAACAATTTCATATATTTTATTTAATAAATAACAGTAAAGAGATATTTAAAATTGTAAGTCGGTGAAACTTAGGATATTATTTTAAAAATGTGCAATTTGCATAACCTAGATTGTATATATATTATCATATAAACATTAAATAAATACTTCAGAATTTAAAAAGAAAAGAAAAAAAGAATTACGAACCTTCTGAATTTTCATAAGAATTTTCTTCAAGAAAACATCCTTCCAACTAGCATTTTAAAATACACAATGACCAGTCGGAAGGGCCATTCACTTAAAATTAGCTTTTATCTTGTAAAGTCTTTGTGACTTCTTCATACTTCATTCAGAATTATAATAACCAAAAATAGTTATTTTAACAAATTCCATCTCAGAAGACTAAATTAATATAATGAATCAATAATTTCTAAGCGGTTGTCTGTAACAGGAGCAGTTTTTTCTGCGATTCAACTTTCAAGTATCAAAAGTTAGGCTTAAGAACATACGCAGATATGAAAATGATTGTTTAATTGATATTAAAATAAGACTTTAATAAATAGAACATAGAGAATATTACAGGTTAAAAATATTACATTTTTACCTTTTCTAAAGCTTATCCTAGTCTTTATAACGCTAAAACTGAACAAATCAGATTACATGTTTTAAAATTACCGCCTCACATAACGACACGACTTTCCCAAGACCTGGCGCCGCGCCTGGCGTTTGTCTTTGCAGTTGCACGGTCAGCGAAAATTAAATAAATGCAATCCACAGATGTCGATGTTATCATCTGCTCTCCCTTCCTTCTTGCATCCGCAATAATCATGTTTCAAAGTTCAACATTTGAAACAGAAATTTATTAAGCATTTATAGCTGTAGTCAATATTTTAAGGAAAAATTTAGTGGAGTTAAACAATTATTTAAATTTTTATAAAGTATTTTAAAAATTTATGAGATCACTTTATTTTTCCATTTTAAAATCTCGAATTAAACGGAAAAGCATATCTTGTTTTAGTGTATATTTCAGTATTGAACAAAATATTCAGTGAAAATAAATAAAATAAAATAAGACCAATCAAACAGAGTAATGATTTAACAACATGATCAATATTGATAATTTATCAGTAACATTTAAACTTAAATAGAACCATAACTTAAAGAAAAGAAGAAAAAATCTCATTTCTGTAACTTCCCGATGAGTATTAGAGACCGCGAGGTTCTACTCTCGAACCTTACAGACGGGAAGTGTTGGTTTCGATTCCTGGTCACACTCGTCGACTTAGGTTTTCGGAGTTTTCCCGTGATTTTCTTTGAAACTCGCGTAAAGCACTATATTACTTATTCAATAACATCCGTGATTAGCTTTTTGTATCTAAACTCTGGGTCTGGGGAATGCATAGATTTTCATGACAGAAGACAATCATTTTTATGCTGTATAGAAGATCTTGGAAAATGTATTTTTCTAAGGGTTTATTATTATTATTATTACAAATGAAAAAAAAAAAAAACGGTAAATTTGTTTTAAATCATCAGAAAACGATGTTTCAATTATTCGTTTTAAGGGTGATATCGAATTCTTTTGAAAGATAATCATAGTGAAAATTTTTATCCACCCCTCCCCCATCCCCCAGGGATGATGTATACTTATTCCTAGGGGAAAAAACAATGTCCTACGAATAATAATAATAAAAAAAAACTGTTTGACTATTACTCGTTATACATCCAAATTGAATCAATAATATATATCAAATGTATGTCACGCAAAAGGTTTGGTGAGTATATATATTACAGAAGCTGATAGATAGCCTTTCTGTGAATGGAAAATTTTGGAACGTGGCAGTGCCACCTGTCGTCCGATATGCACCCAAAGGCAATCTGTAGAGTTTTACGTAATATTAATTTCACTTACCAAATTTACGATATTTATAAATCACAGAAGTTGAGATTTTCCGTTTCCGTTATGAGATTAAATTGCAACATAGCCACGCCACCTGTTGGCCGATGTGCATCCAAAATGGACCAGTAAAGCTTTACATAAAATCGATTTCACTTATAACTTCAGTGTATCACAAAATTTATTGTTAAATCACAAGAGTTAAAATATTGCCTTTCCGTTAAAATGATTAAATTGCAGATTAGCAACGCCACCTGTTGGACAATGTATACATCCAAATTGTATTAGCAGAGGTTATGATGATACATGCCAATATATCAAGTTTAATGCATTTGTACACTATTGAAGCTGAGATATAGCCGTCCCATAAATGGAGGTTTTCATTGCATAGCACCGCAATCTATCGGACGATATATCCCAAATGAAATTCAAATAAACTCCAATTTAGGGCAAGATCTAATATTCTAACAAGTTTGGTTGAATTCCATACATTGATTCCTGAAATACAAAATCGACAAAATTTTTCCATGAGTTTAAAATTTTGTAATTTTTTTTCACCTCACCGCTACTGATTATTGAGAAGCATTCTTTACTGACGTGCTAACAAAACGTTAAACTGAAAATGTAAAAAATGCTCTATTCGCTATCTTGCTAAAAATTATAAATTTCGAATAACTTACGAAGTTTTTAAATTAGAATGTTGCAAATCTCCCAATAAGATTCTTATCAATATCATAAGTGATATTTTAAAACTGGTCCGATCTCTCTGCAATCATTTGTTCTTGAGATATCGTGTACATGAACTAACGGGCTATCACACTAATAGGTGCCGAAGCCGATACACATTAACAGATACCATACCAACCTTTTGACTTCCGGATTTCTCACGCCACAAAACGTGTAAAAAAATCAAAAACTGAAGTCAAAAATTTTCATGATTAACCTATTTTCCCAACCAATAGTACTAAAAAGTCATTTTGTCATATTCGTTATAATTACACTGTTACAGAACGTGTTATGACGGTGTCACACTTGAACGTTCTATATAGAACTAGAATTGTACGTTTTATAGATGGTACAAATCAAACATTTTCAGAACGTTCTAAATAATACTATTTCTGAACGTGTTTTAGAACGTTCTTTTGACACGAAACACGGTGTTTGAACTATTGAAACCGTTATTAGACGTTCACAGAACGTTCCTGTGCTACTTGGGTGTTATTCATTCATAAGACAATTCATGAACCCTGAGTAAACAAATATATATATATATATATATATATATATATATGTATATATGCATATATAATACTTCGGCGAAATATGTAAAATAACATATCATGTTCATTTTTAGATTAAAAAATACTTTCCATAGAAAAACAGAACAAATATGCATTTGTTTCAATTAATTATAGATTTGATTATTTATTTCCAATTGTCAATAGATAATGATTATGTGGCAGTAAAAGTAATAAACTTACATATGTAGTAAAGAAGTGATAATTAAAACAATAATTTAGAATTGCGTAAAACTAACTTAAAATTTTAAAACTCTTTAATTTGCTCAATAAAAAATTAAAGCAAGAGTATTTAATAAGAGTTTAAATGAATAATTTGCCAGGCGTTACGCTTAGCATCTTTAAAAAGTATTTTAAATGTCTTGAAACCATTTAAATATGTACACTTATGAAAAAATAAAGTGCATATTTAATTGAAGCAATCTAAAGATGAAAACATCTTATTTGAATATTTGAATAATAGAAAGAAATTTCAAATGCTGAAATGAATATTTTAAACGCTGGTAAATTATTACGCAAAATATGCTTCTTGTCTTTGATCTTGAGCATGTAAAAATTAAATACAGTAAAATAAATATCTCTTTCGACATAAATTAAAACATAAAAAAGATATTAAGAAAAAAAAATCTCTATAATAAGTGTTTTGGTCTAAAATAGAGATAGCATTTAATATTTTATTAGCCAATTGCATAAAGTAAAAATGTACAAAAAAGGAGATTAAAATGAAAATAAAAAATGTAGTAATCATTTCAAAAAATGTAGTAATATCGTAAAATAACTGTAACCAGCTAATATTATATGTAGAAATATGATTTCATACAATATATATATATATATATATATATATATATATATATATATATATTATATAATGCTACGAATTTGTAAATATTAGTAGCTATTTTTATGTGAATTCATTGAAAGAGACTTTGTCAGGTTATAAAATGTTAATCTTTTGCATTTACAGCTGGTTTGGCGTTAAAATAGCTTATTTTCATTTAAAAACCCGTTAAAATCTTCACCAGGGCAAGTAATGGCATTGGAGACGAAACTGACGACTTTATCCCTCCGTGGAGACTTTTTGGTGACCTTGGTGTGGAAATATTTTCTGTCGATATAACGATTACCTAAGTTGTCATTCGACTAGCGGGAAAAAATCGGGACATAAGTACTAAACTTTTAAAAACATAATACAGTATCGCAATAGAGAAATTTTTAACTTATGGAGCAGGTATCTGGTGGGGAGGGGTAATTTAATCAAAGCGTCGACGACGATGTTACTATCCATTCAACAAATGTTTTTATTACAAATCTCATGTGGTTATAGAATCATTTCGATTGATGCCCTCATTGATGTCATTGGTATTCCTCATATTCTCTTACAATTGAAATGCTAAACCTAAATTCTGTAACTCTAAAACCAAAAAATTCGGGCAAACTTTTTTCCAAATTCAGAAATCCAGGACCTTTATTTCGGTTGTCTGCTACATCCGGCACAAAATGTTTCTCCAGGAATCATAAATACTAATATTAATATATTTTTCCCTCTACCCCAGTGACGGTTAACTCCGATGGTTCAATAACTGATCGAGGAGTGGCTGCAGCGTTCTGTGTCCACTCGGGTGGGTGTCGAAATTCATCTGTGGGCTTGTAGACTGGGAGACTGTAATTCCAAGCAGAACTCTAGTGTCTTCCAAGCAGAACTCTATACCATCCAAGAGGCATTTAATTGGATGAAATATACTAGCTCAAATGACAAACATGTCTCTATCTATAGTGATAATCTCTCGAGTCTGCTGGCCATCTGCCGCTAATGCGGTAGACTTCCTCTAGCCATGAGCATAAAACTTATTTTCTAAATGACGAATTCATCATGGTACACGTTTCTGCACACACATGAGTCATGGGTAACGAACTCGTAGATGTAACAGCTGAATCCGCAACAGAATTTGACAATCCGGTCCTAATTATTCGCCTAACCCATCTTACATTACAAAACATGTTAAAAATTTAATATTTCAAGTATGGCAAAACAAATGGGAACAGTCTTATAAGGGAAAATATACTTTCATTTAAATTCCCAGAGTTCCTCAGGCATCGTGGAAATTAACACTCTCTATAACAACATTTCTTACAGGTCATGATCCTTTCGCGAAATATTTATTCATTGTTCACGATCTCCTCCGTGCGCATGTGGTAAAGAGGGGACACAATCTCATATTTTTTTCTCCTGCACACTCATATCTTCATGACACATTTTAAACCCTTGCCCTAGATCAAATAATTGGTTGAGACATGTTCTCACTCATCCACACCTTAAACTTTTAAAATTTATTAATACCTCATGGAAATCTCTAATATTACAAATTAAATTTTAAAAATCAATTTAAATTTCTTGGAAAAACATATTCTTAGTTTTCTAATCCATATTAAGAATTCCCACCCTGTTCATTTTTCTTTTTTAATTTTAACCATTTAAATCCGAGTCTTCAGATTACTTAATATCTGCAAATACCTTCCTTCTCAGATCAATTTAATTTTTATTTTTCCTTCTTCCTCTTGATATATATATTTTTTTTAAATTAAAAGTACAATTAAAGTTTATTTTAAGTTAATTGTAGCAAATTCAGGCTAGTGCTTAGGTTTTTAAAATTACTGTGAGTTTCTGCTCCTGTCATTTGCATGGTATCTCTCGGTGATTGGCCGACACAGTTCAGTAACTAACGTATCATACCACCGCCCTTTGTCGCGGGGGAGTTAACCTACGGCGCCTCTATATACTAACCCTTTCGACGTTACGCATTTCTTTCTATGGTTGCAATAAAAATAACTGAAATGTTTACCGTATACTGCAAAATAGACACCTGTCTTTAGAATTCAGAGTTGCACTTTAGGAGATCTAGAGTTGAGAAGAAATATTTTTCCCCCACACTCAGAGGGCTAATCTCTTTGTTGAAAGAGGCGTGTATCAATACAATGGAAATATCTTATCACAATAGAAGTTGACAATCCTTTACCCAAATATACCTCTCAGTTAAGTTACGATGATTTTTGAGGGAAAAGGAAACACTGCTTTATTTTTCAGAAAAAATAAGCGCATAGATATTTCTAAGTAGAGTTAAGACTGAAAATTTTAAAGTGTAATTTATGTATAATACTAATAAAACGCATCTATTTTCCTCAGATTTATGTGTTCCTGAAAAAGATGCAGCACATCAAATCTCTTTAAATACATCCCCTAAGAACTATCATTAAAAGTTACGACAATTATAAAAACAAATAAATAAATAAACTTTATATAATAGTTAAGACAAGTAGATTGAAACAAAATAAAAACATTTAAAATTAGTCGTTCGTATATATATATATATATATATATATATATATATATATATATATGGATAGAGTTTTTATTTATTTTGATTTGTGTGGAGGGGGGGGGGGAGGGGGTGTTGAAAGAGAAAAAAATTGATTGCATATTTTATAAATTATATGCTTTTTTTTGAAGTGTCATGCCGTTTTCAATAATATATGCACAAAAAACATTTTTTATATTAATATTGTAATTTTCTACGATTAGTTGTTTACTTATTTGTTATTATTATTATTTTCTTGTAAAGTTTCCTGAAATCAATCTTGTAGCTATAACATGTCTAGAGCCCTCGAAGTTAAAAAAATTTTTTTTTTTCTTTGTAAAGGAAAAAAGATACTTGATACAAAATTCTTAATAATAAAAGCTCAAGTTTACCGTAAGGAAAAGTTCCACTGAAAGCTGTGTCAAACAATGGATTGGAATACAGAAATTAAAATTTTTTCCATGATGCATTTCAAATGAAAAAACATATGTATCTATATTAATAATGAAGGAAGATAACTTAACGGAAAAATCTCCTTAATATGTGGAATTTTAATGCGTCGTGGAAAATATCTCTCTATATCTATTAATGACTAAGAGATTTTTGAGTCTGTTTGTCTGTGTGTTGACGGAAGTTGCCACCAGCTTTCCATACTTTAGTTAATTTTAAAAAATCTAATTGTCCGATCGATAAGTTAATTAAAGAGACGGATTCAGAAAAAATGCCCCTTTCACTTGGTACCTTATTTGTAACGAAATTTTTATTAGATTTTTTAAAATTAATTAAAATATGAAAATAATAACTTGGTAGAAGTTTTAAAAAGGGACATAAATTTTTAATTGTTGCCAAAAAAAGAAAGAAAAATAATAATAATAATAGTAATAATAATAATAACAAAATAAATAAATAAAATTACGAATTATTATTATTCTTTCCCACAGTATTAAATGCATAGATATAGTATTTTATATAGATCTATCATCCCCATGTTATCGTGCAAAGATTTTTGATGCCGAAAAAGGTTTTGGCATCAGACAATAGGGAGTATAAAACTCGGAAATAATAATCGAGTAGAATGTTAAAGAATTTTTAAAATGCCAAAATATTGTACGGCTTTTAAGTGCTGTAATAAATATATGAAAAGAAACGGGATAAGTTTTCATAGATAAGTTATATTCAAGTAATTTATGAAAAATATCATTTTTATAATCAGTTCTTTATTATTATTATGAAACAATTACTGTCTTTATATTTGATGAAATACTCTCTTTAAATTTTAAGATGATTTTATATTAGTAAGTAATATGAAATTTTCAAAATTCTTTTAAATGTAGTTAGCAGCCGCGGAAGTTAAATAATATTTTGTGGACACCACAAGACTTTCTTCTATATAATCTTATACAAATTTACGCAATACAAATTATTTATTAATTATAATTTATTAAAATTATTTTCCATGATGAATGCAGACGATTTTTATCTCAAAAAAGTATAATAATGAATGCCGAAAGAAAGTCAGTTATGTGTAGATATGAGTATACTAGAGTATAGTTAATAAAAAAAAGGAAAAAGAAAAGGATGCAAAATTGGTATCTAGAGTTTTTCATTCTCTTTTAGTACATAAATTTTTCATAAATTTTATTAGCTAAATTATCTATGTGTATTCCCGTGTATATTAACTCGAGGAAAATTATTCATAAGAAAGTAAAATGCCCGACTTTTCCCAAATGAAAAGGAATCCCTTTTTCACCCTCGATGATTACAATATGCTTTCACGTGGGGGGAAAAAAGTTAAATAATAAATTCGCTCATGCATACGTAAACTACATGACGTTTTTATGGCTTTAAAATTAAATAATATTAATAATTTTAAATTTTAAATGTTACAAAGAAATAAAGTGCGAAAAATTCGCACGGGTTTGCTAGTTAATAATAAATTAAATATTTGAAATTAAATTACGTCGAGAGAAATGAATAATATGAATAAATAAACGAATACATGGTTATACAATAAAGAGTAAAAAATTTCAGCTCTATTTTTCTTGGAGACGTTTAAAATTTATATAAATATCACGTGGTGAGAGTTGGAGAAATTTGTATTAAATTTTATGTAGATCAGTGTTTAGTAATTTGAACTGGCAAGAAAAAATAAATTTTGAAATACATTTCTTATAATCGAGCGTGAAATTATTTTTTTAGTCCATGAAAATTATTTTTGTTGTTTTTCAACTAATTTCAACATATTCGATAAAAACTGCACATTTTTAAATAATCGAATAAAGATTATTTTCCTTATTATTAAAATTTTCTGCATTTATAAGATTAAATAAAACATTCTTGATTTAAATTGATTTTAAACCTTTGTATCCCACCGGTACTTTAAAGTCCCATCAAACAAAAGGAAAAAAATCCTCACTATAGCCTAAATTTACTGCGGGATTTCATCGGAACTTCAAACTCCCTATAGTTTAAGCTTTCCCTATAGTTAAGCTATAGTTAAGGTAAATTTAATAAGAGATGTTTCTCATGGAGAAAAAAAATATAATAAAAAAGTTTCAAACTATTTTTCGAAAAATAGGGTAATTTGGGATATAAAGGGTTAAGTAAATTAACTCGTTGAAATATTTTTTATTTAATTTTTTAATGTTTATAATTTATATTTTAATTAATTACAATATGTATTTCTTCCAAAATTTTGACATTTTTATTTATAGAAAATTTATGATTTTTAATGGCATCAGTGGTTATATTAAACATAAATAAACACATCTCAGTTGATTTGTTAGCTATATTAATTCGTAATACTCTACTATTACTCCTATGACTAAATATAAGTTTTATTGTTTTAGGGAGAGAAAAAATTGGGAATGAAAGGGTTAAGGTAATTTTCAGAAAACAACAGATTCATAATCGTAAAATGGCAACATGAATAAACAAATTATTTATTATTTTGAACGATAATGTTCGTTAGGTTCGTTAGGTCGGTTTTAAGAAATAACTTGTTCGAAACATGTATATGTTAAACTAATTACATTCAAATATCATTAACCTGATAAATAAATATCATTGCTAGGAAGCTTTATTAGTTACAAAACTTGCAACAGTTATTTCAAGTCAAAATAATAGTACATCACTTCTTTAGGTGAAAAAGACAAGCACGAATTCATTAACAAAGCAGAAAGGCGCTATCGCGCTTACTAAGATATTTAAAATGACTTCTACATATGGCTTTCTTAGAAACATCATTTGATGAATTTCGGAGTAGTGCTGCTGTCTAACGAAAATTGTGTTGGAACATTAAATATAATTGAATGCGCTAGGTTCCCAGATGTATGCCTACCGTTGGGCCATTTTAAGGATCTTAGCCCGTATTTACGCAAGTTTTGTAAGAAATCGCTAAAAACTCTGAACAGGTAAGCCGACGAGCGTATCTGGGATCGAACGTAGAAATGATCTCTAACAAACAGAAAGAACAAATGTTTAAAAATCAATTGTGAAAAGTGTTTTTAAAATTGCTGCATAAAAGAATGTTGGATCTTTAATTTTACTCCGAAGCTAATGTAAGTTAAAAGATTAAACGATAATATATGTTTAGTAAAATGCATGGGCTGAAAATTATTTGAAAATAATTATGCTTTGCAGCTCAAGAAGTTAGATGTGATCATCTGCAGAAGAAATCATTTTAATCAGTAATTGAGACATTTTATAGCTAAATTACACTGCGCGGAAAAAAAAAAAAAACAAGATATAATACTATTCTTGCTGATTCTTATGTAAAGTGATCTCCTGAATCCGAATATGATTCTAATTTTGCCTAGTCACCCTCCGTTTTCTAGATACACCACCCCCTCCCTCAATTTATTACCATGTCCGATAGTTTTATGACCATGAATTTGACTTAAAGAATAAAAAATAATTATTTTCACACCTGAAAACAAAAAAATATAAAGTTAAAAAAAAACATTAATAACAGATTTAAAAAATATAAGTTATGTAATGCATAATTTCAGTGGCAAATCCCTCCCACCCAAATTTTCCCTTGTCGCCCATGTCCATGTTTTAGAATTTTGCTGTAGCCCCTCAGAAGATATTTAACGATTAAAATACCCCCTCCTCCTCCTCCTAAAAATGAAATTTATAGCCATAAAATCACCGAAAAATGATAAAAATAGGGGGCCATTAATAAAAAAACTGTGGGTGAATGGCTAAATTGGGCGTCCTATTCGGATTCAGGAGGTCATTTTACATAAGAATGTGCTGAAATGGTGTCAGAGAAAATTTTCATGCCGAGCAGTGTTATTCAACATTTAATACAAAACAGCTGTGTCAATAAAATTAATAAATGAGAAAGAAATTTTCATGATTTTAGACATATTTGATTTTGTTTTTTACGGAAGCAAGAAATAAAATATTTTCACCCTCGCGTTTGTAAGAAGTATGTATGTTAGACATAGTATTTTAATTTTTTTTCGTATTTTATTGTATAACAGTTTTTATTTATTTATTGAAAAAAATATTTCTTTATAGAATTTTAAAATATTAACAAACAATGGATTAATTATGTGGCTTTCTATTTGCATCGCCCCAATCCTTTCGTATTTAAATTTAAATTATTTAATAGAATTAAAATTCATGATGATTGGATTACTCTATATATGTGAATGGAAAATAAATAAAATTTTGATGGAAGTTATCCTGATTAACGTTAATATAAATTAATTTTAAAAATAAAGAATGGAGGAAAAAAATACAAAGAAAGACTATTTTTTCTATTGAAAGTAATTTGTGTATTTCACTTCTAAAGATAGCTGATTATATATAATTCTATATTATACATTTAAATTTTAAAAGTCCTTTTGTAATTTAAACTGTATAACTAACAAAGTGTAATCGTTTTTATTTAAAATGAATTAAACTAATATGAAGCAATTATATTCAAAATGTTGTGTGTAAGACATTAATTTGGAGGAGGTGGTGGGGGAGGGGGGGGGGGCGGAGGCACTGGGTTTTTCATACTGCTGAGTCTCGAGTGAGCCCTGCAATAAATCTTCGTTTTAATATTGCGGAAAAACACTGGAGATAAAATAACATTTATCTAAAGCATTTCATGCAATACAATAACATATTTTCCCAAGGAATATATATTCAATATTAGAGGTTATTATGATTGTCTACCGTGCATTCCAAAAGATACAAACAAAAAAAAAATCAAAATGGACAAATTTTCCTTTATGAACAGCATTTCCGTTTATGATGATTTCCAAATCATAAGGGATTCATCTGATAATTTAGTAATCTGTTATAGCCTTTTATAGATTATATGTATTTATATTCTTAAAAAAAAAAAAAAAAAAAGAAGAAGAAGAATGGAAGAAAATAGCATTTGTTTGTGTGTATTATTAGTTTTCTTTCTTTCCTTCCTCTAACCCTCTTTTTTCTTTTCTTCCCCCTCCCACGCCCATCCCACTGTTTTCATGCTTCTTGGATGCGTATGATCCTATATATTTTTCTAATATCTTGACAGTATGAATGACTACCGTGCATTCCAAAAGACGATCCATTTATGATTATGATCTGATCATCATTCAGTATAACTTTACCGAGTTGATAATATTTAAAAATATAATATATGTAAAGGATTTAATTTATATAAGTTTGGTTTATAAATATCAAAAACATTCAAGTAATAATTTGTTTTCACCAAATATAATTGAAATATATAAATTAATATAGTCTAGTATGAAGAATATTACGGACAGTTTTGACAAGCATTAATTTTCAGTATTATGTATGGCTATTTTAATTTATGCCCGCTTAATTTTAATTTTTTTAAATATATTTTTCTAAATTTATTTACGGTAATTATTATCTACATTTTAACTTTTTACTTTCTCTTATCCATATGTATGATAGATAAACTTTTGCTTTTTGGTCAACTTTTCGAAATTGTGTTTTTGTTATATTTACACGTTTTGAAGTTCCTTGAATGCGAAAGACATGTTTTTCGCCTATTTTAAATTGTTTTTAATGAACATTTATATAACAGTATTTGTTATTTTATTCTTTAATGTACAATCTGTCATTATGGTAATGAATTTCGGGTAAGAGAAAGTTATGTGAGTGCCACACCAGAATATTTCTTTTTTACCATATAGTCCTGCAGAAAATTTTAGGCGCCTGAAAAATAAGTTTAATCCTATATAACCGTCTTAAGCAGCATGTTGTATAATTATAAAAGTATTCAAAATATGCCATCTGAACTGCAGAATTTAGATGTAGTAAGTTTATTCCACCTTTTATATATATATGTTCTAAAAATAAAGTAGTTTTTTTTTTTTTTTTTTTAAATAAAAAAAATTAAAGTGTTAAAAAACGTCATCATGAAATATTCATTTATTTTAATAAATGAATTATAATTAAAAGTATAATAACAAACAGTCATAAATTGATATCACAGGATAATATCAGATCCTAACAATTGAAAAAATAAATATCCATTGCGTAAATAATAGTAATCAAAATAATTTACTTGATAAAAGTTCATATTTAATTTTTTTTTTTTTTTTTTTTTTCCTTGAATTATTATTCAAAGAAAGTATTTTATAGGTTACGTGCTACTTCCGAGAGTGCGATTTCCGCACCGTGCTATTTGCGAACAAATCTACACCTGGCAGCTTATTCCTTCCCCATTTCAAGATAAGGGGGTATCGTGCCAGAGAGCACAGTCATAATTCCCTAATCGATCTAGGGGATTAGCTACTTTTGTTAAAAGCTGTCAGTAAAAAGAGAACGATTAAGTGGGACTGTGAAAGTCCATCATTCTCATTTTTATTTGAGCATGCTCCCTCTTTCGTTCAAGGTAAATTAGTAGCGAAAGCGAACGAACAGATTTTAGGCAATCTCTAATTTTTGAAGATCTTTTAAATTTCTGTTAAGTTAAGATACATGATTCTGTTGTGTGGATAAATGTATATGGATGCTTTTAATTTGTATGAAAATACATTGTACGCGTGTATATATATATATATATATATATTGTGTGTATGTGAAATTTTTTACACCGTAATAGTGAAATTAGATATTTCAATTATAAGACTATTGTTTAGAAAATATATATATTTTTCTATGACTGACATACACTGATTCATAAGGGGGGAAGGCAGATGTTTTCTTAATCCCTTTACAGTTGACTATATACATAGAAGAAAAAAAAATTGTGTCGTATTTATTGCTTTTATAAATAATCTCTCGGAAGAAAATAGTGTTATTTGCATATGCATATTGTATAACAGGTCCTCATATATAACGTGTTTTTATATATATATATATATATATATATATATATACATGTGTGTATTTGCACGTTAATTTTTATTTATTTATACATTATTTTTATTTTTTTACATCCAGTTAATTTTTATTTAAGTCAAGTACTGACTTAACATTACAATAATCATACATTATCAAGGAAGACTTGAATTAATAAATATTTGCATTTAGAAATTAAGCTTTTTACAAGGCAAAATATAATGAAAAGTTTATTATAAGTTGTATATTGTTGTTGTTTATATACAATAAATGTAAACAAAATATGACAGAAAACAATAATCACTAGAAGAAGCCACAGCGGCTTATAAAAAAAATAAGCAAGCGAGAAATAAAATTTAATGGGAAATCTTTGATTAATTAACATGTTAATTAAATGATCATAATGTAAATGAGATTTTAGACCATCTGCAAGTTCAGAAGTTTCAAGGATATTAAAAATTGTGTTAGACAACATGCCATATTGTACTTTTAAAGACATTCGTTAAAATGAATTTCAATTTGATTCAATAATTTAACTATTACCTTAAACATCTTAATTAATGACCTTACTTTTTAAACAATACAATTATTGTGATGTTATTTTAAACTTATGTTATACATGAATTATATTTCTAACCTTTATATTAAAATTGTTATTTAAATCCATAGATGTTGCATAATAATGTTAATAATTTATTATTATTATTATTATTATTATTATTTTATGCTGTTTTACTTGTTTCATATTTGTTATCAGGGTTGGCAGATTTTTGACGCATGACAATTTTTGACGGTTTAAACCATGGTTCAAATCGTCATGTCAAAAACCTCCTTGTCAAAAATGTCAAAAACCTGTATTTATAATTTAATTGTCATATAAAAATTTAATTTAATAAAATACAGTTTATAAAGATTTTTTGAAAAGTAAACATTGGTGTTCTTTGAAAAACACATTGTTACAACATTTTGATTAATGTAAAAAACAAAACTTTAGGCTTTTAAAATTTTATTATGAATTAGTTTTATGTTCATTCGAAATATGCGGTGATACTTTTATATATTACTACGAAATTTATTTGTAACTATGCTTAGTATTGTATATGTTAAACATATTAATGTTTTTGGAGAAACATTATTATAACATTTTGATTAATATAAAAATAAAACTTTAGGCTTCTAAAAATTCATGATTTATAAATCATTGATAGATCATTTTGATTGATAAATCATTTTATTTGCAATACAACATTGTGTATTTTTTTTTATTTTTTTTTTTTTAAGTATTGTGCTTTTAGTATTATATATTTAACCAGTAAAATAAAGCATAGCCTAATATTTTGCATTTAAATATTTTATAGAAAAACATAACATTTTTTTTTTTTTTTTTTTTTTTTTAATGACTGTTGATATAGCAAGTTTTTAAGAAAAAGCAATAATTCAGAATGTTAAACAAGCTTGAATTGTGTCTGAAATTCTTATAATTACCGTAAAACAAGAGAAATATCTCTGGACATGCGTAACTTGTAATAAATTTAATATTTACTCATACAGATTTTTTAAAAAATTATTATTCTAAGCTGTAGGGCCTACTAGCGGCCAAGTGCTTCTACGCTCAAAGCTGGTAGACGTGAGATGCCGGGCTCGATCACAGTCGATCACAGGGCGTGCTCGTCGGTCTAGCCATTAAAAGTTTTTTATGGTTTTCTCAGAAACCTGCATAAATACGGGCTAGGACCGTTTAGAAAGACCCCCCACAGAGGGCACTACTCCTTAGGCCTAAGACCATAGAGTAGTCAATCAGCCTTTCTCCCAAAACACCAAACACCAACAGTCCAAGCTATAAGCAGGTACAAATATTTATACAATCAATAATAATCAAGTGATAAAAATTTATTAATAAATGTAGATTATAAATATAATTATTTTCAAATTTATATTGATTTCTGCCCACATATATTGTATTTTACTTAAAGAAAAAAAAAAAAAAAAAACCCTCCAGTATTCCTGTGTTTTCATGGCTTATATTAAAAATCTTAAGTAAATTTGGAATTTTAAAATTTCACAAATATTAATATAAATGTATATATTAATATATTAAGAAAATGTACCGAATTTAATTGTTAAAAATTATGTGTGTGTGTATATATATACATATATATAGTAATATTTTATTAAATACAGTTTTAACTAATTTTTCTAATTATAATAATCCTTATATCTATCTACCCCTATATATATATTTCATTTTTAATCATTCATAGAATTTTTCTTTTTAATTAAAAATATTTAAAAATTGGTTTTTCAATTAAAAGCTCAAATAGTTCTATTAAACAAATTAAGTATTAAAAATTTTCACATTTGATAAATAAAGTAGTTTTTAATAATTTTTTTAAATATTTAGAATATATAATATATATATATATATATACATATACACACACACGAAGTATTTTGAATACAGATTAAAAGCATCCATACACATTTATCAGCGCATATAACGATCAATAATCATGTTTTAACACAGGCAAAATTTAAAAGATCTTATCAGCTTATCTATGACCAGAGAGGGGACATACCCAAATATAAATGAGAAGGGTTGACTTTCAAAGTCCGAATATATTATTTTTCTTCCAGACAACTTCTAACAAAAACAGTTAATCTCTTCATAGATTAGGAGAGGGGAATTGGGCTCTCTGGGAGGGGAAAGAAGCAGACGGCAAGCTAACAGGTGTTCCATTCGGTTGGTTGGTTGGTTGGTTGTAGGATTTAAGGCCGATTGACTCCTGAGGTGTCCTAGGCCTAGAGGGGGAATGCCCTCCGTGGGGGTCTTTCTAAGGGGTCCTAGCCCGTATTTACGCGAGTTTCGGAGGAAACCACGGAAAACTCCGAACGGCTAGGTCGATGAGCGCGACCTGGGATCGAACCCGGCACCTCCCATCTACCAGCTTTGAGCGCAGAACCGCTCGGCCGCTGGTGGGCGGTGTTCCATTCGGAAAACACACGATAATCCCCTATTTCGGAAATCACACGGTCGCAAGTAGCACGACACCATTTTATAAAGTGTTCTAAAATTCTAATAGTGAGATATTTTGAATCAAAGCTACTCAAAAATCGCGTGAAAAATATGAAAAAATGTAGTCATTTACTTATTGCTTCATAATATAACTCATCCCTTCAATATTATTCAGGCCAATAAATTTATGTGTATTAAATTTGCAAATCTATTAATTTGAATAATAAATAATATGGAGCGGCATTCACACTACTTTCCCTTACCCTGCATTTGTATTAAAAGAGATCATTATTTTTTATCTATCTATCTAATTTTTCATATTATACAGCATACTAAAAGAAAAATCCGCACACTTCGTAGCCAAAAACTGTAATTTTTTTTTTTTTAATTTTGTGGATTTCAGTTTTTCTTTTCTTACAATTCTGAATTAGAGTTTTTATGATATAATGATTATTTTAAAATAATAGTGATATAAATAAGTATGTAAAATATGCATAATAATAATAATAATTTTTTCAGTTTTTTTTTTTTTTTTTTTTTTTTTTTTTTTCAGTCTTTGAATAGTTAATAATTTATTTCAAACATAAATGACCTAGACCTCAAATAAAATTGCCTTTATCTGTCTCATTAGATTCGGCACCTAAAATATAACCATTAAATTAAGTACCATCTTCATTTTCTTTCCCTTGGAAACTTTACTTTTAAACAATACTAATTTTTTTTTTCTTATTTTGCTCTCCACCTCTTATATTTATTTTTATTTATTTATTTTTTATTTATTTATTTATTTTCAAAAAAAGTTTTTTGGCACGTTCATTTCTTGTATTAGCCTGCAGTATACTTATTCTTAATATATATTACACCGAATTATAATTTATTAAATTGCAGAAATTTAAGGCAGAAATGACTCTGGTGTTAACTATAAACAATTTCATTTTAATTATAGTATAACTTATATTTTTCAATTAAAAAAAAAGTTATAAAATTATAAATGATTTTACCCGGAAAATTATTAAAGTAGAGCTGAATAAGTGATTTTAAATCATAAGATTACATTGTATTATTAATATAATAGTAGCATTATTTAAATGTAGGTTTTCGCCCCTATAGAAAATTCAATTACACTTATAAATGTAACATTGAAATTTTATTTCCAGCATGGAGAAATATTTATTTCATTTCAAAAGAAATCTTGTGAACTTGTTTAAAAGCAAAGAAGTAAAAGTTATCTTTCAACTACAGGATTAATGTCAAAACATACATGAGTATTGTTAAAGATACAACCCCAAGGATCTGGTTGGGAATCAATTGTATTCGCTTGTAAACTATTCTTATCAATTCAACCCACATGTCAGTCAAAGAGTCTGCGTAAGAGGGAAGTGAAATCTAGAATAAAACGGGCTTGACCACTCAGCCCTGGAAATATGTATCTAAGAAAAGACGGGTTCAACGCTTCAGAGACGAAAATCTTTATCAAGAAAAAGACGGGCCTGACCATTTACGAGACACATTTCAAATCCGGAAAAAGACGGGCTTAACGCTTATAGGGTTAATTAGGGTAGGTTGGTCTAAGTGTACACATTTGAAAAGAGTACACAAACCCAACAGTCATGATGTTGTTTACGATATGCGTCTAACTTCAGTGTTATTTTCAAAGTCAAGCTAATGGGAGGTTCTATGCGAAAAAAAAATGTATAAAAACCTACAAAAACACAGAAATCACGTACGTTTATACATTTTTACCTATTTTCTTAAATATTTATAGCATTTTGGAAGTATTATTGTGATAAAACTAGAAATATTTAAAAAGAAACGTTTATGCGGCTCGATCTGAAATAAACTAACCTAAGCCTCACAGCGAGAGCGATTTAAGCCGATACCAATAAATGACATTGCCCTTCGTTTCATTAGATAAACCTCAATGTGTGCAAGAGTATTACGCACTTGTGTATGTCACAAGAGTACGCACGTTTTTTTTTTTTTTTTTTTTTTTTTATAATACTTTTGACATGCATCATAATCTTTTTTTTTCTTTTAACAGGATGTCCTAGCGACAAAGAAGTACTCAAATTTTTTTTTTTTGTACTACAGTGCAATGGCTGGATTCAAAAACACCATCGAGTCAGGCGAAAGTAAGAGAGCGGTAGCTAAATGATTACGAATACATGAAGCAACTTTGTGAAAAGAAATTATAAAGATCATCACCAGTCAGAAGTTTGGGCAAATACTCTAAAACGTTTTCGTCAGAAATGGAAATAGAACTGTGTGAGTACATAAAACAAAGTAGGTAACATGTTGTACGGACTAACCACTAAAAAAATACGAGAAATTGATTTTAGTTTTGCAGAGATTAATGGATTACAACGTCGCTTATCAAAGAAAAGAAAACGGCTGGTATGGAATGGTTTCGGCTATTAATGAAAAGGCATCGAGATTTTTCGTTGCGTACGCCAACCTCAAAAAGTGTTGCTCGAGCGATAGGCTTTAATAAGCCTCTATGCGATCGCTACTTTGAAAATCTGGCGATGTTGTTAAATACCTACAAGTTCCCTTCTCAAGCAATTTACAATACGGATGAGACTGGGTTCTCCACAAACTACCAAAGGTGATTTGAACAAAGGGTAGCGCTGCGTCAATAACATTTCTGGTGCTGAACGTGTAATCTACGTAACACTCATAAATGCGGTCAATGCTTCTGGGAATTTTATTCTACCAGCATTCATATTTCCTTGCAAGGTTATGAAGATTGAACTTTGTGACGGGGCTCCATCTGCTTCTGTAGGAAGGGTGTCAGACACGAGCTATATTAACAGCGCTTTGTTTGTGGACTGGCTGTCTCATTTAAAAGATCATGCAAGGTCTAGAGAAGACAACCCAAGTACTATTGATATTTTATAACCACACGTCACACTGCACCTTAGAGGCAGTTAATTTCTTTCGAGCTAACCACATTCATGCTCTTACAAAACCACCTGACAGCTAGCAGCCAAAAATTTCAGACACTTGATAGCTGCATCTATAATAGCCTCAAAAGTTTTTACTCATTGGAATATGAAAAATAGACGCATAATCCTCCTGGTCGAGTGATAACAATTTACCAAATATCTGAAATTATGACTACGGCTTATCTCAAAGCAGTTATTTCCGCAAATGCCATAAAAAACTCCAAGGTATCAGGAATACAACCGTGAAACTCAGAAATATCGAGCGAATTGCGGAGTAAGAACACATCATTTAAACATAGTCAAAATTTTAGAAATTATATAAATTAAACGAGACATAACTATAACTAATTTAAATAAAAACCTTGTAACACTTGCCTTATTACTTTGCCGTAAATTTTTCACCTGGGTACCCAGGCCTCCTCGTCGGCTTCATCTGTCGTGAAGTTCTTGAAACTGATTTACTTGGTGATCTTTTCCATAAGGTGGCACTACGCTCCATCCGGAGCCATTGCGCCGCTGTCGTTGCACACACTTAAATTTGTGACGATTTCTATTGATTCACGGAACATTGCACAATGATAATTATTGTAATAAGCTAATTTTCTAGTTTCATTAAAATTTATTTGTATATTTTCGCTATTATATGTTTTTGCAAGAGCTGTATTCACTTTGCCAATTTTAATATCATATTTATGTTCGTTGATTCTCGTTTTAATTTTTCTTTTTGTGACGCCGATGTATGAACCTGAATTTTTGTTTTGATTTATAAAATGTATTTTATATATTACGGCAGTTTCAATGGGTGAAATTGGGTCTTTATCGCTGGGTATTAATTGGAAAATACCTTTAGTTCAATATTTTTTACTTTGTTTCGATAATTTTAAAAAAAAATGTTCTTTCTGTGTTGGGCCATACTTTGAAATTTAACAAAATATGTTAAATAGAATGTCATATGCAGAAGTAGTTTTACATTTCTTGGTAGGCGTGAGTAAATTCTTGCTCTCTTTAACGATACATTCGTATCTAGATTTATAACCAGATGAATGAACGTGCTATAAGTTATACCTAAGAAACTGTTGTGAGTTTTTTTTTTTTTTCCATTTTGTTTTTATTTCAAAATTATTAGAATTATTAAACTAATTTTTGTTTATATTTAATCACATTAACATATAGATCATTTAAACTGAAAAATTCTGGAAAATTAAAATTGTTATTTGTCTCTTTTTACATATTTGTAATATGCTATATGTCTAATAGCCATTTTTTCAAATTGGTTTAGTAATTTTCAAAAGTATATATGTAATAAAAGCTAAAACGCAAATAATTCTTAGATATTATTCATATTATTTATGAATTATGTATGTATATTTAAATTATATATGCTTAATTCTTTTACTAAGAGTTGGTGCCAGAAAAAAAAAAAAAAAAAAAAAAAAAAAAAATTGGGAACAAATCCAACTTATCACACGTATAAATTCTTTGCGATATGTTGCGATATGAATTTTATTTATTGCAATCAGAAACATTACCGTAAGCCTCTTTCTTGAAAGTGAAACCTTTTTTAACATCTTAGTGTCATCATTTATTCTTTACAAATAATATTCAGCAGTTTTCTGATATACCAATTACATTGATCAGTACATCGATCAATGTTTGATCAGTTGAAAGGCTTTTTTCTATTCTTGGAAATAAATATCAGTATTAGATAAATATGAAATTTATTAATAATATTTTTTATGTTAGATAAAATGTTTTGATTAAAAAAAAATCGAATGCATTGAAAACAGAAAAAATTGTAAAAATTATGATATGAACGATTGGTTTATATTTTTATGAAAATTGATATAAATGATTTTAAATTTAAGAAATTAAAGAATTTCGTGTATAGTTCCAACTGTACACGAAATTTTATTTTTAAGTAGGTTTTATTAGAAATAATGTTAATAATATCCAAATCTTTTAAATATTCATAATACAAAAATAATTTTATTAAAAAAAATAATTACATTTTTCTTTTGAGAGGGGCTCTTACGAAATCCTATGTCGAAGCGTGACAGATGCTTTCACAGCCCCTTTCAAAAGGTTTTAACGGAGTTCAAATTAGAACTATTCCTAAAAAAAAAAATAATATTTTGTAGTTAATGAGCAAATATCGTATATTTTAAAATTCATGCCGTGTTATGAATTTCTGTGTTCGACAAGTAATCCTTATTCGTAATGTGTATATATGTATTTTCAAAAGTTTTGTTAAAAATTATATGTAGAAAGTTATTATTATTATTATTATTTT
Source organism: Salticus scenicus (assembly GCA_963930645.1). Classification (NCBI taxonomy): domain Eukaryota; kingdom Metazoa; phylum Arthropoda; class Arachnida; order Araneae; family Salticidae; genus Salticus; species Salticus scenicus. The sequence goes on from OZ005649.1 coordinate 105,905,017, forward strand.
TTTTTTTTTTTACAATACAACTTCCTTTGGTTTTTATTCTCATTAATGAGGAATCCATATGAAGTGTTTAAATATTTGTAAAAAGTCATTTTATTAGTCTAAGAAATAATTTATTTTCTTTCATTTTAATTTAATTTAATTTATTTTTATTTTTATTTTTATTTTTATTCTTTTGTACAAAATACGTTAAAAAGGTGTTTTTGATTTCAGAATATGTAAAAGATTTACAAATCAGATATTACAACATTCAAGACACGTATTAAAATGCGAAAAAATAACTTGCAGTTAAAACAGAGTATGTTTTACAATCTAATTTTCTCCCACAATTGTTATAATATTCTTTAATCGTAAAACCTGTTTTGTGTAACACGATAGTAATTCTACGTACAAAGTGAGTGCATTGCGATTCTACAATGTAACGGTCGAAATGTAAATAAAACCTAAGCACTGGGAAATGCGGTGTAGTGATGGTATCTTTTCGGTGATATGCGTCAAAATTTAATGAGGATATATACACAATATAAACATATAACGTATTATTTTTAGTATGATACTACAGGGCAAAAGTTCAGATACTCAAATCATGAGAAAATCTATACAGTAACGCGACACTTCTTGGACCATATACTAGATATAATGAGATATACGATTTAGAATGAACAGAATCTCAGTTTTCTTAAAATAAAAGCTAAATTATAAGGAGTTTTACTAGCATTTTTTTTATCTTGATTCAATGAATGTTCAATGGTAATACACTATTTTCGCTGATTGTAAATAAATATTGATAACTCCCCCCCCCCAACATATTTCTTTTTTTCGAGAAGAACTTAAATTCTGCTCATTCTGTCTCTCGTAACGTTTTGAATTTACACGCTATTTGTTTGGAGTTTTCATATATGTTGTTCAATACCTTTAGCTACTAAATTATGAAAATAAAATCAAAGCGTGTGCATGTGTAGTTAAAAATTATTTGGTAAAAGTGCTTATATATCATAAGGTATTTAACATTTTTGCATTCTTATTGCTGTATGCTGTGTCTAATTTATAAAGTTTTTAATTTAGTATGCCATTTTTCTAAAAATGTCTTTGCACTGGGTCTATTACCCTAAGTATTATAATTTAAAAAGTGTAAATTGTTTTTGCAGTTTTTTAAAGAAGCCGATATATTTCCATGAATATACGTAGTAGCCTCATAAAATTTCATACAAATAATGAAAGAAAAAATTCTTAATCACATGCTGCAGCTAAAACGCATTTGAAGCATTTCTTTTTACAGGGTGATCCAAAACGTTTTTAATTTATGTTTAATTTGTTTTGGTCCCCTTTTTATTTTCAGGACACAACTTTTGTTCAAACATATGAGGTATAACATGTTCTGTACACTACCAAAGTTTCAGGATGATTCCTGCAGAACTTTTCTAGATATTTCATAAAATGTCTAATTTCAAAAGTCTCCAAATACTTATTGGTAGATAATGTATGTAAATTACTGACTACTGGTTATTTTTTGAAAATTGATGATTTTTGAAAGGTTTAGATTATTCATGTAAAACTTATTTAAAATTACCATTCTATGCAGGAATATTCCTAACTACATAAGAGAAAACAAAATTGATTCTGTAAGTTTTATAAAATTCGTCTTAATTGACATGTTTTATGCGATTATCGTGCATCTGACAAGTAAACCTTCTCTCCTTTGATACCGGTTTCCCAGAAACCTATATATTTTCCGAAAGCTTATATCACAAGTAGAAAAACTGTAAAATCTTAGGGGCAGAGGGATAAGCGTTTAGGAGCTATAGGACCCACAAAGTATCAGTAAAGTGTTCGAAACATGACACCAAAAGTCGCTAAAATGCTCGTTTCACGTATTTATATGAACTAATAATATGATAAAAAGACGGGGATCTCAAAATAAAGGAAAAAACAACTCGTTGAAATGAAAAAAATATACGTTGGGATGTTGAAAATGTGACTTGTGTTATTGACTTCAAACAAAATCTATTACAAGAGACAATCAGTGTGCAATTCATCAAATAAATAGTGAAACGGGCAGAAAGACAGTTCACAATGGGCACATTTTACAAAAGCGATTTAGAGAAATAGAGACTTCATTACGGGAATATGTCCATCTATACACGCTTTACTGATACTTTGTGGGTCCTGTAGCTCCTAAATGCTTGTTCCTCTGCCCCTAAGATTTCACAGTCTTTCTACTTGTGACATAAGCTTTCAGAAAATATATGGGTTTCCGGTAAACCGGTATCAAAGGAGAGAAGGTTTACTTGTGAGATATATGTTGAAATATCTAAAGCATATATGGTGATATGATAACTTTATAATAGTATATAAGCTAAAATACATACTATCATGCAAAAAAAAGTTACTCCCGGAAATCAGGCATCAGAGGCCGCCATTTATCTATTAATATATTGACAGTATCTAAAATTTAATAAATGTAACACATGTTATGCTTTACGAATTTCCATGATGTACAAACTGATATATTACTAACAAGCACGTTGTAAAAAGTGTGAAACAAGAATTTAACTTGTAAAAATATATGCAGGAAAATTCATGTTTTAAAGATTCAGAACATCTAAATTGATTCAGATTTCACATTACAGTTTAAGCTATCATGCAAGTAATTAAACTGATTTATTTGACCAAATTTCTACTTCTGTAAAATATTTCTAATGTACAGAAATTTAATAAATATGATTAAAACGTAACACCGAAATACATGTCAGTAGTTTCATGAACATCTCACAGAATCTTTTTTACAATGTAGAAGTAAACTAAGTTTTTTTTTTTTTTTTTTTTTTTGTATACATAAGGATATCGAAAAAAAAATCGTTTGAATATAATTTCATCTAACTAAACATTTATATTAATTAATTTTACATATAAAAAGCCATGTAGTGGAAAAGTTTTGAGAATTGTTAATGTCTTAAACTCAATTTAAGAGAACAAAAGTTACACAAGAATTACGTTTAATCAGTTTAGCTGAAAAGACACGTGTAGGAGATTTAAAAAAAAGATCTTCCACAATACTTGTGTAATTTAAAAAAAGAAAATCTTTTTTTTTTTTTTTTTTTTTTTGTATAATTGCAAGTTATAGATAAAAAGAATAAAATATCTCGGAATATGACATACATATTAATTTAAGGTTAAAATCTTATATTATTAAAAATATTGATAAAAACGGTTTATTAGAACAATGTAAAATAATAACTGATCTAAAACGTTTTTCCCCAAAACATAAATAACATATTCAATTCTTTAATTTGAATTTTTACTCAGTATAATGCTACAGTCGTAATTCATAATTAAATGTTTGTGTATTAATTATTTGCATTTTTCATATGTTAAAAATAAATCTATTAATATAGTATTTTATATTGTACCAATAATATACTTACTTTATACAAAAATTATTTCAAGGTTATAAATGAAAAATGATAAAATTTTAAATTTAATTTTCGTATCTTGTAAAGATTTAAATAAAATTAGCTATGCATGAAGTATTTTTTTTAAATATGATATTATTTTGAGAGGATTTAATATATGACTACATAATGTAACTGATATATTGTAACTGATATATTGATTATGTATTTTATAAGTATTTGTCTTCACGATACTGTGTGAGGTAAGTAGAAAAATTATATAAAATTGAAACTATTCGATTTTTTTTTTTTTTTTTTTTTACTTAAATGTTTCTTCTTACTGGAAATTTTCTCAATTAAAATATAAATTGAGGTAAAGGATATACTCCTGCTCAAATGTTTAGCAAGATTTGCAAACGATAAGTTTTTTTTTTTTTTTTTTTTTTTTTTTTTTTTTTTTTTAACTTATCTCTCGATGAAAAGCTTTCAAATATTTCGTATTTAAGTAACTGTGTCTTGTTTATATTTTTCAGTGAGAATAGGTTAAAGATAACATTAAGGGAGTCGGTAAAAATATGAGCAAAATCAATAATGTTTGTGATCCCTCTGTATCATTAAATGAACGGAATGATCTGTATTTTAATATAGACCCTGTACAATTTGTGAATGAATTTCTGTGACGATATCACGTTAAATAACGGAGATATAAGCATTTATTTTAAATCTCCAAAAAATACCAGGATGTTTTTTATTTATAATATACAAAATTTTAAACGAATATTATTTCCAATTTCAGACAAATTGAAAAAAAAAAAAACTCTTTTGAAACAATATACTGCAATTGGAATACAAATATTTTAAATATCTCATGAAATATGAGCATTTTCATCAAAAACGTTTTTATTGCGCATGCGCGACAGACAAAAAAAAAATATATTACATAAGTTGAAAGCTAGATATATTGGGCAACTTTTGTCAAAAGGTCATTTGAATAGAGTAAAAAAAAAGCAAATTGTCGGCAAAAGAACGAGCTAGATTTTAGTTATTTTTCCAGAGTTGTAATTTTGTAAGGGATTTTTCACATTTCGCCTAATCAATTTGAAGATCCAATTATTTCAACCACGCTTCAAAAATATTTTTTTTAATGAAAAATCCCTTATAAACTTGTAACTTTAGCATAATTCTGTTTATTTACTAAGATTTGTGAGATCATAAGGGTTTTTTCACAAAAAACAATTTTTGCAAAGAGGTTGAATTAATTGGAACTTCTTATTATTTACATGAGAAAGGCCCAGTTCTTTGAGTACCCAACGTTTGAAAACATTTCATTGAAAGATGTTTTTTAAATTGAGAAAAACTGGTCGTTTGTAAATCTTGCAAAACTTTTCAGTAGAATAGTAAATAAAAGACAAGAATAGTGTGGTTCGCATAGATTTTTAACACTTTCTACCCCATCAGCACATCTTCTCCGAACAGCATCCCCAGGATGTCCCGTGGATAAAGGAGAAATCCTATGGACCTCCTCAGGATGTTCTGTGGAAAGTGTGCTGCTAGGGAAGAGCACTACGCATTCTTCATTTAACCTTATATGAACTTCGTCTATGTGATTACACAATGGGCAGATTATTACAACTCATAAACAAATTTAAACACCATTGGAAAGTGTTAAAAGCGCTTGATAAAATCGATAACGGTATTCCAGCAATTTACGGTTATAGCCATTAATGAATATGAATATTTTTGTGTGACCATATAAATCCTAAGAGTAATTATACAGTATTCTATTGAAAACATTTTTTTGTGCATATGAATGATAAATGTCAATTTCATTATGACCTATGCAGTTAAGCAGCCTTTTAGCCATCTATCCGTTTTAGGAAGTATTTTCTAAATGAATCTATTATTTTTATATTCCAATCAAAAGATAAATGTAGCTGGCGATGACTCTAAAATTGCCAATATTTTATCTCAAAATACAAAAGAGAAAAATAAATTATGAAATCGTTTCTATAAAATGCAAATGACCTTCTGCATAGGTATAACATTTACATTACGAATTTATTAATATTTTCAACAAGAATTTAATATTTTTTGTTCCTTCGATTTATATATATAAAGATAGATAGATAGATAGGGGTCATTCCAAGTCAAACCAATACAAAATGTGCATTTTTAACCTGACCTCTCAGAGTTTTATGAAATTGGACTCATTTATTTGCTGTATATAAAAATGAATGAAACCAATTAATAAGTCCCTATCATTTTTAATTTTTGTCATACATGGCTGTAAAAATGAGTAAAATGTGCAAACTTTCAAATTTAGTGTTTTAGAAATGTGCCTATATTTTGTTGCCAAATTGGCGTACAGATATAATTTTTGGTATCATTAGAAAGCCTTTATTGGAGGCTGTAAAATGATATGTCACATGCGCATTTTTTTTTTTTTTCAATTTAAGGACAAATATTTTGAACTTTGACCTATAATATCTCAAACATATACTGTTTAATTTTCTTTTTAAAAATATATGTTATTCTTACGTTTATAATCTATAATTACTGGAGTTTCAGCATGAGACGGCCATAGGTTGCTGAGCTATGAATTGAAATTCACATCTTAGTCAGTATTTTTCAGAGTAACATTACGTAAGTTAACAAAAAAAAAAAAAAAAAAAAAAAAAAAACTGCAAATATAATAAAATACACAATGTAAGTGAAACTTGATTACAACTTCCAATTGCTCGCATTCAATATTTGTATCTGTTAGGAATTAGTGATAATTGGAACCTAGGTGCTGTTTAGTTCTCCGGAAAATAAAAATAAAATAACAGCCTTATAACAGTTAGAGTAATTTTTGGTAGGTTTTTATTATCAGTATTAATCTATTGTATTTACAATTATTATTAATATTATGCATCAATGAAAGTTTATACAGTGATGATACATACAATGAAATGTTATTATTTTGTTATTAAAAGGGGCTTTTAAACAATTGAAGAATGAGTATCCAGACATTAAAATTGGATTTTTTACATTTGAAGAACAAAAACCAATAAACTGGATTTCGGCCGTCGAGCAAGAGGAACACTTTCTGCCTGTGTTTTATTCATATACATGTAAATGTTACACTAGTGGATCTGCAGATCAGGAGCCTCAACGTCCTATTCAACAGTCATTTTTATTTATTCCTTATTATGTAATACATATATATTGATTCGATTGATTTCCTGCATAAACAGAAACGTTTCTGAGGCGTTGCCACCCCCTCAATCCCAGCTGTATCTCAATTTCTATAACTATCTGTATATATATATGTTTTCATAATAACTGATAGTCTAGTATTAATTCCCTGTAATTCATAAATACCTGTACCAAATTTCATGCAAAATGATTACATAACATATCAGAATTATATTGTGAAACCCTGTAAATTAATTAACAATTCTATGCCCACACTTTTCCACAGAAAAACATGCTTTTAAAATTCGAATAAAATTTCATTGTATTTAATCAGTTGTAACAATGTTAAAATACTCTTTAAAGAAATATGAACTATACACCGCAATAGTACGAAATTCTTTTACGTATCCCTTAAAAGGAGCCACAGTAATTATAACACTAAAAAAGAATACACTTATTTAATTAATTGTAACTCATTAATATTTCAATCTAATTTAACATCATTTAAATGATAACAGTACGTCATCGGAATTCTTTTGTGTGGTCCCATAAATATATTATTTAGTCTATACATATCCCCTTTTTTAGAAAAAAACATACTTTTAATCGTCTTTATAATGTGTGTTCTTTCCATTGTGTGCAATGCAGCATAAACCCATTAAAGTGCACTTAATTAAAAAATTGTCTATAGGATCTAATGTCACGAAATTATTTTGTGTGTATCTGTAAACAAACCACAAACATTGTATACACCAGAAAAAACTATTCAAGATTATTCTACGTTTTTCATGAATAATTGTGCAAAATTTGGCATAACTTGGATGATTACGTGGCATAGTCAGAACAGTTTTGGAACGTCCTGTACATTAATTAAGAAACCTTAGTTTCTGCAGAAAACACAAATTTAAGCATAATAGTAATGTACGCTAATGTCATTTTGTTGATTGCAAAGTAATGATGTTAAAACGCGTTAAAATGCATTTAAAATTGTGAAAATAACTCTAAGTCTCTGAAATTCAAAGTTTAAAATGTGTGAAAAAACACTAAGTCCTCGAAATACATTTTCTATCGCAAAAAAATGCTAAGCCCAAAAAACTGTGAGAAAAATTCCTAGTCCCTGAAATACATTACATATTTATATCTTGAAAGGTAATGACTCATTGCGAAAAATCTTGTGAAACGTGACGTCACATCATTCCCCGAGGCAGTGAAGCACCTGCACCTCGTGCCTTCGAGCCTCGATGCACCCCGCACCTCACTCCGCACTCCGTACTCCAAAGCTTCCAAGTCTCTGGCACAGAACTCTCATTTACCCTCTACTAACATTTATATTTTGAGATATTGAAGGTCAAAAGACAAAGTGTTCGACCTTAAAATGATTTTCTTTTCAAAATAGATGCATGTGATGTATCATTTTAAAGCTTGTATAATAGGCTTTCTAATGCTATCACGTACCTCTAAGTTAGTTAGGATACAAAGTATAGATAAATGGTTGAAGAATAATTTTGAAAATTTGCATTTTTTCCCATTTTTGCAGCCTTGTATATAAAAAACTAAAAAATATAGACACCTATAATTTGGTTTATATTAATTTCACTACGGAACAAATACACGATCCCAATTTCATAAAAAAATGAGGGGGACAGGTTTTGAGTTGTGTTGATTTGACATGGAAATAATCATAGGTAGATAGATTTCTGATTTATTTATATCCTGCAATATCACTTTCAAACACGGAAATATTTTAAAGATGACAAAACCACTTATTAAACTTAAATAATTTATCTGCATATGTATGTATAGTATATAAATACATATATACATACCTATATATATATGTGTGTGTGTGTGTTTGTGTGTGTGAGAGAGAGGAGGCAAATGGGCGGGTGTGTTTGTGCAGAGAGAGAAAAAAAGACTTACTGCTTATAATTATTTTTTAAAGTGTGTATTTATGAACTAAGTTATTAAAACTATTTGTATTTCATATAAGGATATCGTTTCCACGGAGTTGATAGAATTCAAATTTTCAGAATTCTACCAAAAATAAATAAATAAATATTAAAACGATAAATACATTCATTTTATGCGTATATTTTAGGGACAACAATTTGCTGCATTAAAGTAAATCATAAAGTATAATGACTAAATTTTAACTAGTGTAAATAAATTTATTATATACTTTTGTCTTCTTTAAAATCTTTCCACGTTTAAAAATTATATCGCAGAATATAAATGAAACAGGGAATTTTTGGAGTGTAAGTTAGATGCTATAATTTAAATATAATTTGAACATGTAAAGAATTTAAAAATCGGCGCACAATTTCTGCAAGTTAAATTTTAAGCTTCTTATTTAGAGACTGTATGTGGTTATGAATTTTAATTTATTGTTAGAAGACATTATTTTCAAGAACCAGCTCTCAAAATTATGAATATCTCTGGAACTTTTAAAAGATGTTCTCTGATAAAAAGGAAATATTCAAAAATTATGAGTAATGTTGAATACTCCAGAGATTTTTACTTTAAAATTTTAAATCACGCACAAAATTTGCGGTTTCATTTTTTTAGATTTATTTTAATTTTTAATGTGTGCAGTAGTTAAAGTAATGCATGGAATTCATTCGTCTTCTATTCCTTAAGGTAAACCCTTAAAATATGTTCTAGTCATCAATTTAAATGTTTTTAAGAAAGGAATATAATTTAAAATTATTCCTAAATATATTTTATTCTTTATTCAGAGTATATTATTACAGTCTGCTAATTTTTTTTCGCATTAAGATCTTAATTATCATGTGCCCTGAATGCAATCATATGGAATATTACTTCATCGATTGCTTAAATTCTTTAAAAATATATTAGAGTTTATGTTTTTGAGATATTTTATTACGAAAATGATAGAAAATTTAAAATCTGTTTGTTCTATGTGTTATAGACTACAATATCTCTTTATTAAAAATAGGTGTTGAGAAAAACCTATATTTAAAAAAATAATATAAGCTTTCGTTATATTTACAAACGTACTTATTGGTTAGTGCATATTTATATATATTTAAATAAATGCTTATTTTGAATTAATGTAAGCACATTTTTACAATTATTTTAAATTTGAAACTTATGAGATCTAGAAAGGGTACAGAGTTTCAACTGAACACGCTCCAAATAGATTTTTTTTAGGTACTTGTTTTTCGGTTCTACAGATTTAATATTCAGTTGCTTTAATGTTGAATTTTTTTTAGAATTTTTTTTTAAGTATTGGTTTGTTCAATAAATAATGTCGTTTTTTAAAACCTTCGCTTCTAAAAACCAAGGCTTCTTCGAACGTGGAATTTTTCAACTTACCGAAAGATGGCAAAAGGTCATCCAACAAAATGGTCAATATATCATTGATTAATGTTTGTTGTTAATATAAATAAATTCACTTTGAAAAACATGAAAAAAAAAAACGACATTATTTATCGAACAACCCAATAGTACTTTGAAGCTTTTTCCTCATATAATATCTGCAGTTCATCATCACATCTTGCTTTAAAAATAAATACCTAATGCTAGAAATTGCCTCGTATATTAATGTGAAGACGAAAAACACATTTTTTTCAAAAAACATACTTTTTTCTTTAAAGGTAGATCGACTTAACCATGCAACTTGTAATCAAGAATTAGGAATTATTGAAAACTAAATTTTACTTAATATTGTTTTTTTAAACGTTTTAAACAAAATGCTTTTACAATACAGGGTGTTTATAAAGTCCCGGACTCATTTTGATATTTAATAACTCATAAATAATAAAGATAGATTAAAATTAATAACATAAATGGTTAGATAGAGTCAAAAAGTTTCATGACCCTTGTCAATGAACTTCCACGTGTGCCCCCTTCGTCGCACGGAGAATATCAAGTCGATAGTCAATTTCACAGCAAGTAGCGGCAAGCATGTCGGCATCCACAGAGGCTATTGCGGTTGTAATTCTGACTTTTAGGTCATCAATGTTCGACACTCTCCTCCTGTAAACATTCTCCTTTACAAATCCCCAAAGAAAAAAGTCCAGCGGCGTTATATCAGGTGATCTGTGTGGCCAAGGAATTGGACCTCCTCGCCCAATCCATCTTCCTGGAAAATGGTCATTCAAAGAACTACGAACGATGGTACCCCAATGAGGTGGTGCACCATCTTGTTGCATCTTGTTGCACCATCTTCTGCAATTTCTCTGTGCTTGCACTATCGATTTCGTTTCTATGTACCACCATAAAATCTGTGCTTTCTCTTGTGGTGTATGCATTCTCCTTAATATCCGCTCGAATAAAACATCACATACAAAAATACTACATAGAACAAACACATCAAAAGTAAACATAACATTGCAATAGTTGCCAAAAACAAAATAGAGAAAAATGCAATTAATAAGCAGACGATATTTAGAGAAGTACAGATATTCAGACTGGAAAATGAAATTATCTTAAATTAACCACACGCGCAGACGATATTTACAAAAGTAAAGATATTCAAACCTGAAAAGAAAATATATAAGTTATTCCATCAATAAATGCTATAAGTTTGTTTATATCTTCATTATTTTATGAGTTATTAAACATCAAAATGGGTCCGGGACTTTATAAACACCCTGTATTTCTCGTGATAGAGAGTGCGATTTCCAAAAATAGCTATCTGGTCTAAAATATTCCAACGGACAAAAGATTTTTCGACCTTTGGATATAATTTCGTCATTGAGTAACGCGAATAGACAATTCGAAAAAAAACTTTTTAATTACTGTTTGTTTTGCTATTACTTCAATATGCTGTAATTTTATCAAAAAATCAGTGAACGAAGAGAGAAAAAAACTTATTTATAGACTTATATTTGGCATAATGACCATATTTCTATATTTTTATTTTTACACCGTAAATATTCAAGATTTTAATTATTTATTTTTTTTTTTTTTTTCTAAATTTCAAATGCATGCAAGAATTTTTAAGGAACAACAAAATTTTTAGTAATCAATTACTTTTAACATTTTCCTAAAATTGGAAAAGGTTTATGAATTAGGTTGTTTTGTTTCGCTATGCTTTCATTTATATATATTATAATACATTCAATATGATAAATTTTATTGAAATTCCCTATATCATTTTTTTTGTTGTTGTTGAAAACGTTCTAAATATTGCAAGTGATATGAGTTATAGGGTCTTGGAAAATTTTTAGAAATTAAATTCGTTATAGTCTATGTGATGAATTTCATAAGAACATATTTTATTATCTTTACATTGCATAAAATGTAACAAAATATTCATATATTATTTAAATGCATAGATGCATGTCTTCAACACAATATGGTAAAAATGAGATTTTTATACGTGTACACAGAAATATTGTTGTATATTGTTGTATATTATGGTTTGTATTTTCAATTTTGTCGAAAATATTTTTTAGTTATGTTATGCACAAAAATACATTGAGCATTAAACCCTTTAATGTGTAAGCATGCTCTGTTGTATACGAAACACATGGCTTTTGTTTCTTCTTTTAGAATAAAAATTTCTTTCACATTTCGTGGAGAGTTCAATGCTTAAACATTACATTCAAAGAGGAAGCGCGGAACTGCTTTCCCCGAAACAATTTTAAGTGAAGCTTGATATTTTGGAAAATATTATTAAAAGAAATTTTTAAAAATATTATGAAAAGTTCATTCTTGAAATATAAACTCTTCCCCCCCCCCCAAAAAAAAAAAAAAAAAAAAAAAAAAAGAAAGAAAAAAGAAAAGGTAGACGTTAATTTATGTTTATGGTTTCATGTAAAATAAATGTAAGCAATTAAATGCAATATCTATGTATTGTCATAAATGTTTGATAATTTTAATTTACTTTGAAATATTATCCTCCTCACCAGCTGAAAATTTCAAATTAAAATTTTTTGCACATAATTCTGATGCAATTTACATCTTCTAATTTTTTTTTTTTTTTTTTTTTTTTTTTTTACTTATTCTCTTTTATGTTTGTCTGAGTAAATTATTTATGTTTATATCAGCTGACTGGAGTCGATATCGAATTTTTCTTTTGATATTTATAAAAAAAAAAAAAAAAACTCAGTTGTATTACAGTCAAAGTGCATACAGTGCACTGTATACAGTGCACTTCAAAACCATGTTTTTGTAATAATTGGTTAAATATTTAACTTTAAAATTTGGGGTATTTTAACTTTACAAATTCCAATAATTGCATTTTTAACACAAGTGTGGTATGATTATATGAATTTGCAAATTTATTACTTCGTTTTTCTGACTGTTGTCTTTTGAGAAATAGCGTAGTACAATATGATAGTCTACATTATGAAAGAAAATTGCTGCATTTTATGGTAAATCAGATATTTGTTAATCTTGTGCGAATGTATTAAAAAACTATTCGAGTTTATTTATTCATTATAATCACCTTATATTGTATTGGCTTTACATATAAAATTTGTATTTCGCAAAATTATCATTACTCCTTCATCCTGTACACAGCCTGATAGTTCAATGTGAAACATTTCTTGATTCAAGAATAATATCACTCCTCACTTAAAAAAAAACTTGTTCAGATTTAAGTTACTTTTCACCCCTGTTTCAACAATATAAACACTACCGGTCGTTACCATACTTCTTAAGAATTGGATTTTAATGGAATTAGTAGTAACCCCGGCAATTTCAATGGCTTATTTTATAAGATGCTTTATCGGAACATTTATATTCGTTGTTGTTTTCTCACAAAATTTAATAACATTATATAAAATAATTTAATACCACCCCTAAAAGCTATCTATCCATTTAATTAGTGAGACACACATACGCAAATACACACACAATGAACGCCAAACAGAGGAGCACCAGGGATAAAATTTCAGATATTGTGTGAGGAATTCGAGGGAGATATAATCTCAATTCCTCATGCTTAATCTTAAAGATTAACTTAATTACTTAATTAGATAATAAGAAGAGCTCGAGACAAAGTCAAATATAAAATAACAAAGTTTATTAATGCTTAATTTCAAGGCGGGTGTTGGGCTAACTCACTTTTAACTAGGCGCGACAGATTCTTCTCTTACTTTATTCTACAACGCTACACGACTGTACTATTACTTTACTCTCGCATAAGATCTATCATCACCAACATTACTCTCCTACTATCCACTTCACACACACAACTCTTTTCTTCACCTCTTCACACACTAATCCACTACAATTCTCTACCACTACCAATTCACTATTTTTCCTCTACCAAAACAATCTCCATCTTATACTACATTCTACAACTTCCTTTCTCTTCATTTCAATCAAAACCTTACAATTCGTTTTCCATTCATCTAACTCTCAGAACCTAATTCTTTCATTGCAGCACCATGTCGACATAAAACTCATCCGACCAAGACTTTCGCCGAGTCACTGGCAACGAAGTGATTTAACTGTCCCAACTTTATAATTTGCTGGATTCAACCTAATTTCAAACCAACTGTGGAGACGTTCTGTAGTCTCAACCTCACAATTGTTCATTTGAAAGATAGAAATCACTGCTTTTTTGAGCCGAATCGACCTTGCTTGTTTACAACACGAACTGTCGTGCAAACAGCATTAAAAGTATTGTTCCGTACTTGGGGGTTCGTGAGTTGTCTGAGAATGAAAGGCCAAACGTAGAAAAATTCAGTAATTTATTCACAGAAAATTCCAGAAAAATGCAGGTCTATAAACCAAGTATCAGCTTCAATTCAAACAGTAAACACAGCTTAAACAACAGCTGTCAATAGCAAATCCACAGTACAAACTGTATAGTAATAACACATAAAGCAAGTCTCTCTCAAAGAGGCTCAAGAGCAATGCAAGCACTAGCGAAGCTGGCTGAGATCTGAACTGAACTGACTGCCTTGGCGAGGAAGCGCTCCTTATATGCTGTTCCATGGAACCCAGAATTTTTGAGAAAACTCTAGAAAGTGGTCAACCAATCAACTTACAGCTTCCATATTTGGTATATCCCATCTAAGGATTTTCTCGCCAAAAAAATCGCCAAGGTGGGAAAAAGTCGCCAAATTTGGCGCCAAATCCAATACCTGCATTACTGGGGCTTTTTAATGCGTTTTTAAGGGAAAATAAGGCTATGTCAACGCTAAAACGACTAGAAATGCACAAAATTAGCACTTTATTAACTTACTAAGCCTCTTTGAAAGAATTTATACAAAAATAAACACAATTATTTACAATTTCGTAACAGTATTTTAAGATGCTAAAGAAAAAAAAAAAAACTGTAAATAATATAAGGCATTTGTCAGGAATGAAATTATTTTCTATATAACATTTTCGTTTATTGACATGTGTACAGACTCAATATTAAATAGAACGTACTTTATTTTAGTTATAATATAGCATTTTTTTCCACTTTTATGTTTATTGTACGAATAAGAAACAATTGAAAGAGACGTTTTCTTATGCTTCATGAGAAGAGGGATTTATAATTTTTTTTTTTTACAAAATTTACAGTGTGATTAATACAGCAATTATTAAAAATAATAATAGTAATAATAATAATATTAATTACTGTAGGAAATTATGAAAATTGAGATATCAGTTTTTGTGATATTTCTTCTATTAAAAATAGTTAATTAAGAAAAAAAAAAAAAACACTTTTTCCGAAAAGTTATAAATTAGGACCTATAAAGGGTAATTTTAATAACAGTAAGCTCGCTTTCAAAAAAAAAAAAAAAAAAAAAAAAAGAAAGAAAGAAAAATTAATAATCTATATAAAAATAAAAAATCATTGTAAAAATTTAAATTATTCGTAGTTGTATTTACATACATATTTTATAAATAAAACAGCTTTTTTTCTGAATTAGAGCTTGCCTTTTAATGATCTGCGTCACTTGGTTATACGTAAGGCCATGATGAACTAACGACCAGAACAGGGTCTCTAAATCTGTTTGAAACATCGGGGTTTTTTTTGTGAAGCATCCATAGTAAGTACTTATGCAAAAGAGATGAAGGACGGTGCAAATAGTATACGCTGAAGCAGGAAATGCAGATGTGTCATAGTAAAGAAAGGATGCAATTATGGATTAAATATTAAATTGTAAAAATATTATATATTAAGGGAAAGTAGCTTAATATAATCCTAGCGGGCAAAACGATCCACGTATGTTTTCTTCCAGGCAGATAGCGCTATCTCCAGGGTTACACATAATTTAGTTGTATCAAGTCAAGAAAAAGTAATGGCAGTATTCAAGCGATTGCAATTACGCTTCTGAATATATTTCTTTGAAAAGTTGGGTTTTATAACATCTGTCATAAGGTAATCACTAACTTTCTTATTTATTTAGATGTATTATTTAAATGTATTGTCATTATGTATCCATTATGTATTGTCATAATTAATTTTATATCCTTTATTTTGCCGATATAAAAACAATTTACTATTATTTTAAAATGAAGGATCATTTTCCCTTTGGTGAGATAAAATGATACTTTGGACACTTTTTCAAAAGTCTATTTTTTTCATTACTCAATTTGAGTTTAAATTATTATTGAAACATGTTTATAATGCAAAATATAGTGTAGAATACACTAGCAATAGGCCGAAGTTTTTTTTTTTTTTAAATAGTTATGTTATTTTATACAAGTTTCTTCCATAAGAGAATCATTTTAAGCCCCTTCCCTATATTGTTATTTCTTTTGTATATGTCCTTTATGAAAATATTGAATGCATTACAAAACAAAGGATTCAATAATAAATGATAATATAGGTTGATGAATAATAAAGAATTTAAATAAATGATTCAATATTATTTGTTAATCTTTACTAGAAATTAAGTTGTAAATATTAAATAATTAGAATTTATTTAGCAAATAAAACATGTTTTTTAACCTCAAAATATCCATTATACTGTCATAGTAAAATGCAACAAAAACATTCTACAAATAACTGTTTTTACAAAACTTTTCTATATTAAGCGCTTAGAAGACTCTGTAAATGTTAAGAAAAAACAAATTACCCGAATAAACCATACCATTGTGAAAACTAACTGTTTAGTTTACTTTTGTAATAATTGTTAAACAAGAACGAAAAAGCATATGGTTCGCATAGGTTATTAACACTTTCCAACTGTATGCACTTCTTGTAACGTTTAACATTAAACGCAATTTGTCTACATGATTACGCAACGGACAGAGAAAACTGAAATACAGTTAATAAACTCAAGTTAAAATCATACATAAACAATGTTGGAAACTGTTGAAACATTCAACACCATTGGGAATGGAACTTTAGCAATTTCTCATTGCATCCCTTAATGTCACTGAATATTTTTATGTTGCTCTGTAAATATTAATGCTAATAATTATCATATTGTATAGAAAGCAATTTCTTGTGCAAAAGAATGGAAAATGTCTATTTCATTATGATTTGTATAAAATAATAGTATTAAAATGTGATTTATAGAAATATAATCCTAATGAAACGCAATGCTTCGGAATTCTTTAGGGTATTCCAATACACAAACAAGTGGTGACAGTTACCCATTTTCAATAGAGAACATTCCGGCAAAAAATTGATTAATATATATAAGTTTTAAGAAATTCCATAAATATTTATAGAGACATGTCATAAATAAATAGACACAATAATTTTTAAACAATATTATTTATTTCATAGTATCTATTTGATACAAAAACAAAGTATGTACAATAGAACTTAGTTGAAACCTCGCTTGCTTTTTTCAAAGCCTTTACTCTGTACGGCTAGGAGGCAATGAGTTCTACTATCTAAGCCTGAGGAATTTTAGCCAACTCCTCGCGTAAACACTGCAAAAGCTCTTTACGAGAATTGGGTTGTATTGGATGTCGCTTAACTGCACGATCGAGCAGAGCTCATACGCGTTCTATGGGGTTCATATCCGGTGATTGACTTGGCCATGGAAGCTTTCGAATTCCCTGTTTTGCTTCACATCCTTTTAGCCGTATTGCAAGGAGCGCTATCTTTCATGAAAAGCGTCAGTGATTTATTAAGTACCCCACCTGAGATTATTGGCAAAATCCCCTTCAACAATATGGCAATGTATTTTTCACTATTAACATTACCCACATATTCCACTAGCTCTGATTTTTCTAGTGCTCCAAATCGCACCTCACACGAGAATGGAAAATCCGCTGTGATTTACAGTTGGTTGTAACCGATTTAGGCTAAAATCTTGTGTGGGTTGTCTTCAGATTCTCGTGCGTCTGCTACAAGAAAACTGAGCAAAAGTGGACTCATCTGAGAAGATTGCCAAAAATGTCAAAAATGTGAAATGTCAAGCTGCCAAAATGTCAAATCATGTTTGGACATTGCAGTTACTTATTCTTTTCTTTTGTTATTATTGGCTGCAGTGAGAATTTTGTGTCTAGCAGCTCCCCCATGATATCCTAACTTATGAAGATATCTGACAGCTTTTAGGCGACTTACATTAAGCTGTGCTTCCACATCTGCAGCTTTGCAACGAGGATTCTTTTCGACGATCATTTTGGCAGACCTCAGTTGACGTGCTATTGGTCCAGGTCGACCTGAACGGCGTTTAACAGTTTTTATTTGGTCAGTTTCGATTTGCATGATCACCCGATTGACAGCCAAGAGAGGAATCTGCAGCTTTAAGTTGATTTGCCTCCGACTTTTACTAGTTTCCTATTGTAAAATTATTCCCCCTCGTTGAAAATCCCTCAAATCTTTTGAACCAGGGTTTCGAGGTATATTTTAAGAGCTTCACAATATGTTATTTTGTACAAACCTGAAATATATATAAGTTGTTACCTCGAAATTCATTAATGTTCATAAAATCCAGGGTGTCTATTTAGTTATGACATGTCTCTGTACGTCAGTTAGAGCGCAAACAGAGGAACAAATAGAGAAACGGAAGTCATAAACACTTTGTATGGAAAGTGTTAAAAAGTCCTATCATGTAAATGACTATTTAAAATTGGTTACAGTATCATAAAAGTTAGAAAATGAAATAAATTCATCCACATACACGATTTCCTAATTTTTTTCACGATGAATTTATGTAGTATATCCACTATCTGTCATACAAATAAATTGCGGTATTATGTTTACTCAAAAATGTTTACTATTTTTAAATTCCCAAAACATTTTTCAGGAATTGTTATCTTAAAATGTAAGAAATGAAAACGTTGCTTAGATAAGTTCATTAATTCTATTGCTTAGTTGCTTTCAGTAAACCGTGAAGTTCGATTTGTCATGGAAACTATGTTTGTGTTTAAAAATAAAAATCAGTAATTTTGTATTAAACTGATATCTAAAGCATCATTATTTTTTAACTTAACACAGTAATGTGGCCTAATTGCTAACTGTAAAGTAATTAAATTTGCACTAGCAACAAATTAATTTATTTAATCTCATTTGTGACTTTGATAATTCATTTATTATTCTTCAGGAATGAACAGACAATAAGCGTGCATGTATGCATTGACTTATATTCTAGAAACAAGTGGATATAATAATTTATTTCAATTAAACAAAATATTACATTTCTAAGGTGAAAAAAAAGGGTGTTTTTAAAGTAAATAAAAAAATAATGTGTTTTTAGATAATTTTACGGATTATTCCTGAAAATGTAAGATTAATATATTACATTACTAAAGGGAATAAAAGATGCCTTTAAAGAAAATAATAAACAAATCTGTTTTTTTTTTTTTAAGTTTTCGGGTTATTCCTATAAATGAACTTTAATATCTTACATTAATCAAGAAAAAAAGACGCTTTAAAACTGAATAATAAATAAATATGTTTTTAAACAATTTTCTGTGTTATTCGTAAAATGAATCTTTAACTTATTTATTTGTTTAATGATATAATTAAAAATCGTCACTACCTGGACTGTACGTTAAAATTTAAGCAAAAAATCAAACCCTCTATTAAATAATTTGCTTTATACATACACAGAAAAAATAGCGAGAAAGAATTAAAACAATTAAGATATCTCATTTTGATTTTTCATTTCTATTCAGTTCTCATTTAACTTCACGCTAAACTTCATTAAGACATATATGTGCGTATAATTTATGCATTTAAAGCATCCTCATTTGACAAAAATAAGGATTTGAATAATTAATGTGAAAAGATCATTTGAGCTTTAAAGAAATTTCTTTAAAGTGTTTTAAATTATTTATTTTAATGCTTTTAAATTACTTACAGCATTTGAAAATGGGCTGTTTAAAATGCATTTGAGTGAATATTTATAACATAAGCTATTTTATACCGCAATTATATTCATTTACAAATATTTAAATATTTTCAAAGAGCTATATTTTAAACAGTTTTAGATGATTTAACTGAATTTTCGCAACATCCCATTTTTATGTACCGGAGGAGACTCATACGCTACTGTCGTATTTGATACTGTCTCAGTGTTATCATTCAAGTAGTAATATGTATATATTAAAACCCGAATAAACTTCTACGTCAGAAACACCAAAGAAAAATATTTAAGATGCATACAGCTGTTTCGGTAGCCTTAAGTATAACGTCTTCAGTGCAAAAAAAATTCTGAATCTGGAGAAGTGCTCGTATATATAGGACAGCGACTGAATATAGTTCAACCAATAGGATTACGGGAAAGGTGGGGAGTGTGGCCAATAGGAATTTAGGAATGTTAGCTGTGTAAACAGTAGAAAATTTGAGAAAATGTGGACTGAATGTAAAATTTACAGTAATCAGACAAATAGGGAACAGCGAAATCACAATTTACAATGTTTTTAAAATTTTTATAAATATGAAAAGCTTCAAAAAAATCGAGTTCATGATTGGATTTAGGTCTGCAAATTATTTTAGCTGAATTAAATTTAAAATTATGATTTTCCTCCCAGCAATGTTTAGAAATAGCCGACGTATTGGTTTCTTGTTTGCGGACGTAATTCATATGTCTTTTAGACGAAATTTAAGACTGCGTTTAGTTTGTCATATATATGATAAACCACATCGACAAGAAATACTATAAATGCCACAATAATTATGCATATCAATGGGATCTTTTAACTGAGAAAAGGTGAGTTTATTGGAAGGCGAAAATATTATTTTAAAATCACATTGTTTGAGAATTTTAGCTATAGTTTGACTGGATTTAGGAAAATAGGGTAAAACAATACTTGTATTAGAAGAGACTGATTTAGAAGACGAAATACGAGGGAGTTGTAATTTTTGGATAGCTTTGTCTATAATGGAAGGATCATAACCTCTGTCAATTGCAATGGCTTTCAGGCATTTAATTTCAGATTTTAATAAAATAGGATTTGAACAAATATTAAGGGCACGGTTTACAAAAGTATAGAAGGCAGCCATTTTTGGTTAGGTGGGTGACATGAACGCGCATGGGGAGGAATTGAGACTGCAAAATTTTTACGATAGACAGGGATTGAAAATTCATTTACAGTGCGAGAGATGAGAGTGTCAAGAAATGGAAGGGAGTTATTATTTTCTATTTCAAATGTAAACTGGATATTACTGTCAATTACTGTCCTTTCCCGTAATCCTATTGGTTGAACTAAATTCGGTCCCTCTCCTATATATACGAGCACTTCTCCAGATTCAGAATTATTTTTGCACTGAAGACGGTACGCTTAAGGCTACCGAAACAGCTGTATGCATCTCAAGTATTTTTCTTTGGCGTTTCTGACGTAGTAGTTTATTCGGGTTTTAATATTCCAACGCCAAATCTCATGTTATTAATATGTATATATATATACACAGGGTGTTCCAGCTAAGACGTTACAAACTGCGAGGTGTAGTAGAGTACATCACAAGGATTCAAAATTATATATGAACCCATGGCTGCAAATGTCATGTTAATCCTTTGAAAACGTGATGTTTTTTCATGGATATGGGCGTGGCTCTCGAATTTTGCATTTTTAAAACAATGTTTTTTATATTTATATGTTTACATAAATAAATAAACACTGTTTTTATTCGAGTATTTTATCGCACGGATTTCATTAATACGAACAATGTGTAGTATTTTGCGAAATAAGGAAGAATGCAATATTTTAAAATTTATACAGTAGGCGAAGTTAGTAGTATACTGTAGCCCAAAACATCCAGTTTTTAAAGTGTTAAAATGATGTTTGTGTCCATGGGCTCCAATACAATTTCAAATCATTGTGATGCTCTTTACCACACCTCGAAATTTGTAACGTCTCAGATGGGACACCTTGTAAATACATATGTACATTAGCTTTCTTGTCTTAAAAATTAAAATATATAATAATAAGCATACCTACTGGTATTTATGTTAAACGGAGTGATTTTTGCTTCATTGTTAATATATTTACTTATTCCAAATCATGCTTACACATTTTGGTATTTTGGAACATTATCCCCAACTTTCTTTTTAGAATTAATAATTTATTTTCAACAAAGTTCATAAATAAAAATATCAGTAAACTTGAATGCGGTACTACTTATAGTGTTTATTCCAATAACCTTTATCATCCCCTCATTTATCCTTAATTTTCTATGGTAATTTTATTTGTGTGCATGTGCAGAGATATAAATGCTATAAAAATGTAATAAAAAAGGGTAGGATGGGGGGAAGGCAGTTGAATAATTACAGAGGGTGGTTGGCGTTGTTTGGATTTGATGTCTGTGTGGATTGCTCATGCTATATTTAAAATGAAAAAAAGTGGAAGAAAAATTGCATTTATTGTGTGTATCATTATTTTTCTTCTTTCACAATGTTATTATGCTGGTCGGTTGCAGATGATTCTATTCATTTTTCAAATATTTTTGTAGTATTTTATGATTATAAGCTAACATTAAGTGTGGTTGTAAAGAGCGGAGCTGATAATATTTTAAAATCTAATATATATGATTGATTTAGTTTACATAAAATCGGTTTATAAATGTCAATAATCATTTTTGATTATATAAATATGATTGGTTTAGTTTATTGGTTTATAAATATCAATTATTATAAAAGAACAATTCATTTTTTACTTAATAATACAAAAATTGTCATTTATTTTTTTTTCTTTTTCATCATATGCTCTTGCGAAGGATTTCTGAAAAGTCTGACGCTTGACAAACCAGTTTAACCCGCTCCGCCCATCTTGGGCCATGATAGCCTGTGCTCTTGGCATTTAACTTCTGTTTAATTTGTTTATATTTTAGACTTGTTTTCACATAGTTTTCAGTTCTTATATAAAATCTACGTATCCATGTGTTATTGCAAAGTAAAGCAATAAAAAACCTAATAAATGTAAAATATGAAATATAATAAAATTAAAAATTTTCCAGAAAATTCGTTAAGGAAATTTCATATTTATCATTCTTATTACGTTACATTTAGGGTCAACATTTATTTATTTAATTAATTTGTGCGTGGGGGTGGAGGTCACCTTTTCAAACAAATAATAATAATAAATATCACGCAGGTTCGGTATCAAAACTTAACTAAATGTTCCATACCAGATTATAGAGTTACCATCACTTTTGCAAAATAGAATTTGAGATTTTTCTTTACGTTCCAGGAACATTTAAAATCAAAGTGAATTAAACAATAAAATTTCTAGGAACTGATTAAAGCTGTCAGTATTACAACAGTGTAGAAAACATTCAACCAGTATGTACCAGAGTGATATTTGTGGAAGTGCGTAATCAGAGAGAGAACTGGGCGCCAGCTATTGGAACACGAGTGGCATGATTTTATTGAAACAAAAATTGGGTGCATAGGTAGGTTTTATTTAAGGTCGTACTAATTCTGTGCTATTGGGTAGTTGTCAACGGTTTGGCACTCACCCCCAAGGATGATCCGGAGACATGCCATCAAAATATTGATCCTCCACAAAGGTGATGACTCCCCTGCTTCGTTGATCCCCAGAGGTAAATATAACTTGGATGAGAACATGGAGGACATTGAGGCCACGACTGACTTTACGTGCACCAGTCACAATTAGTGTGCACGACAGTCTTTGGACGCCAGCAATCACGCCAGCATTGTATCAAACCAGCAGTCCTTTAATTACTAGCTCGACGCACTACCGACTGGGCTATCACAGCCCAAAAGTAATTTGGAAATGACCTTTTTTAGAATCGACATTTAAAAAGATAATAAAACGGTGATTAGAAAAATTAGAAAAATCATATTTCTCTGATAATTTTTTAGGGGCAATAAAATTCTTATTGAACAATACATATTTTTCCTTAACGAATATATATTTTTTAATTCCGTTTTCACATTCAGAAAACTTGCAATGTTTAAAATGATTATTGTTTCTCAAAAATCAGTTTCTGTAATTTTCAATATCTTATTTTGAAATCGTAAATGTTGATTATGTGATTTTTTCTAGGTCATCGTACATAACCCTGTACATTATTGTATTATAAATTGTTTCATTTCTGTATTTGTTGTATTATATATATTATTGGACTTATATACAACAGACTATATATGAATAAAGTAGTGTAACATTAAAATTTCAAAGAGTTAAAGAATTAATTTTATCCAACTTCACACGTGCCTTTTACCTATCACTTGTGATATATAAATATTAAATATTAAAACTGTTAATCTATTTTTTTCTTATAAAACATTTAAATTTAATTTATATTTTCACCTTGTCTGTGATATCTTTAGTGCATAAAGTACAAAATATATGATGAAGCAAATTATTTTAATGGAAGAAAATACGATACAAACCTTTTCTGATATATATGATTTTCACAAGACATTTATTCATTCATAATTTCAAATATATATAATATTAGATTTTTATCACTGAAATATAAAAATATTTCATTTTTAACATACATTATATTCATTTTCAACCATATTTAAATTGAAGTCGTTTAAGACATTTTCACATTTAATGAAAGTAAATAATACGTTTGATGTACTTATTTCACACATCTGGCGAAACAAATTACCGCTAAAAAGTGAATAAATGAAATAAAATAAAATAAATGGAATTATTTTGTATAGGATTACATGTTTTTAGAATATATGTCACATATAATTTTTTTCATTAAGTAAAGCGTAATTTTAAATTGAATATATCTAAATTCTTTCTGAAAGATTCACAAAAAAGAGAAATATTTATCCAAGAAATAAAATACTTCTGAAATTTATCTCTACTTTTTCCCATGCAAAATATTTTTAATGGTATTTAAATTTGTAAAGATTTTTTTCTTTTCATTTTACTGTACTGGTTAAATAGCTTTATATTCTTTTCTCTATATTTCTGTTTTCTCAATCTAATCCAATGACGTGATTTGCTATTTTTGTTTACACTTTACAGATTTATCGCAACTGTTCTTATAAATTATACAAATATATAAATACACACACACACACATGTATATATATACATATATCTATATATAATAATAAAAGAAGATGTCTGCCTGTCTGTCTGTCTGTCTGTCTCTCTGTCTGTGCATCTATACGTTCAGCCTATACTGAACGCAGAAGTACAAAATTTGACATACGGGTGCTCAGAAGCCTTCCCGCGTTAATAGTGAAAACAGAATTTAAAAACTTTAATTAGTTCCGGAGATATTAATTAAAACGTCGACCAATGTCTAATTAAAAAGCAAGCGGATCGTAATTTCCGACCTTCAGCGTGTTCCTCAAAGGAGAAAGCAGAGAGAGAAAAATTTCGCGGGTTTTCCTAAAGCGATCACTGCCGATCTGTTAGAAATATCGAAAATACACGAGAAAGAGCATTTATTACGGTACATTTTTTTTTTTTTTTTTAATACGGATTTTTTATATTTTTAAAAAAAGTTTTAAAAAGGGTCGAAAATTTCTCTTTTTCTCGATCGTCTTTTTTTGAAACGCCCTGTACGACCGAGTAACTCTTCCATTTCTTAACAACTGGTATATTTGGAAAGGACATTTAATCCTCTTTCGAACCATATAAACATTTTTACAAAATACGGATTAGCGATCCATATTTTTAGATTTTTCGAAACATCGATTTTTTCACAAAACATTTTATAACTCAAAAGCGTTTAGAGATAAATCATTTTTTTTTTTTTTTTTTTTTTTTATGGATCTCGCTTCAGTAATTCAATTCCCAAACGATTGAGAGAAAATTTCAAAAACTGAATGAGTTATAATTTTTTTAGTTTTAGGCGTTAAACCATTATCGCCATTCCGTAATGAACTGTGTACTGCTTGCTATCTTGATCTGACCTTAACAGAGAAGATTGAATAAGATTCTTCAGTGCCAGGTGCTAGACATTCTTGCTGACTATTCTTGCTTTTCTTTTTTTCACCCACGTGACAAAGTACTGGAAATAAAAAAAGCAGATTTTGAATTTTTTCAATTTAAAATCGATCAAAAGCAGAACTTCGAAACTGCCCGTCATTATGGCTCACCTATATGCAGTTAAAAAATCTAAAGTATAGCTTTAAAAATAAAATAAATAGACATATTATATTTATTTAAATTCATTTTTATTTCATCTGTTAATGACACCATTCACCAATTTCATCTGTTAATGAGTTACTTTTAACAGAATAATATTGATTTTTTTTTTCTTTTATTTTATGAATTCGGATGTAAAAAAGCAGTTTTGGAATTCTTAAATTTTAGATGGATTTCAATAGAAATCGTTAATCACCCTTGATAGATTAGCCATTTTGAGTCTAAAATATATCAAAGATATTCATTATTGTAATACATAATACATCATTTAAAAAATATTTTAAAGTATTTTTATTGCAGGCAAATAAAATGATATAAGCCGTTCAAATTCTGTACGAAACTTTCGGAGAAAACTACGGAAAAACCAGAAAATTTTTATTCTTTTATATTTTACAGAGTTTCAAATTCAGATTTTCGCTCACATTTCGTACTAATAATTTTTAACGGTATATAGCTCGGAATTAAGCAAGTTTTGGAGAAAACCACAGATAAGTCAGACACAAATCTTTTAAAAAAATGTTTGTATTATCTTTGTGTTTCAACTTCAAATTAGTATAATTTCATTTTTATATTTTCGAAAGTGGAATTCGAGATTTCACCTGATTTACACGTTTTAAGGTGTCCTGATTAGGTTTTCTTTTGTATCTCAGCTACTAATTAAAATAATTTCATAAGTAATACATCATTTGAAAGCTTTGTGGATTTGGAATTGAACAATATATTACAGAAATTTCTACCGCCAGATGGCGCTGTAATATTTTAAAGTTTTAATATTTCAAATTCTAATGAGCGAGGAAGGTGTTGTAAGTTCTAAAACGGGGATAAGGCGCCGCAGGCGCCACCGAGCGGGAGTTTCGTAAAGTCGGATTTTTCAGGGATCGCGAACCAGCTGGTCGCCGAAGTCGGCTAGTAATAAATAAATTAAACATTATTGAATTTGATAGAAATACTGAAATAATTTCTTATTTTTGCTATATGGAAAATATATATTTTGGAATAATTAGTTTATATAATTGAATTTAAAATATGGTATATTTAATGATATAATATTACGATTTTACCTTCATTTAGGTATGCATCTTTCGAATATAAATACAATGAAAACAGTTCAGAAAAGTTTAATTTTTTTGTTCTGAAAAACACAATAGTGTATCATATAAAAAGATAAATTTAATTAAAATTAAACATGTTTAAAACACACAAAAAGAATTATATATATTGAAACAACAAAATTCAATGTTGTAACGTGCAAGTATTTCTAGTCTATTTATTTAATGTTTACGTTATTATACGATAGATTTTTTTTTTTTTTTTTTTTTTTTTTTTTTTTGTGTGTGTGTGTGTGTGTGTTTGTGTGTGTGCGTTGTATGCTGGTGTATGGGTGTTTAAGGAATGTTAGAAATTTCAACTGTCATCTTAAAATTAATTTTCAAAAACAGTATTATTTTATTGCCTATAGTTTGAGAAATTAAAGTATTTTTTTTTAAGCTTCAGACTGTAAATATTTAAGTTATGAAAGTTATAATATTTAAAAACTATTGAATACATTGTGGAGAAACGTCGCCGTTATAAGTATTTGTAATACACAATGAAGAGCCAATCATCATGATTATAGTATATACCGCATTATAGTCTGGGTAGGGCATGCCAAGCATATTCTAACTTCCTTTCACAATGGATTCGATAGTACCAGTCCTTGTGAGATGTGTGGAAATAATATTTGTGTACGAATTGCGAATTGTTTTTTTTTCCCCCCAGTTATTACCGATTATCCTAAGGAGTCGATTTTAGGACATATACCTCTCATTGCATAAAATATAGGGATTAAAATCTTTAAAAAGGATCTTTAAGGTACCTTTAAGGATCAATTCAGAAATTTAATTCATCAACCTGGAAATTAATTTTTGATAGAATAGAGTAGAAGGCTAATTTTTACCAACTATGTGAAAAATACCAGAGCCGGAAATCGAACCCCGGGCCTTCCGCTTAACGCGCGGATGCTCTAACCACTGAGCTATCCTGGCTGATAACCAGCTCGGCACTTCTCACATAATTTACGTTGACAAGGTCACCGAGGGTGCATTAAAGCAGCTATATCAAGTGACAAATTTCAATATGGCATAACTCCAAACGGCCACGAAATTTCAATTCAGAAATTTAATTCTTCATCCTGGAAGGTAGAAGGCTCATTTTTACCCCCGGGGCGATTCCCGGCTCTGGTATTTTTCACATAGTTTGTAAAAATCAGCCTTCTACTCCATTCTATCAAAAATTAATTTCCAGGTTCATGAATTAAATTTCCGAATTGAAATTTCGTGGCCGTTTGGAGTTATGCCATATTGAAATTTGTCACTTGATATAGATGCTTTAATGCAGACTCGGTGACCTTGCCAACGTAAATTATGTGAGAAGTACCGATCTGGTTATCAGCCAGGGTAGCTCAGTGGTTAGAGCATCAGCGCGTTAAGTGGAAGGCCCGGGGTTCGATTCCCGGCTCTGGTATTTTTCACATTGTTGGTAAAAATCAGCCTTCTACTCCATTCTATCAAAAATTAATTTCCAGGTTGATGAATTAAATTTATGAATTGAAATTTCGTGGCCGTTTGGAGTTACGCCATATTGAAATTTGTCACTTGATATAGCTGCTTTAAGGCAGACTCGGTGACCTTGCCAACGTAAATTATGTGAGAAGTGCCGAGCTGGTTATCAGCCAGGGTAGCTCAGTGGTTAGAGCATCCGCGCGTTAAGTGCAAGGCCCGTGGTTCGATTCCCGGCTCTGGTTTTTTTCAAATAGTTGGTAAAAATCAGCCTTCTACTCCATTCTATCAAAAATTAATTTCCAGGTTGATGAATTAAATTTATGAATTGAAATTTCGTGGCCGTTTGGAGTTACGCCATATTGAAATTTGTCACTTGATATAGCTGCTTTAAGGCAGACTCGGTGACCTTGCCAACGTAAATTATGTGAGAAGTGCCGAGCTGGTTATCAGCCAGGGTAGCTCAGTGGTTAGAGCATCCGCGCGTTAAGTGCAAGGCCCGTGGTTCGATTCCCGGCTCTGGTTTTTTTCAAATAGTTGGTAAAAATCAGCCTTCTACTCCATTCTATCAAAAATTACCTTTAAGGATCTTTTAAAATCTCGATTTACATTAATGCAACGTGATTCCAGATTCATGACTAAAATTCTAATGAGAAACATTAACAACTGACACAATGCTGTTTAAATGTCAGATTTCATGTCCTTTCTATAATTATTTATTAAATAGAAATATTTTCTGCAATAAAAATGAATTTTGATTAATTTTGAGTTAATTTTAATGTTTGTATAGAATAAAACAATTAGAAAATACGATTCCAAGAAATGGAATTTTTTTAAAACTTTTTCTTCCCGAACTCTTTTAAAAAAATGTATAACGTTTTAAATTATGAAATTATGATGTTCTAAATAATCAATTATATTTTTTATATTTGAATTAAACATGTATGTAATTATAACACATCCCTATTGTTGAATACATTTTTTTTTATGTCAATGTAATACTACTGGAGTTAAAGTACATGTTTAAAAGAATGGGATAAATAACAGTAATTATGTAAGAGTAATTAAGTAAATAGTTGTTTTAAGAAAATTTCAATATAGTATCGATTTTAAATTCATAGTCAGTATTTTAATATATATGTAAATTTACTGATATAACAATAAATGGTACAAAATACAAGACATTTACCATTTTTAAATATTTCACTCGAGACAAGAATGCAATAATTTAAATTTTCTGTGGCGTTTGAAAGTTTCTTCGATAAATGAAACAAAATAACGTCATTTATTTTAAGAAAATATGCGTGACATTTCGTTCAATTGCAATACACGCGACATTTACAAAGCTGAAAATTTCAGACAGCATTATATAAGCATAACGAGGCTTTCAAATTATATTTAGAAATATTGAAATAATTAAAAGTGTTGGTTAGATATTCACGCGTCTCGCAAGGCACAATAAATTAAAATAGAAAATTCAAATCATTGCAATGAACGCAAACTGAAAAGCTGTTTATAAATATCAAATATTTTGATATGGCTTAAGTAAATGCTAATTTAAATAATCATTTTATTTGACAATAATATTTAGCACTAAAGATATAATCTTAAAAAATATGAATTTTTTAATATTAAGTATGCCTCATTTTATCGTACTAATAAAGCATTTACTATACATGCTTATTGAAGTAGAATTTTGTCTATATGATGAACAACTTAGTTTCAACTGATATATAATGTAAATCTTCAAGTATTCTACGTGTATAGAATAATATATTTTAAAGTAAAAACTTTTACTCAGACATAATAAATTGAAGAGACATTCAATAAAAATAATAAGACGGGGGGCGTAACACTATTCCGGATACATTAGCATAATTGGCAGGTTTTTCAATATGAAATATGTTAAAGAAATTTCTGAAAAACTTTATAATGTTTTAGTTAAATGTTTATTTAGCCTGGTAAATAAGATACATGATTATTTTTATTTACTATCTTATAATTTCCATCGTTTAAATTATGAGTTTGGAATACTTTCTGAAATTAAACATAATTTCTAAGAATTTTTATTTTAATAATAATAATAATAATAATAATAAAGGTTGTATACTTTTTTTTTAAAAAAAAAGGGAAAAGGGTTTAATCAGTCAATAGATTATGAAGATTAAAAAAATGTGAGAATTTCCTTTTAATAATTAAAAAAAAAAAAAAAATACTCATATGATCATAGACATAAACACATATATTATTTTTAAATTATAAATGGTTATGTAATAATGCAGGTAACAATTCTCTTTTACTGGAAATTTATTCTTTAAATGGCCTTTATCATTGGAGAAGGAAGGCCTTGCTACTATTTCGTTGCACTAGAATCTATATATTTCTTTACGTATGAAGTGTCGTTTCTAGTGATTTTAAAGCGAAACAAGACATCTTTAAAAACCACATCTATTATTTTCCCTCCATTTGCATTCTCAATTAAAGGTGTCACTCAGCAACCTGTTTTCAATTATTTTTATATAAAAGTTTGAAACATATCAGCGCGTAAAAATGACAAATTAAATAAGCAAACAATAAAATAAATATTATAACAATAATATTACTCAGAAAATAACAAATTAAATAAAACAAATGGCATAGTTTGCTTTGTACCAAATTAAAATACACTGGAATATATAGTCTAAAAATTAAATTGAAGAATTCACAATATACGCCCATTATATTTATTAAGATAATCCTTTTTCTATGCTATTTAAGAAGAAAAAAAATATGCTGAAATTTTTAATAAATTTGTACATCACCGAATATTAAAATATAATAAATGACTGATAAAATTCTGAAAATAAAAGTTAGCACATATTTATGTAGATAAACACAAAAAATTGAAATATTGTATTTGACATTAAAGTTTGATAATTACATAAAGATTTTACATTTTTCGTAATAGGTAAATATCGATATTATTGTCTTCATCTGTTATTCCAATTATTTTCATTCTGTTATATAACTACACATTTATCTAAATTATTGTCATTTTACGTATTTAGTAAAATGTATTTTAAAAATGAAGCTATATTTAAAAAATTAAAAAAAAAAAAAAAAAAAAAAAGCCTTTTTTTTTTTTTTTTTTATTTATTTATAAAATGAATGCAAATGTGCATTGGATTACTCGGAAAGTAATTTCCTTTTTTCTCAAAAGTGAACGTAATTACATTTTTCCACACCAACTTCGAAATTGAGCCGCATTGGTATTTTATATTTTGACAGATTATACAGCAAGAATTCTTTCTAAAAGAAATCTGTTTGATTCTGCAAAATAGTTTTCATTCGGTGATTTATCAAATATAGAAAGTCGAAAGTAGCATTTTCGTCATTTTTTTTTTTTTTTTTTTTTTTTTTTTTTATCGAAAAGGGAAAAATACTAATCAAACAAGAAGCCAAATAACCGATGTGTATGGAGAAGATGTATTGACAGGAAGCCGGAGCCAAAACTAGTTTGCAAACTTTTGTTCCGAGATTTTTTATGTTAAAATGCACCGCGTTCTGGAAGGCCAGCTGTAGCTGTTGAAGACAAAATAAAGACATTAATTGGTTTAAATTGATGAATTACAATTTGTGAGACCTTCGAAAGAATAAATATAACGAATTCAAACGTTCATGTACGTAAAATGCCTTTGTTTTAATTCAAAACTTGAAATATGGGATTCACATGCAATTACAGAAAACAATTTCCTACATCGCATTGATGTCCGTGATTTGCTCTTAATAGGCGAAGTGAAAAAGATACGGAAAAAAAGAAACGGAAAAAATAACAATTTTTCAATCGAATCATCACTGGGAACAAGAAATGTGTTATGTACAACAATGGTAAACACAATAGAGTATAAAAGATGAACCGGCTCAAAATTATTCCGAAACCAGATATTCATTAAAAAAAATAAAGGATACTACCCTATTGCTGGGATTTGAAATAAAACCTTGTTTTTTATCTTTGAGCTGCTACCGAACAATACCTAGATTTATACTGAAGTATACTGTCATCAAATGGAAAAACTGAATGGTTCACATAAACAAGAATAGCCAGAGATTATCATTAGAAAATATGTAATTTTCCACTAGATAATACGAAACTGTATGCAAGGATCGTAACACACCAAAAGCTTTTACAGTTTGGATGGAAATCTTTCGGATCTTTCGGATTATTACTTGTACTGATCTCTACAAATGCTCTTAGACATCAACAATTTTACTTCAAATGACGGTGACAAAAATATATTTGACTAGCATGCTTTGCCCGATACGCTGGTCATTATATTGTAAGGAATTCTCAAAATACCATATCATTAACAATAATTAAAAAAAATCTCAAAATCTGAGTTAAAGTTCCAACTACCTTCGGTAGCATTTTTACAGCTCATCACACGTCGTGTCTGAAGCTGCAGTAAATACGGCAAAGCCTTACCTGCTTCTTTGCAAAATCCCATCAAAATGCATATTGCGTCACATTTAATCAACATTGAGTGCATATTTCATCAACACCCACGCACCAAAATTCGCCATTCTAAGGTAATTTGGAGCAAATTATGCTTGAAAACGTGCTTTTGCCCTGCCCGCTCCAAGGGGGAGGGGGGTAATTGCTAAAAAACCCTTTATGGTGCATGTTGCATACACATACCAAATCGACACATAAAAAAATCGAGATCCTGAGATTATTTGAAGCAGAGTTATGCTCTAAAACGTGTTTTTAACCCCCCCTCCTCCGACAGCTCTTGAAAAAAGAGAAGGCGAAGGAAATTCCTCAAAATCACTTTATACTATCAGTTAGATAAATAAAACCGACCCACATATCCAAAATCTCCCTAAGATAATTTAGTGAAGAATTACGAATGGATACATGTTTTTTATAACCCCCAAGGGTCGATAGGGTGGAATTTCACAAAATCCCTTTGTAGTGTGTGTTGAATACACATAAGCAGCCCACACATCACAAATGTCCATTCTACAATAATTTAGAACAGAGTAACGCCTAAAAACATGTTTGATTTGTCCTCTCCCCGCAACACTCATGGAGAGAGATAGGAAAGCAATTCAAAAAATCGCTTTCTAGTGTGTGCGTTGAGTAAGCATAACCAGTCAACATTTCAAAAAATCGCTTTCCTGAGATAATTTGGATCAGAGTTACTCTTAAAAACATGTTTTTGTACTCCCCGTCCTTGAAGGGTGTAAAGAGAATATTTCACAAAATCACTTTATATTGCGTGTTGGGAAGCAGGCTGCATATAAAAAATTGCTCTTTTAAGATATTTTGGAACAAAGTTACGCATGGAAGCATGCCCCAACACAACAAAGGGGGATAGGGTGGAATTTCACAAAATCCGTTTGTAATGTGTGTCTTGAGTACGTATAACCAATCGACATATAAAAAATTGCTATCCTAAGATAATTTGAAACAGAGTTACTCTTAAAAGCAGATTTTTTGGCCCCATCCCCGTCCCCAAAAAGGGGGAAAGCAGGAGAAAATTTCGCAAAATCCTTTTATTGTGCGTATTGGGAACGCATAAACAACCCACACATAAAAATTAATTTTACTGAGATAATTTGAAGTAAAGTTATGCTTAGAAACGTGCTTAATGCCCCCCCCCCAAGCCCCAATGGGGGAAATGTGAATTTAGCAAAATCCCGTTACAATAGGTGTTTGATACAATAAAACACGCCCTAAAATTTGTGTACTCAGCTCCTATAGATTTTCCCGGACGAAGTTAGTGCTAAAAGAGGGGCTTGAATTTGCCCCCTCGTAACTACTCCCATCCAAAATCGTAAATCGCAAAGAAATGAAAATGAGTTTTTGGAAATATCCTCAAGAACACGCTTGGTGTTTTTTTATATATTTGTGCTATTATTGGTAGAATTTACTCGAGAATCCTTATTTTGCTAGATTTGCCTCCGAAAATCGATTTTGCCCCCACCCCTTTTTTTTTTTTTTGTACTCAAGTCTATTCCCCCATCTGCAATTTCTTCACCGTAAAGTAATTTGTTGCCGAGTTATGCTTATAAAGGTGTTTTTGCCTTCTGTCCCCCGGGGGAGAAAGGGGAGTATTTCGCAAAACCCTGTCTTACTGGGGGTCAGGGACGACCTGCTCATCAAAATTTGTGACTGTATCTTTCGTAGAATCGCCAAAGCTATGTTGAGTCAGTGAATCAATAAATCAGTGAGTTTACTCTTTTATATATATAGATCACACCTTTGCCCTAGCGAAGATCAGAAGTTTTATGAAACTAGCTTCATGTTGCTTCTAGAAAGATAGCAAAACATACTGAATCAAAATGAAGAATATATATTACGATAAAATATTTACGCACTATAAGAAAATTATCTTTCACTTTTATCAAAATGACACAAAATTTCTTTGCGAACAAGCTACTATAATGCGTTTAACATAATAAAATAGGTTATTACTATTTGTATGCATGCATGAAAATTTATATGTATATATGTACACACACACACACACACACACACACACACACACACACACACATATATATATATATATATATATATATATATATATATATATATAATAGTACGCATAAAAACAAATTTTGTTTTTACGAATAGCTCTTGAAACATCTTATTCTTTCCACCGTGGATTAAGTAGCTCCTCTGATGGCGTTCTGAATGCGTTTGGGGTTAATTAATGTTTTCTTCCTCGTTTTATTTTCATGTTTTCTGAATGTATTTATTTCCATAATTTTTACGCTATAAAAATGTTTGCATATATTTTATTTGTTGCATTTTCTCGAGCAATGAGTATGTGAATTTGTTGTTTAAATATTGTTTATTTTATTAATTTTTGGCTTTTGGCTTTTCATATAATTTTTCTTGTATAATATAGCATGAAGTGTAAAAATATACAAGTATTGATATTGACCAAATTGAAATGTTTAGGATACACAATAAAGATGTTTTGTGATGTTGTGGAGTTTGCGTTCCTGCAAACTCCATCTTAACTTAAATACTTATTTAGATTACTAAGAAAACCAGAGACTTGAATTGAACAAACAATAAGAGTTTATTTGAACCAGATTAACGGGAGGGCGGCCTGGTAATAAAACTTAGCTCAGTCAGCGGATTACTAAATCAAAATATATAAATCAGCAATTTAATTATTTTAAATATCTCACCCCAGCAGATAGTCAAAGGTGTAGAGACGGTCGCACTCGTACTCCGCTACCACGACTTCACTATGGATCAGAGGATTCCCTTCGGACCCAACTTGACCTTTCCGAATGCTAGTAATTGCGCACACCAACACTCATCACTACTTAACATCACACAACTAAATCTCCACGACTCTACTTCCCGATATTCACCAAAATAAGATTCATCACATCCACTATACTATCCTCCAACATCCACACCATCTACTAAAACCATCTCTATTTTTATACTTCTTCCTACACCCTCCTTTCACTACATTTCAATCCGTTTTTTTAAAAATTACTTCTGATTTATCTAATATTCAAAATCTAAGTCTTTTATTGCAGCCCCCTGCCGACACAACACTAACTCGACCTCAACCTTCACCGAGCCACTGGCGACGAAGCGATTTTAACCGTCCCCACTTCCTACTTTGCTGGATCCAGCTTAATTAAAACAACTGTGGTGACGTTCTGACGTCTCAACCTCACAGTCCCCCTCCAAGAAAAAAAATTTAGTCGGGAAAATCCCCAACGGGTTTTGTCGAGTAAATTTAAATAGCTTCATTCCATATCTAACTATCTCAAATCTCTCAAATCTCTGCACTCACATGCAGCCGTCACTTAAATTTTAACCGAGTGAGAATAACTTAAAATAATTTTTTTGTTAAATCCCTGAGCGAAAAACTCGGGGACGCAAAAAAAAAATTTCATTTAAAATTTTAAATAAAAGGCGTTCATTTACCCCGAGAAACTCGGGACCCTGACTGAGCTAAAACCAGGATTACAGTAGGATTAACACAAGTCTCCCTGTTATGCCAGGGAGGCAAAAAAATAAATTCAAACTTGATCTTTCTTGGCTTTACATAGTAAGTCGCTAGTGACAAATGCGACATTTAAAGTTAGTCATAACACAAGAATAATTGTCTTCTTTTTTTTTTTTTTTGTAAAAAAAAACATGACAGTCTTTATTAATATGAGTTTACTGGCTGGGCTGATAGATGGAACTTTACGTCTGCAAGGGAGATGACTAAACCAAGAATAGGATGAACTTGCTTCATACTAGGGCAGACATTAGAATCCACAGGCTGTGAGCATCAGATAACGAAAAAGGATCAAAAAGTTTGGAAACAGTTCATGAACAATAGGAAGAGTTTGAGAGTGCAGATGACAATTTGGAGCATCAGAAAATTTCGTCAGATAGATTCTGTAAAAGAAAAGCTTTGTACAGTAATAACATCAAAGGGAGAAGTTAAAATCCTCTTCTAGAAAAAACGGAGACATGTTCGTCTCTATTAACATAGTACACAAATTAGAAACAGAAAAATTTCTCCCTCCTGAGCTTAAGCATAAACGGAAAAAAATTTAGCAGTTAGTCTTTTTAATGTTATATGGTTAAACACGCTTTTTATGCTTATAGCTAAAAAAAACATTTTTCCCCCTCTAAAAGTACATACAGATAAACTTTTAGACAAATATTTAAAAGTTTTACAAATACAAATATGCAGTTTATAAATACATCATTTATAGAAATACAAAAGAAAAAGGGGGGGGAAATTTACAAAGGGTCAAAAAAACAGTTTATATTACCAGCTTTCTGCAGGTGTTGGCTACAAAGTAAAAGAACTTAATACATACATAAAATAGATATTTAAGAGAGAACAAAAATGTTGACATTGAAGCAGAACATGAATTTTGATTTGAAAGTTCATGGCTAAGTTAAATTTTGTATTTTTAGTTTGGGAAAGTCCATAACTTTCGTAAGAACTCTTAAAATATAAAGTCCCAAAAAGGCTTCAAAGTATGTCGAACATTTTGTACAGCTCTGACAGAAATGCACTTGTAATAGAAAAAAAATATAGAACGGTATCACCTGATGTGAATTTGCAGCTGTAACTTCAGCAAGGTTAGAGGTCTTGGTGAATGTGCTCGTTGTACTCGTCAGCTAGGCCAGAGGGTTGCAGGCTTTCAGACCGGGGTCTAGGGCTATCCCAAAAGGCTTGTAAAAAGGCTTGTTCGGCAGGTGATTCATATGGCTGAGCATGTTGTCGGAGTCTGGCTTGACGCCGGGTATTGAATCGGTGGTGTAAAGAGAACTCGTCTGTGCCGACCGAGTCAGGGGCTGCTAGGAATTTCTCCATGTGCCGTCCGCTAGCTGATGGAGAGTGTGGAGGTCTTTTTCGAATCCTTGCCTTTCTCTTAGGTCGGAAAGAGTCGGTGTGCACTGAATCTGGAACTGCTAGTACCTTCCATGGTGGATGTGTTCCAGAGGACTTTGAGGAGGGGCTTGTGGGCGTTTTAAATATTTGTTCCAGGCTTTTTTCTTTTTAATCTGCGGTATAAAAGAGCTATTA
This sequence comes from Salticus scenicus, assembly GCA_963930645.1. Taxonomy (NCBI): domain Eukaryota; kingdom Metazoa; phylum Arthropoda; class Arachnida; order Araneae; family Salticidae; genus Salticus; species Salticus scenicus. The sequence continues at coordinate 105,943,090 of OZ005649.1, forward strand.
GTAAAAGAATAGTCGCGTTTGCGACCAGTTTGCCTAGGAAATTTTACATTCGAATGGTTTGATGACCCAGTACGAGCTCGCTTTTGTGCAACGGGTCTGCTAACACTAGATTGGTCAGCGGAAGTGCCCTGAACAGATTGTTCGGGTGTGGTAGGAGTAGGTAGTTTATCAGCTGTACAAGAATCAGGAGCACTAGGTTGGAAAGGGAGGTTAGGCGTAAAGACGGACTGTTCGTTGGTGGGTTTGAACCCGGCACGCCACCACTATCAAGAGTTTCAGCATATGATTGAGTGCGCTCTTTAAATATTCGTATCTGATCAACGCTTATGGTAGTGGGGTGCCGTTAAAATCGTCAGATTATTATTTTGTACCTTTAAAACAGAGAAAGGCCCAATGAATTTTGGCCCAAATTTAGCTAATTTAGAATCTTTTTTTGAGCTAAGAAAATGTGATTCTTGGAGTATTTTATCTCCCACTTTTACTTCTAAAATTCTACGTTTAAGGTTATAATATACAGCTTGCTGCTCATGAGCTTTTCTCAGATTTCTCTGAACTTCTGGTAGCAATTCTTCAATATTTCGCGTAATAAATTGACATGCGTTTTGCTGTACTAATACCAGTTTTTGAAAGGGGGTCAGAATCTTTCTGCCCAAAAACAATTCAGCGGGAGTTTTTCCTGTTGCATCACTTACCGCTGTACGAATCGCATAGTCAAAATGATAGAGAAACTTATCCCAATTTTCATGATTTTGACCAATGAACGTCGCAATCATATTAATTAAAGTTCTATTAACACGTTCGGCCTGATTAGCTTGCGGCCGCTTAGGAACCGTGAAGCCGTGTTTAATTTCGAGTGTATCGCAAAGTGCCTTAAAAACATTACTTATAAATTGAGGACCATGGTCCGTTACAATTTGAAGGGGGGCGCCGTAACGAGAAATATAATTATTAAAGAAGGCAGTGGCCACTGCTTGTGCCGAAGCTTTACGTAAAGGCACAAATTCAACCCATTTACTAAAATAATCCACCATAACTAACACATAACGAAATCTATTTGGTTTAGAGAGGGGGTAAGGACCGATTAAGTCGAGTCAAAGAATTTGATTTGGAAAATCAACTTTAATAGGAATTAATTTACCGGCCGGCTTTACATTTTTATAATTATATTGCTGGCACAAGCGACAACTCGAAACATATTCATTAACAAACTTCCTCATTTTAGGAAAGTAACAGGCATCTTTGAGCTTTTTATAAGTTTTCCTAATGCCAAAGTGCCCCGAAATTGGAGAGTCATGAAACTCAAATAGGATGGCTTGACGAAGAGATTGGGGAATTACAACTCGTAATTCGCCATAAGATGATAATAATTTTGAATAAAAAAGCAAGCCATCGATTAAAGAAAAAGATTGGGACCAGTTTAAGGCAATGGCTGATTCAATTAATGAAACTGACTCAGGATCTTCTAAATACTTATAGATTAATCCCAATTCGGGATCATTTTTTTGCTCTTGGATTAATTGTTCTCTCGAATTTAACACAGATGCTGGCATAAGCGCTAAAGCTACTTTTTCCTTATCAGATACGAATTTATCGTTTAAGGTAGTTATTAGATTCGTAGAAGCACATTGGTTTACTTGTTCACTTTCAATTTCCTTTACACGAGTTTCAGTCACGTCTGCTAATATTTCGGATTGAACCGGTTCAGCCTTTAAATGCGAATGATGAATATATGAGGCTTTAACAGTAGAATTTAACTGATCATTCTTTTCATTTAAAGCAAGGGATTGATTTCCCCAATTAGGTTCAATAGTATTTTCTTGAGTTTGAGTAGTACGTGAAAGAACGTCAGCTACGATATTGTCAGAACCAGGTCGGTGTTCGATGTTTATATTAAAGTTAGAACTTAAGAGTCCATCGAATCATGCGAGGGGAGAGATTCTTTCCAGTTGTTAACCGAGTTAATGCCACATGATCCGTAACAACTGTTACTGGAAGTTGCGTAAAATATAAACGAAATTTTTGCAGTCCCCAAAGCACTGTTAAACATTCACGTTCAGTTACTGGTTAATTTATTTCTGCAGCGTTAAGCGTTCGGGACGCATATGCGATTGGGCGGCCTTCTTGCCTTAAAACGGCCCCAGTTCCGTAGGAAGAAGCATCCGTAGCTACTTGAAATTTAATATTATAATTAGGATGAGCTAGTACAGGAGGAGCGCTAAGAATAGTTTTTAACTTATCAAATGCTTCTTGTGCTTCATTTGACCAGTGAAATTTAACTATTTTCCTTTTGAGTTTAAAGAGGGGCTCGCATATGTGAGCAAAATTAGGTATAAATTTCCCATACCAGGCACACATGCCTAGAAATCTCGAAACTTGTTTGGAAGTAGTAGGAGGGGGCATGTTTAAAACTGGCTGAACTTTTTCATCATCTACAGAAATACCAGCAGGCGTTATTTTGACGCCTAGGTACTTAATTTCCTGTCGTGCAAAATGGCACTTAGAAGAATTTAAAGTTAATCCTGCATTTTGCAGTAGAGTAAAAACAGTTTTTAAATGATTTAAATGCTCATTGTAAGATGAGGACGTGATTATTATATCATCGAGATATACATGCACAAATTTATTCAAAACAGGTTTAAGTATAGTTTCCACAGCTTTTTGGAATGTTGCCACAGCCCCTGAACATCCAAAAGGCATTCGTTTAAAACCAAACGTGCCGCTTTTAGTTATAAACGCTGTTTTTGATATATCAGCGGGTTTCATTGCAATTTGAAAGTAACCCGATGTCAGATCGAGAGTAGACATAAAATTTGTCGTTGTGATATGTGCTAACAAATCATCAATTATGGGCAAGGGATACTGAGGATATTGTGTAATAGAATTTAGTTTACGATAATCGATTGCAAATCTCCATGCCTCAGGATCGGTAATACGTTTACCATTTTTCTTACGACATAAAACAACAGGAGATGCATAAGGAGAAGTTACAGGCATAATAATATCATTTTCCAACATTTTGTCAATATGCCAATTTATAATATCTTGTTTGGCTTGATCATAACGATAAGGCTTACTAAAGACTGGTTTATTAGTTCCAGTGTCGATTTCATGGCAAACAACATGGGTTAAGCCAGGTGTATCAGAGAATAACTGTTTAAACTGATTAAGGAAATTAACAAAATCAATTTTTTCAATATGAGTGAGGGCACTTTCCTCTAAATTAACAATTAACTCTGTCGGCTCGACAGGTTTAGAATTTGACTTAGAATCATCAATATGTAAAGATTTATTGGCAAAATTTATTTCAACATTATTTGCTTTCAAAAAATCTAACCCTATAATGCAGGGATGCTGAAGATTGTCGATGACGTAAAAAGGCCAATTAACACTTAAATTATGAATTTGAACATTCAGGCGGACTTCGCCTCTGTTCACGCAGGACTGGCCTTGAGCCGTTGTAACATTTAAATTTGTCCGCTTTAAAGCTTTAAAGGCAAAATACTTTTTATAAGTTTCATGTGCTAGAAAGGAACGTTCAGCACCAGTGTCCCAATAAGTAGGTATAAAAATATTATGAATTATTGCATTTAAATTAGGAAGGTCCACCGGACTGATACAAATTGTGTCTAAACATATGGAGGTGGTTGCGTTATTCAGTGGCTGTTGACCCTCCTCACAAGAGCCACTTACTCGTTTAACTTAAGCCTCTGGTTATTACGAGAGTTATGAAATTTTTTTTTATTTCTATCAGCTCGAGAAAAGTTTTGAGACTGATTTTGATTAGAACGATCGTTCCGAGCATTTTGAAAGTTATTCCGCCTTGGTTGCGGCGATTGACGGTCATGTTGATATCGGTTGAAATTTTGAGGGGGGGTGAAATTTTCACGACGAAAATTTTGCATATTTCCATTACCCCGTTGGCGATTAAAGGTGTTGTCCGCCCTTGGAGGGTGACGTTCTTGGTACTTAGCTAAGGTTTGAAACAGACTGTCGTAAGAGGTGACAGGTTTCAGATCCAGGTAATCTTGAATAGGAATAGTCGAAAGCGGGGTTATAATTTCCATTGCAGCGGCAAAAGATAACGCTAAATCCAGCTGCTTTATAATGTCGAATTTACGTAACAAAAATGTGGTAGGTTTATCATAAAACGACATCTTTGTCGTATAAAGTTCTTGACGTAGTCTGGTTTTATCAACAATAGAAGAGAATGAATTTTTAATTTTAAGCTTCAAATCCTCATATGTAGGATTTTGGCCTAGAGTTCTAGAGGCAATGGTGTCATACCAGATTTTAGCATCTCCTTTTAAGGAGTATTTTAATAAATTAAATTTATCAGCTTCGTCAATTTTGCACATATCAAAATACTGTTCAAGATCCTCAAAAAATTTAAGTACATTGTTTGAGCCAGTAAAATAAACCCTAGCGGGGGGGCGGGGTGTGTCGAATTGGTTTGGGCGCCACAGTTTGCGTTCCTGCAAACTCCATCTTAACTTAAATACTTATTTAGATTACTAAGAAAACCAGAGACTTGAATTGAACAAACAATAAGAGTTTATTTGAACCAGATTAATTGGAGGGCGGCCTGGTAATAAAACTTAGCTCAGTCAGCATATTACTAAATCAAAATATCTAAATCAACAATTTAATTATCTTAAATATCTCACCCCAGCAGATAGTCGAAGGTGTAGAGACGGTCGCACTCGTACTCCGCTACCACGACTTCACTATGGATCAGAGGATTCCCTTCGGACCCAACTTGACCTTTCCGAATGCTAGTAGTTGCGCACTCCAACACTCATCACTACTTAACTCCACACAACTAAATCTCCACGACTCTACTTCCCGATATTCACCAAAATAAGATTCATCACATCCACTATACTATCCTCCAACATCCAGACCATCTACTAAAACCATCTCTATTTTTATACTTCTTCCTACACCCTCCTTTCACTACATTTCAATCCGTTCTTTTAAAAATCACTTCTAATTTATCTAATATTCAAAATCTAAGTTTTTTATTGCAGCCCCCTGCTGACACAACACTAACTCGACCTCAACCTTCACCGAGTCACTGGCGACGAAGCGATTTTAACCGTCCCCACTTCCTACTTTGCTGGATCCAGCTTAATTAAAACAACTGTGGTGACGTTCTGACGTCTCAACCTCACAATGTAATAGTTGTTTTTAGTCATGCGACCGTAATTAATTGCTGTAGTAGGATAAGAAAGGCTAGCAATATTTAAACGTCCCATCCAACAAGATGTACTCTCAATGTCCGCACCAAAATCTTCATACAAAAAGTTAAGAGTCACTCGAGATGCAAAAAAGCATTTTCCATAAGCAAACTTGCAGGTAAAATAATATAAAATTACAACCCTACAATTACTAATTAGAACCTTTATTCCCTGAAACCCAAAAGTGGAAAAAATCAAATTATGTAATACACAGTTTTAGAAAAGATCAGACCCTTTTCTAGTAAAAAAAAAAAAAAAAAAAAAAAAAAAAAAAAAATGTTCTTTTTTAAATTGGAATATGCCATGTTCCAAATCTGCGTGCGAATATAGGCAGTGAACTTTTACAGCTAACAAAAAATTCGAGTGTAAAAAATGTCGAATGGAAAAGTGATATGTTACATAGGTCCACATACTATCAGCATTAGTTATTTCGGATAAAGAATAAAACGACCACCAGCGATCTATTGCATATGTACCACCAGCAATCATGTATGAGAATAAAGTATTTGTAAAACAATGGATATTTCCGCGAGATGGGCTGACATCTCACACCCACAGATATTCTTCACATTGGTATAAAAAACAATCCAACCCTGGTGTTAGTGATATATATATATTTTTTAATATTTTAACGATTTTAAAGATTTAGCCATCCTAAATATTTTAAAGCTATTATATTTTTTAGTACAGTCAAATTAGACCAAAAAACACCAAAGAAGGGAAAAAATTTATAATGTTTTGAAACTTTGGGATAACATTCCTGGGGGCTCTAGTAATGCAAAACAAAAAAGTTCCCCCTCCCTGGGGGGGAGCTTTGCCCCCCCATTCCCCCCTTTTCCCTTCTAGACCATATAGCTCCTTCATATTAGAAAAAACAGATATAGTAATTTATAAACGCTTGAAAATTTAGGATAATATTCATGAAAAGTCTAGTAATGTGCAAGAAAATTTTTTTCCTCCCTATGGGTATGTTACCCCCCCCCAACGTACAGCGTTGTCGAATTTGTATAATACACTCTTAATAGTGCTAAGGGCCTATTTCATTCGGTTTATTGAATGGGGATTTATTGAATGAAGTCCCCCCAAGGCCCAACTTTGACATGAGTCCCCCCCAGGCCCAACTTTGACACGAGTCCCCCCCAAGGTACCCCTATTTCAGTCGGTACAGCGTTGTCGAATTTTTATAATACACTCTTAATAGTGCTAAGGGCCTATTTCAGACGGTTTATTGAATGGGGATTTATTGAATGAAGTCCCCCCAAGGCACAACTTTGACATGAGTCCCCCCCAGACCCAACTTTGACATGAGTCCCCCCCAGACCCAACTTTGACATGAGTCCCCCCCCAAGGTACAACTTTGACATGAGTCCCCCCAAGGCCCAACTTTGACATGAGTCCCCCCCCAGGCCCAACATTGACATGAGTCCCCCCAAGGCCCAACTTTGACATGAGTCCCCCCCAGGCCCAACTTTGACATGTACCCCCCCAAGGCCCAGCTTTGACATGAGTCCCCCCCCAAGGTACAACTTTGACATGAGTCCCCCCCCAAGGCACACCTTTGACATGAGTCCCCCCCAAGGCACACCTCCCCCTCATTGGGAAAAAGAGAAAAAACGTTGTTTTGCGGCTATAAGACAGTTTGGACTTCCAACGTTATTGGTTACAATATCTGCAGCTGAAACACATTGGTTTGATTTAATGAAAACTTTATCATGGAATTTAGATCTTCACGAATTAACTAAAGAAGAATTTGTCGATATTAACAAGTTTAGCAGTAGGCCTCTGGCACTAAATTAAAATCTGTCAATGTCAGATTTTCATGTTTTAAATAATGAAATAATGTCGTGTCTGTATAATTTTCTATTTATTTATTTATTTTTTTTTTTTTAAGAAAATTAATTACAACAATTTGATCGAAAAATTCGAGAAAAATTTCGAGCAATGTTTTGATATCCTTAAATGTGTAAATACTTTAAAATATTTATTAAAATCTACAAAATAAATAAACAATTTTATATGCAAAAGAATGCATTTACAAAATTTAAATATTTTTGTTAACGATAGAAGAATTAAAATTTTGTATGGTATTTGCAAGTGACTTTGATAAAGAATACGAAATAACGCCATTCATTGAAAGAAATGTTCGTGACATTTCGATGAATTTCGCAACTCACGTGACAACCACAAAGCTAAAATTTCAAACAAGCATTGTAGAATATTTTTAATATGTATTCAGAAATATTGTAACATTTATTGGTGACAGTTAGACATCCACATTTCCCGCAAGTCATAAAAATTGAAATCAAAATTTCAAATCATCGCAATCGACGTACACTGAAAATGTGTTTAGTATTGTGAAATGATTTGGAAAGACTTTATTAAATGATAATATATTGAGTCGTTTTGCTGAGCATCAATATAAAATAGTTACGATTTTGAGTATAAAAATTATTGCCTTAAATATTAATATACGTCTTATTTTTACTTTAGTAACAACGCATAAATCATTTTTGAATATTTAAGTAAAATTTAATCTAGTATAAGGAATATAGTTTCTGCCGTTACTTTGAGAAACTTCTTAACTCAAGAACTATTAATTATTAACTATATTATATTTATAATTATTACTAACTACTAATTATTAACTATTAACTATATTAATAATTATTAACAAATTAACTATTTTATACTTCATATGGCAAGAAAATTTCATTAATGTTTTAGTTAAATATGGTTTAGTTGGAAAATTTTATATGTAGCTTATTTTTGACTTGTATATGCTAGCGATATTTTTTTAATGCTATCAAGATAAATATTTGAACATAAAATGACTTTTTAGTTTGATTGTAATTCATTTTGATAAATATTTAATAAATAAAATAAATAAATAAAATATACCTTCTTTTCATGTAAGTGAGTTAGTTATTTACAAAACAGTTTCAGAGTTGCAAAATGTTACTTTTTTGCTGAATAGTAAACAAGAAGCATTTAAAAATTACTATGGTCACTATACTTTTTACATGTATTATTATTATTTTTAATCCTTTCATATTGAAAGTAAACATTTTTCAAATTGTAGAGACTTTGTACTTCAACTGGTCGTTATTTTTGAATCATAAGCGATTTTATGCTTTTGTGCTGCACTCCCACACGCACAAAAAAAACAAAAAAAAAACTAATTAATTTCATTGTATTTCTCTGTCATTTTAGCATTAATTTTATAAAGATAACCAAAACAACATGCTTCGATTGGATAAAAGCATATAGTTTAAAGAAGAATAGTACTTACTAGATTGTTCGCGATAAATTACATAATATATCTCTCAAAAGAGAAGAGGCGATCAAAGCACTGATTAGAAAGAAAAAGAAAAACAGTTTGTATAAATCAATATATATATATATTTGGGGGGGGGGGGGGGATTTAAGCAAAAATTTGGCTTTGTATCAACAAATCTGTTTAATTAAATCAACAAAGTAATTTCGGTCCTTTAATAAAATTTCAGTTGAGGCTCTAGTATTAAAAAAATTTGCGAATTAAAATAAATATATGTTATTTCAATATATATATATATATATATATATATATATATATATTCTGCACAGTCATGCATTTTATTAGATGAGAAATAGTAGCCTTTTTTTTTTTTTTTTTTTTTTTTTTTTTACTTAAACCGTTTTTTGTTTCATTTCTGATTTTTATAAATCAGCTGTCTAACAATTTTTCATAAAGGACTTGGCCCATAAAAATGCATATTAATTAAAGGAAAATAGTATCGTTTGATTTCGGTGTAACATTCTTACAATAGAAAACTTTAGAATAGTTTTTATGGATTCTGAATATAAAATATGTAAAGGAACATTGTTGAAAATGAGTTTTATGTTTCACGAGAAAAAAAAAAAAATGATTTTAGTTGTAACCAGTTTTTTTATGAAATTCAGTTCGCTACTTTCACTATTTTCACAGTACACACTAAACCACTAACAGAATACAATCCCGCGCACCAACCTTCACTACTCGTATTTTACCTCGAAAGACGCAAGTTTTCCCGCATGGTACGTTTATATCGTAGTATCTGAAGGAAATATATTATGGGTTTTTTTTGGAAAAATTGAGCAAATTATGAGCAACCTCTCATATCACATTTCATTAAGCTAAAACTGCCCCCCCCCCCCAATATATATATATATTACTTACACGTAACACATGATGTTCGAAACAGTGACTACCTCTTGATACTGTAAGGACTCGCTGTGTGCGTACTACAACCCTAAGGCAATATATATATATATATATATATATATATATATATATAGGATTGCGAGCCCGTGTATATAGGGATTTTAGTACGCACCACAAAATTGTAAAAAGTAGCACTAAAATATGGTTGCAGCCATTTTTCTAATTTTCAAGTGTTTTTGGTGAAACATTGAAAAATCTTTTTAACTGTGAATATCCCAGGTATTAAAAAAAAAAAAAAATGCGCATGTGTCCTTTTTATAAAAACAACAAAATGTTTGAATATTTATGCAATTTGCACTTTAGTGGACATTAAAATTAAATAGATATCAAATAAATAACAAGGATTAAAAATAAATATTATTCACTAGAGAAAAGCCAAAAAAAAAAAAAAAATAATAATAATAATAATTTATTTAATATCAATCTGATATAATTTCACAATGCATTATCGTTCTACGTAACTGGTAAAAATCTATCATCTGTTATTTATTTATTTTTCAGCATATGCATTTTGCATTTTTTTTACAAGATATACAGACTAGACTAGTTTCATTTAACACCTGTACTGTAATGCATTTTAGGTTTAGAGGAAAGAATATATGTAACATAATCACTTACAGGAATGATACCTGAGGAAGCCACCTCCATAATTTTATTACAAAGTGATCAAAGATTAGTTTTATTGAACTTATTTTTCTACCTTTAATATTGGATGTAATGTTTACTTCAGACTGTATCATGTAATTTTAATTTTATTACATTTTTGTGAATTTATCATATTAGGATAAATAGGATATATTTAGGTGTACAAATTAATATTAAGCATGAAAATTTCCTGTCATATGCAAAATGACAGGACATTGTGACATTTAATGTTCAAATTACTGGAATTAATAAAAAAACTCAAGCTAAAAATTATCAATGCTATAAGAAATAATAATCAAATAATCGTTTTATCATTAATAACAGCATGAATAAAAAAATACGTACACTGAGTCTTCACTTATGGTATACATACACCTTCAAAGGTCATTAATATATATATATATATATATATATATATATATTCTTTTGAGTTTCTTCATTTGTATTAAAAAGTATTATAATACACGGGGAAGCTCTAAAAAATTAGAAAATAATTAATAAAAATGCCTGTAAATTGTCTAAAAAATTGACAGATACGCGAAACGTAAAATAATAAAAAAAATGATTAATATTTTTTAAAAAGATTAAAAATCATCTTACATGTAAAAGTATGTTTTATGATTTGATAGTTTAGGAGTTATGTACTATAAAACTAATTGTACTGAAAATTTACCTATCACTTTTACACATTTCTAACGTCTTAACTTTAGAAAATAACCAAATTTTAAAATATCTTAAAAAAAAAAAAAAAAAAAAAAAAAAAAAAAATTCAAAACCTGGATAATAATAAAAATGCATGCCAAATTTTATAACTTTTAAAGTAAGATTGTAAGAGATACCATGATTTATGGTAAGATTTGCTTCCAAATAATTTCTGTTTTGTGCTGTCTTTTTTTTTTTTCCCTAACGTCATAACTCGGGTTTTATTTACTTTAGAAATAAAATTCAAACTACACAGGTAATTAAAGCTAAAGATTTGAAGATTATTCCTAGATAAAAATTGAAAAGTACGTTATTTGACGAGAATCGCGTATAAAAGTTGTAAGGGGAAGTGTGGGCAAAACGGGGTTTTTGATAACCCCGCTTATACAATGCTGTCAACTGTATGTCATTGCTATAGGTTGCGCGCGCCGTATCTGATATTCATTTCTACGTGAGATACTGCTTGCAGAGTCACAGACAGATACGCTTCCAAGTTTTATGAACTTTTTCATTATCCTGATATGTGGTAAGTGTTAGAGTCCTGCATCAGGTCGGGTTGACAGAATTTTTTCTCTTGCGGGTCGGGTTAGGGTCTGGTTAACTGATCTTCTTTTCGTGCGGGTCGGGTTCGGGTCAGGTTGACTGATTTTTTTTCCTTGCTGGTCGGGTTCGGGTTTGGGTCGGGTTTGGTTTTCAACAAGTCGGGTCGACTTGAGAACACCTTTCAAAATATTTTTTACAATTATAAACATAAATTTATAGGCATGTTTACAACTATGTAACTAATTTAAAAATTATGCACATACTAGACATGTATCGGTTGGTTGTTTAGTTAGAGGATTTAAGGCCGATTGACTCCAGATGTGTCCTAGGCCTATAGGTGAAATGCCCTCCATTTGAGCCTTTCTAAGGGGTCCTAGCCCGTTTTTTTATGCGTGTTTCTGAGGAAACCACGGAAAACTCCGAACGGCTAGGTCGATGAGCGCGACCTGGGATCGAACCCGACTACCAGCTTTGAGCGCAGAACCGCTCGGCCGCTGGTGGGCAGACATGTACCGGATGTCCTTATTCGTATCCGCGGATATCCGCCAGAAAAATAGATGCGTATTTGTATCTGGATCTGTTTTCTTTTCTTCAAAACAAATACAGTATAACCTCGCATTTAGATACTGGAAATTTAAAAGATTTCGCAGTTTACACATTTTTTTTTTAAACTTTCTTCTATATTTAGTAAAAGATTATATTAGATTCAATCAACATTTGGTGTCAACCGCTCGACGGGTGGCACTGCTATACAGCGATTTTTGCAATTTCTGGGAAGGTTATATCTCAGATTCTGTTTTGTATAATCCAACTAAACTTGATATGTGAGAAGACCAATATGAGATATTATGCTAATTCAATTTGAATGTCTATCAGCCAACAGGTGGCGCTGCTACACAGCGATTTCCGAAATTTAAGGAAAGACTATATCTCAAGAACTACTGCACAGAATTCATATAAATTTGTATGTAGGTGCCATTTAATATATATTAGCGCCTGTCAACTTTTGGTGTAAACCGCTCAACAGGTGGCGCTGCTACACAGCGATTTCTACAATTACAAGGAAAGCTATATCTCATGTTCTATTGTGTATCATCAAACAAAACTTAATATGTGAGAAGGTGAGATTATGAAACATTATGCTGACTCAGTTTGAATGCTTGTCGGCCAATAGGTGGCGTTGTTATACTGCAAATTTCATCGATAACAGGATAGCTATATCTCAACTTCTATGCCATATAACTGTGCGAACCATGATATGTGAGATAATCATTATAAAAACGCATTAGTTAAAAAGTTATTTATAGACGATAAAACTGTCTCTCTTTAGATATTTAGTGTTAGATTTCCCTAAGATGAAAATTATTTGCATTCATCACGTTAAACTTTTTAATAATAGTTTTCATAAATTATTCGCACTTAGTGAATATAGAAGAATGTTTTGTGGTGGCTACAACATACTAGTTTTTTTTTTTACAATTTACCAACTGTGTGACAATGAAAATTTACTTTATTTTATATCATGTTATATCATTTTACCTTGTTTTGCATGATTTTCAGAAGAATAAGTAATGTTAATTTATTTTTCGGGTTTCGGGTTGGGTTCGGGTTACGTAAGTCGGGTTTCGGGTCGGATTCGGGTCGCAAAAAAATCTCTGTTGCGGGTTCGGGTCGGTTTTCGGGTTGATGAAAAATTTTGTCGGGTTCGGATCGGGTTTCGGGTTGATGAAAATTTTTTTGTCGGGTTCAGGTCGGGTTTCGGGTTCATTTAAAATTCATCTGTCGGGTTCGGGTCGGGTAAAACTCGACCCGCGCAGGACTCTAGAAGTGTGATGTTTGGATATTTTAATTGTTAGGTTAGCTTGCAGATACGAACGTGGCAGTTTATATTAGCTAAAAGGGATGTTTTTTAAGTGAATTGCATGAAAGAGTAGAACTACATTAACCCGGCAGAACAGGCGCCGTGAAACGTAACGTGAGGACGGGTGTGGGGTGTCAGCGAACCTAAACATATTAAATAACATACATACGAAAAAAATCTTTAGAATTCAATGTGTTAATGAAATTCATGATAATTACACTGTTTCTCGTGAATATAAATAACTGAAATGTTAAATTATCGTTAACTTAAAAAATTAATAGAAAATAAATTAAAAGAACTCAACTTTTTCCTCCTTGTTCGAAAAAACTTAATTTTTCCCATATGGCTTAATTAATTTCTTTACAATATTTATTATAATAAAAATGATACATTACTGTGGATAATAATACTGAAACATTAATTTTCCTAATAATTAGGGTGTACATGGATCAGAAACTTTAGATTTTTTGCAGTTTTTACATATAGCTTCAATTTTTAAGTGTTATATAAGAATGAAAAAGAGTCTGGATTTGCCGTTTTCATACGCTCCGCACGGAGGATGACCTTGTAGGCAGGTATTGAAGGACCCGACTACTTCTGTTTATAAGGAGAGACAGCAGATAAATATTTCCGGGCGTGGGATGTCCAAACAACCCGCGCCCGTCCTGCCGGTTTAATTTTGTGATTCATTATATAGGTCTAGTTGTTTTGCATGGCTGCTTGTAGGCCAAAACAGGGTATCTCGAGGTGGGGTCAAAAGGAAATGGTCAAAAGGTCAAATGGCAAAAAAGTCGGGTGTCGGGCAGTTCACAAGCCAAGAGGAGTCGCGTTCCTACCCTACCAACAGACGACATATCATCAGACAGTGATCCAGACGATGTAGATGTTACATGTTTGTACTGTCACGAAATATATGCAAGATCATCACAAGATGAAGGATGAATCAAGTGCAGTGAATGTAACAAATGGGCTCAGGACTTGTGCGCCGGTGTTGATGAGGACAATGACAAGTTCGTTTATGAACTGTGTCAGTAAAGTTTGTTAAGTTGGGAGGTACCCCATTTTGCCCTAGCCCGTAGGACAAAATGGAGAAGTTCGCAGCTTTGAATATATTCATATGCAGATCGTAAAATATGCGGTGTATTTCAACTTCCCACACTGCAGAATAACCGCTAGCTAAGATTTTAAAAATGAAAAAAATATTACTTATTGCATTTCTTTTTATTTTTCACACAGTTATTAGCCCGAATAACCTTTGCCCACCTTTCCCCCAAAACCTTATTTAAGACTTATCGGACAATGTTTAGTCACACAAATTCTTCCATTTAATGAAGTCCTGATTTTATTTTATTTTATTATATTTTCTTCATCAATTTTTTTTCATGAGTCAGCTACTTGCAGCTCTCTGGAAACCACAAGAGTTCCACTCTTTACCTTTTTTCGCTCCTTCATCCAACCTTCACCAGACTTCAAATTGCCTTTTCATCTGTTCACGTTGTTAAAGGACTTATCTGTTAACCATGAAATGCAAAATATATAAAAACTGCTCATTGGAAACGTGTAATAAAATCACTGATGATGCTTTGAAATTTCAAAGCGAAAAGCTTTGGATATTTTTTTAAATTGTTTTAAATAAAGTTTAATTTCAGACAAACGTATTTTTAAAGTGCTTTTAATCTAAAAATTTTTAAAGTGTTTATTTTTATTTATTATTCACTTTTTTAAAAATAATATACTGTAAATAAATAAATATATATATATATATATATATATCAGACTTCAAATTGCCTTTTCATCTGTTCACGTTATTAAAGGACATAACTGTTAACCATGAAATGCAAAATATATAAAAACTGCTCATTGGAAACGTGTAATAAAATCAATCATTTTTAAAGTGCTTTTAATCTAAAAAACTTTAAAGTGTTTATTTTTATGTATTATTTACTTTTTTTTAATAATATACTATAAATAAATAAATAAATAAATATATATATATATATTTTTATACATATATATATATATATATATATATATATGTATGTATGTATGTATGTATGTATGTATGCATATATGAGTGAATCTTTAGAAACCTGACAATGTAATGTTCGAGCAAAATATTATAAGTATGGCTGGATATAGAAAATTGATATTATTTTTTTTATTTAAGACACAATTTTTCCAAAGTATTCCCATGAATATGAAAAGATTACTCATTTACTATTTAATATAAAAATCTTAAAGTTTCTGATATATCAATCTCCTGACCTGTTTAAACCTTTTTTTTTTTTTTTTTTTAGAATTTATTTATTTATTTATAATTTTTACATCAATATTTCACAAATTACATTCATAGCAGTTAACTATACATACCAGAAAATGTAATATAATATTTTTCTCATCCATTTAGTCATTGAACTTTTTAAGGTGTATAGTTTTAAGTTTTGTCCAAAGGTTTTCACGCCACTCTCCTGGCTTAGGGAATTTTTCGATAATTTTGGAGATGAAAAAGGGAATCTTTAGCCTGATGCATAATAATACTATTTATTTTCACCATTTTGTTGGATTTATTGAATGCTTTGATGATTTGAATCACCGAACGTTCTTATCATAGTTTTGAAGTTTTAAATTATACTACGTGGCATTTTAAGTTGTTACTCTCCTGTACAGTCGGTCAAACAAAAAACGAAACACCCCCGCCTATCTCATTACCTAATTATCGCAGAAACATGCAGTAGGCACCAATCGTCAGGAAATTGTCTACTTTTTTTGTATGTAGGAAAAAATGACATTGGGGGTCGTCTACATATTAAAAATGGGTCCAACTTTGAAAATTCGAATGTTAACCCACTAATTTGACGACAGAAAACGATTCTAGAGCATCAAAATAGCCTAGATATAAATTTGCACGAAGATATCAACATTGGTTCCTGAGATATTTAAGGTTTTTCTTTAGGGGGTTATCTCCAAGATTATTTTTTTATCATTTAGGTCAGATTCAACGAATTTATTAGAGCTCTCTTCTATTATTCAATGCGTTTCATTCATCTACAAATTTCTAAATACATCAAAAGGAATATAATTTCAATGAGCATGTTAATGAGGAAATTTCGAACTATAAGAAATATTCTGTCCAAAAAAAATAACATAGGAGGGTCTATTAACACCTGTGTGTGTGAAGGGGAGGAGGAGGGGCACCGGCATTCAAAATTGATGTTTTATTATCGCATTTTCAAAAGATTTTAATTGAAATTAGATTTCTGTTATGCTTTTTCGAAAATGATTATAGGGATTTTGATGAAAGTTTGGGGTTAAGTGTTTTCGGGATACTAGACTTACCACCATCTTCAGAAAAATTTGCGTTGGCTGTTAATCCCTTATCGGCCAATGGCAACAAATGAAATAAATTGGGTTTATTCGGAAACTGATATAAGGATTTTGATGAAAGTTTTGCGTTAAATGCTTTTGAGTATGCTTAAACGAATGGAATTATCACCATCGTCATAAAAATTCGTTGTCGCTGTTAACCCTTTAAAGGACAATTGCAACGTATGTCAGAAATCGGCTTTACACGGATATGGACTAAGCAATTTTTATGAAAGTTTGAAGTTAGGGCTTTTTCATGAGAAAAAACAATTGTATTTCATTTTCAGATAAATTAGCGTTTACATTTAATCCTTTACCGGCCAACTACAATACATAGCAAAATTTGGGTTTATTCAAAAATGATTCTAGGGATTTTGATGAAAGTTTGGGGTTAAGTGTTTTCGGAATATTAGACTTACCATCATCTTCAGAATTATTTGCGTTGGCTGTCAACCCCTTATCGGCCAATGGCAACAAATGAAATAAATTGGGTTTATTCGGAAACTGATATAAGGATTTTGATGAAAGTTTTGCGTTAAGTGCTTTTGAGTATGCTTAAACGAATGGAATTATACCCATCGTCATAAAAATTCGTTGTCGCTGTTAACCCTTTAAAGGACAATTGCAACGTATGTCAGAAATCGGCTTTACACGGATATGGACTAAGCAATTTTTATGAAAGTTTGAAGTTAGGGCTTTTTCATGAGAAAAAACAATTGTATTTCATTTTCAGATAAATTAGCGTTTACATTTAACCCTTTACCGGCCAACTGCAATACATAGCAAAAGTTGGGTTTATTCAAAAATGATTCTAGGGATTTTGATGAAAGTTTGGGGTTAAGTGTTTTCGGAATATTAGACTTACCATCATCTTCAGAATTATTTGCGTTGGTTAACCCCTTAACGGCCAATTCCAACAAATGAAATAAATTGGGGTTATTCGGAAACTGATATAAGGATTTTGATGAAAATTTTGCGTTAAGTGCTTTTGAGTATGCTTAAACGAATGGATTTATCCCCATCGTCATAAAAATTCATTGTCGCTGTTAACCCTTTAAAGGACAATTGCAACGTTTGTCAGAAATGGACTTTACACGGAAATGGACGAAGCAAATTTTATGAAAGTTCGATGTTAGGGCTTTTTCGTGAGAAAAAAACAATTGGATTTCATCTTCAGATAAATTAGCGTTTACAGTTAACCCTTTACCGGCCAATTCAATACATAACAGAAGTTCGGTTTACTCGAAAATGATTCTAGGGATTTTGATGAAAGTTTGGGGTTAAGTGTTTTCGGAATATTAGACTTACCACCATCTTTAGAAAAATTTGCGTTGGATGTTAACCCATTATCGGCCAATGGCAACAAATGAAATTGGGTTTATTCGGAAACTGATGAAAGGATATCATGAAAGTTTTGCGTTAAGGGATTTTGAGGATGCTTAAACGAATGGAATTATCCCCATCGTCAAAAAAAATTTGCTGTCTATGTTAACCCTTTAAAGGCCATTGCAACGTATGTCAAAAATCGGCTTTACACGGATATGGACTAAACGATTTTTATGAAAATTTTAAGTCAGGGCTTTTTCATGAGAAAAAACAATTGGATTTCATCTTCATATAAATTAGCGTTTATAGTTAACCCTTTACCGGCCAATTGCAATACATAGCAGAAGTGGGGTTTACTCGAAAATGATTCTAGGGATTTTGATGAAAGTTTGGGGTTAAGTGTTTTCGGAATATTACACTTACCATCATCTTGAGAAAAATTTGCGTTGGCTGTTAACCCCTTATCGGCCAATGGCACTAAATGAAAAAAATTGGGTTTATTCGGAAACTGATATAAGGATTTTGGTGGAAGTTTTGCATTAAGTGCTTTCGGGGATGCTTAAATGAATGGAATTATCCCCATCATTATAAAAATTCGTTGTCTCTGTTAACCCTTTAAAAGACAATTGCGACGTATGTCAGAAATTGGCTTTACACAGAAATGGACTAAGCGATTTTTATGAAAATTCGATGTTAGGGCTTTTTCATGAGAAAAAAACAATTGGATTTCATCTTCAGGTAAATTAGCGTTTACAGTTAACCCTTTATCGGCCAATTGCAATACATAGCAGAAGTTGGGTTTACTCGAAAATGATTCTAGGGATTTTGATGAAAGTTTTGGGTTAAGTTTTTTCGGAATATTAGACTTACCACCATCTTCAGAAAAATGTGCGTTGGCTGTTAACCCCTTATCGGCCAATGGCTACAAATGAAATAAATTGGGTTTATTTGGAAACTGATATAAGGATTTTTATGAAAGTTTTGCATTAAGTGCTTTCGGGGATTCTTAGATGAAGAAATTATCCTCACTGTCATAAATATTCCTTGTCGTTGTTAATCCTTTAAAGGCCAAATGCAACGTATGTTAGAAATTATCTTTATACGGAAATTGAGAAAACGTTTTTTCTGAAAGGTTACAGTTAGAGCTTTTTGATGAGAAAAGACGATTGGATCTCTGCTTCAGACAAATTAGCATTCACAGTTAGCCCTTTACTGACCAACTGCAACACATAGCAGAAATTGAGTTTACATGGAAATGGATATAGCGATTTTGATGAATATTTCGGACTAAGTTTTTTCGGGGACTGCTAAAACGAATGGTATTCCCTCATCTTCAGAAAAAAAAATAACGTTCTCAATTAACCCTTTATCGGCCAATTGCAACATATGACAAAAATTGGGTCTACTTGTAAATAGGTATAAGGATTATGATGAAAATTTGAGGTTGCATAATTGATTAGAATTATTTTATTCGTCAGAAAATTTCTTGTTCTCTGTTAAACCTTTAAAAGCCCATTGCGACGTTTGCCAGAAATACGGTTTACCAAAAAATAGACATAGCAAATTTCATAAAAGCTTGGAGTTAGGACTTTTTGATGAGAAAAAGCTTTTTGAAATATCCTCATCTTTAGAAACAATCGCATTCGTTGTTAACTCTTTATCGACAAATTACAACATACGGTCGAAATTGAGTATATTCAGAAATGGATAAAGCGATTTTTATGAAAGTTTGGAGTTACGGCTTTTAGATGAGAAAAAATGATTGGACTTATCCTTATCTTCAGAAAAAATCGCGTTCTCAATTAACATTTTATCGGCCAGTTGCAAATTATAGCAGAAGTTGGGTTTATTTAGAAATTTATATAGGGATTTTGATGATAGTTTGGGGTTAAAAACTTTCTGGGTGCTTAAAGAACTGGACATATCCTTATCTTCAGAAAAAAATTGTTCGCAGTTTACCATATATCGACCAGTTGCATCAAGCTTTAGAAATAAGCTTAATCGGAAATGGATATAGTGATTTCAAATAAAGTTTGTGGTTAGTGTTTTTAGGGATGCAAAAATGTTTGGACTTATTCTCATCTTTTGAAAAAAATGGCGTGATCAGTTAAACCTTTATCGACAAATTGCAACATATCGCCCAAATTCGGGTTACTCGGAAACGAATGTATCGATTTTGATGAAAGTTTGGGATTAAGTGTTTTCGGAGGTGCAGAAAGTTTGGATTTATACAGAAAAATTAGCGTTCTCTGTCATAGTATATGGTAAAAAAAGGATTCGGGTTCCAGTTCATGATTTCATTTGTTATTTTGTTTAAATTTAGTACGAGAGAATGTAATCGATTCAAGCAATATTTGTGTGTATCGAAATATTTGGTAAATAATGAGGCAGGTTCAAGTCTATAACTGTATACTTATTGTGTATCTTGTTTTCTTTCTTTTCTTTCTATTTATATATATATATATATATTTTAATACAATTTAATTTAATCAAAGGTAGCTGATATTTGTGCGTGTTGAAGTATTTGGTAAAGAAGGAAGCAGGATCCAGTCCATGATTGAAATTATAGATATTTTTTTTAATGAAAATGCCTAAATTCAAATAAAAGTAGGTGATATTTTCAAATGCCTAGCTAGTCGTTAATTTAGTTAAATAGCGATTGCAAGTTTTGTACTGGTAACGCTGCCGAAGGCAGCAGAAACCAGGAACAGCTGGCTAAAAGAATTAAAAAATGCATTTTCACCGTGTTCTGATCCATTCTGAAAGTTTCAAATGTGTAGCTTTTCAGGAAGTTAGTTAAATAAATTTTCTGTCGAATCATATAAACGCTTCCGAAGGCAGTAGGGACCTGAAACAGTTGACTAAAAGTGATAAAAAAATGTATTGTCACCGTGTTCTGAGCTATCCTGAAAGTTTCAAATGTCTAGCTAGTCGGGAAGTTAGTTAAAAATCGATTGCAAGATTTGTACTGGACAAACAAACAAACAAACAAGAAGTGAAGTTAATAAAAATAATTACAAGATATAAAGAACTTTTATATACCATGTTTTTAAATTTTCTGTTGAATCATATAAACGCTAATAGCGCAGCGGGAATCCGGAGCAATTGGAAAAAAGTATTAAAAAAATCCCTTGCTATCGTGTTTTGAGCTATTATAAAAGTTTCAAATGGCTATCTAGCCGGGAAGTTAGTTAAAAGTAGATTGCAAATTTGTACTGGTAACGCTAACGAAGAGAGCAGGGTCCCGAAGCAATTGATTAAAAATATTTTTAAAATGCATTTTCACCGTATTCTGAACTATTCTGAAAGTTTCAAATGTCTAGCTACTCGGGAAGATAATTAAATAAATTTTCTGTTGAATCATATAAATGCACCGAATACAGTAGGGACCCGAAAGAGTTGGCTAAAAGTATTTAAAAAATGTATTTTCACCGTGTTCTGAACTATTGTGAAAGGTTCAAATGTCGTCAGGAAGTTAGTTAAATAAATTTTCTGTTGAATCATATAAACACTGCCGAAGGCAGTAGGGACCTGAAACAGTTGACTAAAAGTATTAATAAAGTATTGTCACCGTGTTTGAGCTATCATAAAAGTTTCAAATGTCTAGCTAGTCGGGAAGTTGGTGAAAAATTGACTGCAAGCTTCGTACTGGTAACGCTGTCGAAGGCAGCAGGAACCCGAAGCAGTTGGTTAAAAATATTTTTAAAATGCCTTTTCGCTGCGTTCTGAACTATTCTGAAAGTTTAAAATGTCTAGCTAGTCTGGAAGTTAAATAAATTTTCTGTTGAATCATATAAACGGGTAGTGACCTAAAACAGTTGACTAAAAGTATTAAAAACATGTATTGTGACCGTGTTTTGAGCTAGCCTGAAAGTTTCAAATGTCTAGCTAGTCGAAAAGTTAGTGAAAAATCGATTGGAAGCTTCGTACTGATAACGCTGCCGAAGGCAGCAGATACCCTAAACAATTGGCTAAAGGTATTTTAAAAAATTCATTTTTACCGTGTTCTGAACTATTCTGAAAGTTTCAAATGTCTAGCTAGTCGGGAAGTTTTGTTAAATAAATTTTCTGTCGAATCATATAAGCGCTGCCGAAGGCAGTGGGACCGGAAATAGTTGACTAAAATTATTAGAAAAATGTATTGTCACCGTGTTGTGAGCTGTCCTGAAAATTTCAAATATCTAGCTAGTCGGGAAGTTAGTTAAAAATCGATTGCAAGATTTGTACTGGACAAAAAAAAAAAAAAAAAAAAAAAAAAACATACACATAAACAAACAAACAAACAAGAATCAAAGTTAATAAAAACATGGTAATATGGTAAAATATTACAGGGAGTTCAAGTATTTTCCCCCCTTGCTTAATTTTACGCTGTTGCACTTCATATAATTTTAAACCATAAATCGTAATGATATATAATTTTTTGTCGTGTTCCTGTAAAAATCTATAAAGGCTATCTTTACCAAAATCTATACAATTTGTGCGACGGTAATGTATAACATGTGCATAAATTTTCAGTTTAATAGAATAAGGTGTTTAGATACTATCGCATTTTAAAACGATTGGGCCCATAGACCATAATGACAATTTTTCGTTCTGTCCTTGTAAAAAGGAAAAAAAAAACTATACATGCTAGATTTATCAAAATCTATACACTTTGTGCGACAGTGATTATTAACATGTATAAAAGTTTTTTAACTCAAACGAATAAGGTTTTTAAATGCTATCGCATTTTATTTTATTTGGATCCATAGACAATAATGATAAATAATGTTTTGTTGTGTCCCTGTGAAAAACTATTAACGTTAGATACATCAAAATCTATACACTTTGTGCGACGGACATTTATAACACGCGTATTAGCTCAAAAGAAAATGGTATCTAGACGCTATCGCAGTTTGAAAAACCTGGCCCTATAGGCTATAACGATAAAGAATATTTCTTTTTTGTGCCTGTAAAAAGTACTTTTAAGTGCTAGATTCACCAAAATCAACAGTGATCGTGCTATGGTGCCATACAATAACTTACTATATTTCAACTTATTTGAACAGAGGATTTAGGCACTGTCGTATTCACTCACACACATACACCCATTCATAATCGAAAACTAGTAAAAATGAATTCAGTGTAATTCAAAAGTATAGAAAGCCCATAATCTCAAAGGTCGGGTTTTTTGTCACGATTACAATACTTCCTTTACATACGTAAGTTCGGAAAGTAAAAATCTGATCTCTCAGCTATGAAGTTCTGTCCAACTCAAAGAAATAATTTATTCTGTAATAATATTATATTATTTTAATTGGTTAATTTATATTTCCAACACTATTAATAATAGCGACTATATAAATTAGAAATCACAATTCTTCTAAAGAAAATTACGAAAACATTATATAATATAGTAAAGAAAGAGATAAATAAAAATAAATAAATAAATGTTAAACTACATTTTTAAATCGCATGTCTAATATTATAATACAATTTATTTCAGAATTAAATTCCAATTTATTTCAGCTGAAAAAAAAAAAAAAAAAAAAAAAAAAACATTGTTGAAATAATTAAAAATATATGAAAGTGAATTAAAACTTTTTTTTTTCTTAATATCGTCTGCAATAACATTCAAAACTGATTGTTGTGAATGCTACTTGTAAATATAGTTTGTAATCGTTATATGGCCCCCAAACTTGATCTTCGATCGTTTTTCTGGAATATCTCGAGAACTATTTGGCCCAATGAGCTGCAAATTTGCGTATTTTTACGCGTATTTTAATGTGCTAGAAATCGATATCTGTTAGAAAAATTATAGGTCACAATACATAATTTTTTAAAATATTAATTTAATATTTTTTATTCTATAGATAAAAAACATTAAAATCTTAATGAAACTCATAAATATGTTTGGAAAACTTGTTATTAACATCATAAAAAAAACTAGGTAAAAAAAAATAAAAATGTAGGAGATATGAATAAAAATGTGTAATCAGACTTTAACATTAGAAGCTCGAAAGTTTAGACGTGTATAACTCCTAAACATATACACCATATGACTTCCAAATTTATATCTGGGGATGAAATTGACTGTAGAATCGATATCCGAAATCAAAATTATATGTTACCATTGAAAAAATTAAAGTTTGACACGATTTCAATATGGAGACGACCCCTTAAGCTATTTTTTTCCAATTAGCTTAAAAGAGAACAAAATTCCCTGACGAATGGTACCTTCGGTGTCTTTCTGCAACAATTTACTGATGAGTTAGGTGGGGGTGTTTCGTTTTTTTTTTTTGACCGACTGTACATCATTTCTAATATACATAAAACAACAACAAAAAAAAAAAAACGCATGTTTTTTTTTTTTTTTTTTTTTTTTTTGTCGTGTCCATGACGTAGTCGAATTAGATTAAACCGTGGATCTTTATAACTGCATCTGCGATTTGTTGGATGTTGTCGTCATATAGGTCTATCAGTGACGGCAATACACCAATTTCTCTCAAGTTCGCACTTATTGCCGGACACTCAAAGATATGGCAAGGTGAAAGCTGTGTTTCTGGGCAATTGTTACAGTTTCTATACACCCTTCCACCCTCTTTATTAATTTCCATGCCTCTGTGATGACCGGTTCTTAGCCTTATTATAGTTTTTGTTATTAGTCGATCTGCATTTATTTGACAAAGCTAGTGTTTCGTTTGGATTGTTTTTTCTCTAAGTTTAGGTTTAGTTATTGCATTTGCATCTTGAAGAGAGACACTGTTGCTGTTATTGTTGAGATTTCTAGACTCCTTGGCTAGTTTATCAGCATTTTCGTTGCCTGCTATTTCGACGTGTGCAGGTATCCACTGAAGTGTACAGGTTTTCTTGAAGTCCTGAGATAATTTCATGGGTGATAGAAGAGTGCCCCTTTGAAATGGCCTGGAGGGCGGCCTTTGAGTCGCAGAAAACCACTAGGCCCTCTGCCTGAAAAAAAAAAAAAAAAAAAAAAAAAAACCGCATGTTACTCTGTGTAATTAAACGATGATAATAAAAATAGACAAACCTACATAAACCCAAATTTGCCTCTAAACCTGAGTAGCAGGTCTCATAAGAGAAAATGTCACTTTTCTGGCAGGCAAAAATCTCACTCTCCTGACAGGAGAAATTGAGACTTTCCTGGTATAATTAAATTGTTAAGCATGACCAGATAATTTGCATAGTTAAAGTGAGTTCCCTTTATTTTTCACTTGTTAAGTGTCTTATAAAGCATAAGTATAGTTTTTTTATCAGATTTTTTAAAGCCTTTTTTGTTTTTAAAGAATTCATGATTCGAAAATGTTAAATTTTTGGAGAATCACCCATAAAAAGATTTCACACAATTTTGATTAGAACGTCCTTTGAAAGTATCTTACATCAACAGTGAATATTTAACGTGCGTCATAAAAGGTATACCTATACATAAAACTTTAAGAAATTCTGTTCGAAATTGACGCTACTATGCCACAAGTTTACAAAACCATTAATTGTAGTGTTTCATCTCTTACAGCATAGTACTTCACCAGAATTTTTTTCACGTATCATATACCTATAGGCGAAATTTGTCTTTGATGTTTTAGAGAATTGTCCCCTAGCAATAATAAACGCTTTAGAAACGTAATATTTAAATAACTCGAAAATATTGTTATTAGTTCAATATAATTTCAAAACATTTAATTTGTACTGAACTTATTTTCCAAAACGTTTAACTCACATAAAAGACTTTATAGTAATAAAACTTTAAAAATGACCAATAATACAAAGTTACTAATTATTATTATTATCATTATTGAAAAAAACACTAAAACATTTAACCATTATTATTTATCTTTTAGTTGTTGTAGTATGCATTCATTTTTGTGCAAGAATAATTTCTTGTGTAGAAAACTTCTGAAGATTTGTCCTTAATAAATTTTTGTTCGAATCGTAAACCTGTAGGAGAAGTTTGTTTTCGAAATTTTAAAGATTAGCACCTAAAACCAATAAACGTTTTAGAAACGCAATATTTATGTAAAACCAAAACACTATTATTTTTACGAAATCATGTGAACACAAATTTTACCCCACATAAAAGAAATTAAAGAGGTGGAATTTTAAAAATGACCAACAGTATAAAGTTGCCAATTATCAAAATTACTTTCTTTAACTACACTATAACTATCATAATATACATCCTATTTTGTGCAGAAGTAAATTTTTGTGTACAATACTTTGTGTATTAAAGTAGACACATAATTATAAATAGTATGTTGTCCTTAGAAACACCTGTGCAAATACATTAAAAATTTTATGCATGCCATTTAAAAATAAGGCTTATTATTTAGGCCTTAGAAATCGAGCTTTTTATGAGATAATAATTTTAAAAAAATGTTTCAGATGAAACTTAACAAAACAAAACTTAAGATTAATGATAAGAATGAAGTTGTGTTATCATGAGATCTAATCCACGCGTCTATAAAACAAAGAAAACAGTCAGAACTTTTTACTTACGTTTTATTTTCAAAGTATGGAAAAGAATCATGGGATCAAATATTATCTTAATATTTTAATAATAAGCATTAGGTATCAAGTTATTTTTACTTAAAATTTTTAATAGAATATTTATTTCATGTTTTGAAATAATTAAGATTTTTTAAAAAAGAAAACTAATTATAATTATCTTCTTTACGTGGAAGGGCTCATGCAGTTAGATTCTAATTAATTATGTGAAACTTCTTAACTCCTATGTTTATCAGAATGTACTTATTTACAATATTCGCTAATTAATCTAAAAATTAGATTATTATAATATTTTCCATAAAGAAATAACAAAATTAAAATATGCATTATTTTTTTAAGTAACCGATTTTCTGAAAAATGGTTTTAATCTGTTAATATGATTGAGAAAATTCGGTTCATGTTATAGGTTATACTACTCAAAAACTGTAAATCGACATTTTATTTTTATTATACTTCAAAAAGCATTTTATGTTAAATGTAAAACACTGCATATTAAACTATTTAACATATTATTTAACATCTCAATATAGATTTCGGTCAAATATAAATTTCGTAAGATAATGCAATCTACGGGATATCTTTGTATTTAATTAATTTTAAATACATTTGATAGACGTTGTAATCGTGATGCAAAATTCTGCATATATTTTTAAGATTTTTACTGTAAAATATTGCATTTTTGTTAAACGCAAGTTACTTTAAAATTGATTTCCGTATTTATATTTTAAACAATATTGAGCAAAATAAAAATTACATTGTTATTTTGTTATTATTATTATTTTTAAACATTTGCATGAAAAAAAATGAAGATATATATATCTTCTTATTATATATATTATATTATCGCTATAAGATAATCGCTATATAAGATATTATATATATATATTATTCATGACGCATTTAAATTGGAACAAATAATTTGCTCTCATATATATATATATATATATATATATTAATGCATTTATTTATTTCTTAGCATTACAGTTACATTTACATAATAAACTTATTATTTAGGGAGTAAAGCACAGTCGTCATTTATCGAATTGAAATAACGTTACTTATCATAAAACGTGCCATTATAAATAACATAATTAAAAAAAAAAATCGGATAAATAAAGAGAAATAAAGAATTATTTGTTCTCCTTCCCTGCACACAAAAAGAAGCAAAAAAGGTGTATTCTTTTAAATATCAATATTTAAAAGCAAAATAAAATATCGCGTTTTCGCTTCACGCTAGTGCTAAAATTTATCTGTTTTGTCTTCATCCACATTTTCCGTTTTATAATCCTATCTAACAACGTGATTCAGTAGACCGAATTCCGTTTTACAGCTTTATTGAAAAGGATTTTAGCATGGGAAAGAGTATAGAAATAATAGAAAAAGTACTGTGATCGATATGTAAAAAAGCAACATTCGTATTTTTAAACACAACTGATATAAAATGGAGTGTTATTACAGCTTTACTCATATATATACATATATATATATATATATATATATAATATTAAAACTTCCGATATAATGGATTTTATTTAAAATATTTCTCTTTATTCATTTTGAAAAGATTAAAACGTGTAAAAATTTAAATGCATAAAAATAGTAAAATTGCTGAATTAATATCAATATTAATAACTATTACAAAAATGTAGAGAATACAATTAATCATATGAGATAAAATTTATGTAAACTAAAATGCTTAGTGTCTCAAAAACAAAACACTGCTGTAAACTTCTAATTAAAATATTAAACTTGATGAAAGTATGTACGGCATATGTAGTACATGGGTGTATGCTTCATAATCCACATTCGAACAATACACGAAAAAATAAATAAAGAAAAAATAAGAAAAAAAAAATCTATGCGCTTTTCAAAATAACGTTTAGATTGATGAATTGTTTTGGCGCGCCCGAAACATTTCGTAAAATTTGGGAATAATATATATATGTAAACGTATGCATACATTTTCCCTACAAATTAAACTATATAATTAATGTTCCTACTTCTCTGTGTATTATTTTTTAAATACATCAAACACACACACACACACAAAAAAAAAAAAAGATTGGAAACCTACATATTAATTATTTTGTTATTGTACTTTTGTAGAAATTTACATGAAATAATATGCACATCTATAATTAAACTTGACCTACTCAGTGCTCTCTATAGTCAGTAACTTAAAGACGTATTCGGCGGAAAATTTGTATGCAGACATTTCAGAGGATGTGCTCAATAATTCTACAAAAGTAAATAAATAAATAAAATAAAATACTAAATTCTGTTAAGGCCATACAACATAATATAAATAAGACACAAATTTTAATTCAAACTTCTTTATTTATTATTACAGACATGTTTTTGTTATTTTTTAAGATTATTTAATGGTGTAAAGTCTATTGTTCAATGTGGGTTCAATCATGAATTTGTAAAATCTACAACCTATGAGCAGTGTGTTGAACAGCTGGCCACAGTTGATGATCTGCCGCACACGCAACATTATGCGGTTCTTCAAAACAACCAAAGTTACATTTCCAAGATAAACCAAACTGATTATATGGCCCTGTGACTAAAAATCCCATTGTTTAAGAACGGGAGAACTGGCCAGTGAAGGAATGGAAAATCGATGGTTAAACCTTCTGTCATCTGTAAACTTTTGCTTCAAAAACTTTTCAAAATGAAAAAATTAACATGTTAACCGTCGTAAGGTTTGATAATGTTAAAATATACCACAGTTATTTATTGCATATTATTTCAAACATTTTGACAGTAATGTGCCACCTAAATTTTAAATTTAAATTATTTAATTTTCCAAGTATTTTGAGTGCATCATTTGAATTGTGTATATATAAATTTCCAACTCAATTCGCATTTTACACTGTTCCATACAATGAAAGGCTACTGCAAATTTTATATAAAATGATGATTTTTTTTTTTTTTTTTTCAGAAAATGATTCACATTTTTCAAACTTCAAAGTATGCAATTTTTGAGATTGACGTTAAAAACGACTCTTTAGCGGCAGCGAATGAAATTTGGCTTTCAACTTAATGAAAGACAATGCGGAAGAGAAGGATCGACATTCAGTAAGTGCGTTGTTTCGGTATGTGCGATTTTTTAACAAAGACTTTAACCGATTGAAAAGCTTGGTGAGTTGTTGGCCGGTTAGAGGGGCGGAAAGAAAACACAAGTAGAGGAAGGCCCTGAAGTTTCACAAAGTATGATTTCTAGGATCTGGAATCGTGTTTTCGAGACTGGAAATGCATTCAGTACAGGCTCGTAGGTGTGCAACATTGCCCAATGAAGACCGATATTTAAAGCTAACGGTTCTGTGACACTGAAACATGAATGCCACTCTCTTTCAACAACAAATTCGTTCGGCTACTGGCATCACAGTTTTGACTCAAGCTATCTGAAACAGGCTCCATACTGTAGTAATAAATCTGAGAATTTCATCTCTACATCGGTGACCTTTCATTGATCTCTTTTGAATTATATAGAGATCGTTGCGCCTATCAATAGGGATGCCAGCGTATACCATCATCCCCCAATAAGTAAATCTGTCACTACCGTGCTCGAACGTAGGATTTTTTCTAGTGCCGCGTCCCCTCCAGATGAAAATAAGGCAATTTTCTTAATGAACAGAAAAACAGGCCTCTTTCGAGAAAAGAATATTGCGTCATTCACTTCTCTTCAGTTCACATGCTTGTTTGCCTATTTCTTGCGAGCGTGACGTTTTTTTGCTGCTAATGTAATACATACCACTGGTCGACAAGCATACAGACGTACAGCATGGAGCTGGTTTACAAGACTGTGCGGCCGGTAGCCGAGCGAAGGTGTTGTTGAAGAATGCCATTCGTATTTCGGTGTCTTTAGCGTTAAATATCTATCTTCATTGGGCATTGTTGCATGTCTATGACCTTTCACTAGTCTTCGATCTCCATATCAAGTCTCCAAAAATTGATTTCAAATCCTGAAATTACATTTTATGAATTTCAAGTTGCTTTTGCTACTTCGGCTTGAGCTTGAGTCCACACTCTAACCGACCAACAACGCTCCAAGATTTTGAATCGGTTAAATTACTTCGTTGATACATTGAACTCGTCGAAAACGTATTTACTGAATTTCTATAATTCTTTTCCGCTTTGGCTTTCGTTAAATTGACAGCCAATTTTCATTCGCTGTCGCTAAAGCGTCATCTATAACGTCAAACACAAAATTTTCATACTCTAAAGTCATTTGTTGCTCTCTTATTTCATTATACCGTTATTTTATATAAGACTTACAATATCCTTTAATTGTTTTAAGCAGTGTATTTACAGATAAAGAGAGAGCTGAACACGAACAGGCCTCGTTTGATTCAGCCACCCTGTATATATAGATCTTTATCAGATGATATTTTTTCATTTTATATTTAAAGCATTTATTCGAAATTTAATGCAATTCATAGCGAATAATCATAATATTAAGAATAATAGAATAATTAGAATAATAATAAAACAAAAATAAAAATAAAAATAGAAATAGAAATTTCGAACAATTTAAAAATTTCTTGTTTATTATTTAGATATATTTTTTCTCTTATTTTCTTTTCTTATTCTTTATTTTTTTTTTTTACATGAAATAATTGTATACAAAATATTAAAAAGAAAAACAAAAATTCAGAGAGTGAAAGTCTTAAAAAAATAAATAAAAATAAAAATAAATAAATATGAAATACTTGTAACAAATGTATTGATGAATATGAAATGAATAAAAAAAAAAAAAAATCAGTTCTCACAGTTTAAAGAAAAAATCATTTACAATTTGCAACATATATTCTGTCAAACTAGTTTTTGAATTATGACCAATAAAATAATTATAATATAAAATTTACATGTTTACTATTTAAAAATACTGAAAGCACTATCTGAAACAAAGAATGAAAATAGTCATTTTTCTTAGACAATACCAAAATACTAAAGTATACTGAATTATATAAGATTTCAGATAAAAAATTTTAAAAATAAATTTACCATTGAAGAATAAAAACAAAGTTATGTATTTTATTGTAATACAGATTCAGTGCGACTTAACAATATGAATTCAAAATTTACTTCTAAGACAAAAACAATTTTAACATAAATAAAAATCATTGTATGTATGTAGTTTCTCTTTCATCTTCTCTCAAATTGCTTATGACCATGACTGAAGTACTGTGGGTGTTTCAAATTCTTGCGCACGCACAACGGGTGGAGAGTGAGGGAAAACCCTTTTGAAAACCATATTTTTGATGATTATTACCGTTATGTTGTAGCTAAAACCTCCGCAATATCAGGAATGTCAAAGAATGGAAAATTTCAGCTCTAGTAAACTTTATTTACGATAACTCAGCTACAACTTTTTGGGATCAAGCGGTAACTATCTCTTCTCCACCAATTATATCAGAATTAATAATTTCAGAAGCAGTCAGTATAATAAAATATCATAATTCAATTAATTCTAAAGATGCTGCTTTCCTACCAAAAATAGGGCATTTCCTTATACAACCGCATATTTAATTCAAATTTATCTTTTCTGTGGACTGTATGTCTCAATATATTCAAATAGCTAAAGTGTTTTTTTTTTTTTTTACTTTCCGAACACTATAGTGAGGAAAGTATTGTAATCATGTCAAAAATCCGAATTTGAGATTTTGATGTTTCTATACGTTTCGAGGTCCCCAGAGTCCGTTTTCACTATTTTTGCGATGATGTATGCATGTGTGTATGTATGTGTGTGTGTATGTGTATATGTATGTGTGTATGAATGTGTGTGTGTATGTCTGTGTGTGAACACGCTACCGTCTGACCGCTTTGTTCGAATAAGCTGAAAGTTGGTGCGTATATTGTAAGTCACCATAGTATGAACCCTATAGACTTTGGTGAATCTAGCACTTATAGTTTTTTTACAGGGACACAAAGAAAAATTCTTTATCATTATTGCCTATGGCACCAAAATCTTAAAAGTACGATAGCATCTAAACGCCTTATTCAAGCGAGCAAAAAAATTATACACATGTGATAGGTCACAGATACTGAATCTCTATAGACTTTGGAGAATCTAGCACTTATAGTTTTTTTACAGAGACACAGAGAAAAATTCTGTATCATTAAGGCCTATGGGGCCAAATTTTTAAAAGTGTGATAGCGTCTAAACGCCTTATTAATCTGAGCAAAAAATTTGTACTCATGTTACAGTTGCACGTACAGTTGCATCTATACAGTTGCACGAACTGTATAGATTTTTGTGAATCTAGCGCTTACAGTTTTTTTACAGGGACACAAAGAAAAATTCTTCATCATTATGCCCTATAAGACCAAATTTTTAAAAGTGCGATAGCATCTAAACGCCATATTCAATTGAGCTGAAAATTTATATGAGTGTTATAAATCACTGTTGCACTAACTATAAGCATTTTGGTGAATCTAGCATTTATAGGTTTTTACAGGGACACAACGAAATATTCTTTATCATTATGATCTATGGGCTCAAAGTTCAGTAGCGTTAAATAAAACAATATATGCACAAAAATACTCAAACACTCTATTATGGTTTTCTGTCTTTTGTTTGTTTAACAACTCTTCTTTCTTTACTTAATCTGCAAAACTGTTAATTACTCAATGTTCGGAAAGTCGAGTGGAGCCACTCCAGATGTTTTTTTTTTTTTTTTCTTAATACTGCTACCAAGCTTTTCTTCACTTCCTGTTACTTTTACTGCAAGTTCAGTTTATCATGTTTCTAATTCAACTTCTATAAGAAAATTCTTTGGTTATTCAAGTTTTTAAGGTGGTTCCAGTTTTCTCTAAAAAAGCACCAACTAACTTCAAGATTGAGCTCCAGGCTAAGGCTCCTATATATACGAGCTGGCGCATCCGACATTTTTTTGCCTTAGGGTTGCCGCATGTACCCAGCGTGATAAACAAACGGCAGCCATTGTTTCTACCGTCTTGCTCGTAATTTTAGTGAAATAAACTGCAATATGGGAGGTTGTTCAGCGATAAACTGCTGTAAATACTCCAGAAAAGGACACAAAATGTTTAGGTTTCCTTCGGATAATGCAAGAAGGAGAAAATGGACAGCGAATTGTCGTCCAGATTCTTGGATCCCGGGACCTAATGCACAGCTTTGCATAGTAAGTTTTATTGTTATTCACTTATACTTTTCTTTGCATTTCTGACATTTATAAAGTAAAAAATTAAAAAAAATAAGTATTATTTAAATCTAAATATGTATTTTAATAACCATAAATTATTTTAAGAAGCGCTTTTTTACTGTGTGTTTGTAGAGTCTTGGAGACGTTTTTTTGTTTCGCCAAAGTTATCTTGTTTCCGTGTCCTGATGGTATTAGGTCGTTGCAAAAGTTCATGCGGACGCTGATCATTTTTGCCTCCAAAGACGAGAGCTTCTATCGCCGTAATATACATTTGTTACCTGAAAAATGGGCAAAGGTTGTAGAAAGTAATGGAGAGTATTTTGATTAAAAATTGTCATTTGATTTTATGTATTTTTATGAAATGAAGCAATAAAATACCGCACGATTTTATGCAAACACCTAATATATATTTTTTAAATTGAACTTTTGATTAATTAATTAATTATTTTGTTCTATTTTTAGATTTCTTTTTCTTGAGATATTTATTTCATATTACAATTTATGTCTACTTTCTAGGGAAAAAAAATTAAAAAATTCATACTTTTTTTTTTTTTTTTTTAACTTAAAAAAAAAAAAAAAAAAAAAAAAAAAAAAAAAAAAAAAAAGCATTAAATTGAAATAAACGTCTCTATATTAATATTACATATACATCACGCACATATACACACATTACATATTACATAAATTCATATTAATAATGACTGCTAACTTAATTCCTTTAAAACTGCAACTTATTTTTTTAAAAAGTTTTGTTATGAAAGCGATATAAAACAGTAGTATGAACAACAAAAAAAAAAAGTTGTACCTGACGGGACTAATGTGCTAGTTGTACCGAAGGAACAAACTATTCCTTCCAAAGAAAATGCCGGCAACAGTTAGAAGTCGCTGAACCACTTTAGAATGTAAAAAATCGTCTGTGTATGAGTAGGCATTTATTAGAACATAGTTTTTTTTTTTTTTTTTTTTTTTTTTTTACTATATCAATGGCATCCTTAAATTAATAACTCAAATATAAACTTAATTACTTAATTATGTTTTTTTTTTTTTTTTTTTCTTTTTCCATGCGCACTTTTTATTTCCTTATTCAAAATTATTAAAAGAAAGAAAGAAAGAAAGAAAATTTTTTCAATATCGGTTGTTTCGATAGTGATTATTATTTATTTTCTTTTCTTTTCAAAATAAATAAAATAAAAATGATTTTGATGAAATTCTAGCAAAAGCAGAATTTAGTTTAGAACGGAGGACTATTAGTTTTTTTTTTTTTTTTTTTTTAGTTCCCCATCATACTATAGGTTTGGGGAACTTAGGTAATCGTGAAAATTTTCGACCTCGGTTTTTTTACTTTTTTACACGTTTTCAGGTGTGAGGAATCCGAAAATGACAAAATTTGTATGGTGTCTGTCTGTAGGGTGTCTGTTAGTGTGTCAGTGTGTCAGTGTGTCAGTCCGTTAGTGTGTTAGTCCGTTAGTTTTTAGTCTGTTTACACGATATCTCACGAACAAATGATCGCAGAGAGGTCAGACCAGTTTTAAAATATTATTTATGATACTGAGAAGAACCCTATTTATTTGCAACATTCTAATTAAAAAACTTCAGAAGTTATTCGAAATTTACGATTTTCTTAACATGGGAGAATAGGGAGAAATTTCAATTAAACGTGCATGAAAAGAAATATTTTTATCGTAAAGATGTAATAACAGCTCTTAAATATCAGTTTTGATGCCGGGATGAACATCATTAACTATAAACATGCGATTTTGAAAATTTCGCAAGGCAGAAAAATTCGTGTTCGCTGTTAACCTTTTATCGGCCATCTGTATCATATAGCAAAAATTGGGTTTACTTGGAAATGGATATAGCAATTTTCAAAAAAGTTTGTAGTTAAGTGTTTTTCGGGGTGCTTGGATTAACCCTCATCTTCAGAAAAAATTGCGTTCGCTGTTAACCCTTTATCGGCCAATGGTAACATATGGCAGAAATTGGGTTTACTCGGAAATGATTATAAGAATTTTGGTGAAAGTTTGGAATTAAGGGCTTTTAGGGGTGCTTATACGATTGGAATTGTCCTCATTGTCAGAAAAATTCGCGTTCACAGTTAACCCTTTAAAGTGCAATTGCAACGTATCTCAGAAATTGGGTTTACACGGAAATGGAGAAGGCGATTTCGATGAAAGTTTGGAGTTAGGTATTTTTGATGAGAAAAAAAGATTGGATCTCATCTTCAGATAAATTCGCGTTCACAGTTAACCCTTTATCGGTCAATTGCAAAACACAGCAGAAATCGGGTTTACTCGGAAATGGATATAGCGATTTTGTTGAAAGTTCGGGATTAAGTGTTTTTGGAGAGGTGCTAAAATGATTGGATTTACCCTCATCTTCAGAAAAATTCGCGTTCTCAGTTAACCCTTTATCGGCCAATTTCAACAAATGGCCGAATTTGGGTTCACTCGGAAATCGATATAGAGATTTTGAATGAAAGTTTAGGGGAACATAAATGATTGGAAATATTTTCATCTTTAGAAACTTTTGCGTTCGCTGTTAAACCTTTAAAGGCCAATTGCAACGTATGGCAGAAACATGGTTTACACGAAATTGGACATAGCGATTTTGATGAAAGTTTGGAGTTTCGGATTTTTTGGTGAGAAAAAGCGATTGGAAATACGGCAGATAAAATTCATTTATAAACTTGGTTGAGACCCTTATATGGTCTATGCATACATCGCCACTTGAAAACAAAATTGTGGAGCAACTTGATTAACGAACTTATCAAGGATATTTATAAGATAAATTCGCTGTGCAAATTTGGTTCGATTTGGAGTATGATTTCGGGAGTTACCATGATGATAAGATTTCGATTATATATATATATATATATATAGAGAGAGAGAGAGAGTGAGAGAGAAAGAGAAAGAGAAAGAGAGAGATAAACGAAGTGATTGGAATATTTCGATTTCCAAAGAAATCAACCTAAAATGGCAAATTTGGGTTTATGTTTTTAAAAATGCATATAAAATGCTCCCAATGAGTGCGGAAAACGTCACATCTACAACTCTCAATTCATCCACCTGAGAGGCATTCATGTTAGTTTTATTATAGCCAAGTTTTTTTTAATACCATCTATAAATTGATTCTTCTCAAATATTGCATTTTAAGTTGTGTCCTTTTTCTTGCCGATATGCGATATGTCAATTTTACTTTGATAGTTTTTAACAATAATTAAAATGTGTGGAAACAAATACATGATGGGGAACTGCGCGGAGTCCACCTATGCCAACTAGTTTTCTCGGAAATCCATTTCTTATTTCTTTGCCCTGGATGAACCGAAGGATAACAGCTAAATTTAAAAGCTAATTTTCCTGGAGATAAGGAACATTCAAATCGAATTATCACGTGAAACCCCTAATTCTAAATTTGTTTTTAAATCGTTTGAGCAGATTCCTAAATAAACAGGGTTCTATTATATTTTCTTCCCGACGAAGCACGGGTCACCAGCGACTGTAATAATCCTGAAGAAGAAGATAAGACAAATCGATTTTTCAACTCAAAAAGCATTTACCCCCTCCCCCCTTATTTTTTTTTCAAAATCGTTCCTGTTATTCTCAACGAAATCAGGTTTCTGTTGTATTTTCCCCGGTGGAGTGCAGGTTGGCAGTGAACTCCAATTATCCTGAAAATGAGGTTATTTAATATGTAATTGTCATCTGAAAAACACACTACTTTAAATATTTATCAAATTCATTCTAGTAATTTTAAAGAAAATAAAGTTTTTTTCGCTTTTTACTGCAACCCCCCTCAACTCCCTTTCACCTACAGTGCATATATTTATTTTATTTTATTTTATTTTATTTTTTTTAAGAATCAAGGCTGTTATTAATTCGCCTTCAAAATTTTTAATCTTGATCAAAATTTTAAAGTGTCAACCTAATGTAAATTAAAAAAAAAAAAAAAAAAAAAAAAAATTATTTTTTAAGTTATTTGTTTGTAAGTTATGCTGATAACAAATATGCATACACATCAACTGCTAAAAATTGGACTTCGTTACCAGGGCAACTCAAATCGTGTTATTATACTTAAAAAAAAAAAAAAAGTAAATAAATAAAAATGAAAATAGAAAATAGAACTTTAAAGAATTCTTTGTTTACAGTATGGGCATGAAAAATTAATTTACCTTGCTGAGCAGTTCGCTGACATAGTTAATGTAGCAAAGTACTTCCATAAATTACATTCAATAGAACGTTTAGCTCAATTTTGGGTAGCCCTGTATATCGTCTATGAACAATATAATAAGAACTATAAACAATATTGTGTATTTATACGAGGGGCAGTACTTTTTAGTTACTTTTTAGGCAGTAAGTTTTTAGAAAGAAATACAAAAAATAATTTCTTACCAAAAGTTTATGATTTATTGCTTTTCAAAGTATTCTCCTGAAGCATCGATACATTTTTGCATTCGAATAAACCAATTTTCAAAACATTTGTGCCACTCTGAAAGTGACACAGCAGAAACATGATATTTGTAAGCTTCAATTGCCTCTTCCGGGTTGTTAAAACGTTGACCACGCATTTTATTTTTGATTAACGGAAACAAAAAGAAGTCATTTGGTGCTAAGTCCGGTGAATACGGACAATGAGTCATCAACTCAATTTTTTCGCGCTTCAGATAATCCATAGTGAGTGAAGCTTTGTGTGAGCTTGCGTTGTCTTGGTGCAAAATGATGCGACGTTTTGAATTATTTTTTCTTACTTCTGCAATTACCTTCGGCAAGCAAATTGTGGTATACCAAAGAGCAGTGACTGTTCTACTATCCTCCAAAGGAACGGTTGCAATATGGCCAGATTTACCGAAAAAAGAAGCAATCATCTTTTTGGAAGCACTCCTTGAACGAACAACTTTTGTCGACCTAATGTCATCTGGAAACACCCAAACACAGGATTGTTGCTTTGTTTCCGGTTCATAGGAATAAATCCAGGTTTCGTCACATGTTATGATATCGTACACATGTTTTGAGGCACCTGAGTTGAATTTTTTAAAAATTTCCTGGCACCATTTCACACGAGCGTCCTTTTCAGCTTGAGATAAATTGTGGGGGATCCACCGGGAACACACCTTTAAATGGTCATGTAAAATTGAATGTACGCGGGTCCTCGAAATGTTCAAAGACGTTTCTATTTCATCATATGTCACGTGACGATCAGTAGCAATTAGTTTTCTCACCGCATCAATGTTTTCGGGAGTCACAGCACTTTTTGGTCGACCCTCTCGAACATCGTCACTGAGATTCTTACGACCGCGGGAGAATTCTTTAAACGAGTTGTAAATCGTTGCCTTGGATGGTGCTTCACTACCAAACGTTGATTTCATTCTATCGCAACACTGTTTCTGTGTCAAACCTTGTCGAAAGTCATAAAATATCATGGCTCTGAAATCCCTTCGACATAACTCCATAATTACTTATGATTTTTGGAAGATCTCAGTAAATAGAATTTCACAGCTTTTGATGTTCTATAAATGCAGACGATCACATAAATATTTGAATTTTGACAAAAATCGTCTGCGCTGAAAGTAGCTGTGTTTTCGTTGCCAGATTCTAAAAACTTAAGTACTTACCCTCGTATTTAGTTTTATATGAAAAACCAAGTATAACCCCAATATATCTAAATACTTTTGGTAGCCCTGTAAACGAATGATGAAGCATTTCCATATCACAATCAACAGAAAACATGGTTTTATGCATGTTTTTTCTATTTTTATTTATTTATTTATTTATTCATTTCGTTTTGTTTAAGACAGCCTAGAGATGTTTCACTGTGCTTTAGAGGTCTGTTTGAGGCCCGGCCCAGTACGAAATCGAAAAATCTGGGCCGTTTATTTTTGCGAGTGTACGGTCCGACCCGGGTCGGACAAAAAATGATAGAATCTGGCCCGACCCGGCCCAAATCATAAATATGTAAAATAACAAAAAAAAAAAAAAAAAATCATGTTTTTTTTATGAAAAATAATTTTATTATGTGTTTTGTAGAGGTTATATATAGCTAAGCAATAGAATGTTCTTTAACACAACTGTTCAATACTTAGAAGATAATTATAAAAAAAAGAAGTTCATTATTACAGACATACAGAAGGCAGAAAGACTGACAGAAAGTCAAATAAAAAATATTAGCATTCATCAAAAAATATAGGAAGGTGTTTAAAATGATTAATACTACTAAAAATGCACTTTCAAGCATTTCCTCTTATATACTGTAATGTATCCGAATCTTTCATGTGATCCAGTAACAAAACTTTAATGCTAATCTAACCATATTCAATTCAAAATATGCTGTTGCACATGCTAAAAATTATGATACTTTTACCCATTGACCTGGAGAAAAGAAAAAGGATCCTTAGAGAAAAAGTTAAAGCGGAATGATTTTTATAGCCTTCATCGCTTCATACCACCTAAACTCTACAGACTATAGGACATAAAGTAACATACACAGTAAGGGCACATAGTAACGTACTTAATTTCTTTTGTTTGTACATGTGCCAAATTAGTAGTGGCAAGCATTCTATTTTGAATAGGAAACCATCTAATATTACTTTAAATAAAATATATATATTTCGAGACATGCTAAAAATATATGCAGAAAATCAGATCGCGAACAGACTGATAGACAATTAAATTGACGTTACAGACATTAAAAAAAAAAAAAAAAAAAAAAAAAGAAAATGTGACATACCAGCCTGTAAAATTATGTAAAATAAATGACTGAAGATTTTATCATGTTCCTTTTTCGTTGATTAACGAGGAAGCTAGAAAAAGAATCGGGCCGAAACGGCCCATAAAAAATTTCCTCATGGCCTGGCCCAAGTATACATATACACACACACAAAAAAAATGAATCCGAGCCCGGCCCGGCCCGACAGCAAATTAAAAAATTCGGCCCGAACCCGACCCGTAAATCTGACCCGTACAGACCTGTAATGTGCTTATCGGAAATTACTCCATAGACGTAATGTATTGGAATTCTCTAAGATGTTACTGTACACGAACTATTTCCTTGATCTCAAAGAAAAGCATAATGCGTCATCCCTATGTGATAGACATTGAGAATACCGATTTTAGACTTTCTGCTACTACTTGTTCTTCACAGAGACTAACCGCTAAAAACATGATTTTCGGATTCAGGAGACTTTAAAACATGTAAATGGGACAAAAACTCAATTTTAAAAATTTAACTTAAAAATAATACTTTCTCCATCATATATATACGAGGAAGAGAAAAGAAAATTAATAAAAAAAAAAAAAAAAACTTTCCAATTTTAATTGGTACGCTCTGTTTTTTCCCCCCTTTCAAATGTTATGAATTATTTAAGAAACAGAAACAGATTACTTGTGTTGCTTATCATTTTGGGCCGATTTTATTTTTAGATGAAAATTTCTTAAAACCGCCAGTGAAGCGATAAAATCGCCAAGCGTGTTATACTACTGCCCTCTTACGAGGCAAAAAAATGGCGGTGATGCGCCGGCCTATTATTTATTTAAGGGGCTCTAGCTCCAGGCTGACTTCTTGTTTTCCTCCGTCATCTATTCTGTTACTGCAAGTACGCCTCTCCAGACCCTACTCAACGAAGTTTCCATACAAGTTCCTCAATACTTACATTTTTCAAGTTGATCCATGTTATCACAGTAAAGCTGCAACAAAATCTCTTCAATTTGTGTTTTCAGACTGACTTATCAAGTTTGACCGTAACTGTCAAGTGTTTTTTCTTATGACATATAATGGACGTGCTGCTGCACTTGTTGTGAAACTACGTCTTGAATTTGTTCCTGGAAGTGTTCTGACAAGCATGGCAAAGAGCTTTGAATAGGTGATTTATATATATGTATATATATATATATATATATATATATATATAATAATTAAATATATTTTAAATATATATAGATATATATATAGATATAGATATACACACGTGGGTTTTTTTTTTTTATGTGTTACTTTAACAAATTAATTGTTTTGAAAATGACCACGCGTGTTTATTAAATGTCTCTGTTTGAGATGTGGTTTCCTATATTTCAATTTCATTAAGATTTGTGTAGAGTAAATGCATTAAAATGTGGTTTATAGAAATACCTCTCATAGAACACAATGTTTTGGAAAACTTTCGGGTATCCCTGTACACAAACCAGTGGTTCAATTTACTCCATTTTACATAGGAAACATCCGATAGTGAACTTGAATAACATATATCAGTTCCTTTAGGATTTGTGGGCATAAAGGTATTAAAATACGGTTTATAGAAATACCTCACGTAGAACACAATGCTTTGGAAAACTTTCGGTTGCCCCTGTACAGAAATCAGTAGACGTACACACTTCATTTTAAATAGGGAACATCCAATAGTGGACTTAATTATTATATATCAGTTTCAAGTAATTCCATAAATATTTACGGCAGATAGATTGCGAAAACACGGACAAACAGACGGACAGACGAACAGACAGACAAACCGAAGTGGTTAACACTTTTCAACTTTGTTGGAAAGTATTAAATAGGGAGTGGGAAATGCAAAGTCGAGAATAATGAAGGTACACTGGTTAAAAACAGATTCAATAAACTTCTTCAATAATATAATAATGAAGATCATTTTATTTAAAAAAAAAAGAAAAAAAAAAAAAAAACGTACACACAAGTTTAATACGACAAATAATAAAAAAAAAACTATTTACAAAATCGTTTTCAGTTAAAATATAATTTAAAAGGATTTAAAATCATGTTCCAT
This sequence comes from Salticus scenicus, assembly GCA_963930645.1. Taxonomy (NCBI): domain Eukaryota; kingdom Metazoa; phylum Arthropoda; class Arachnida; order Araneae; family Salticidae; genus Salticus; species Salticus scenicus. The sequence continues at coordinate 105,985,442 of OZ005649.1, forward strand.
GCTTCTCTTCTCATCACTTCTGGTTCTCTTTCTCCTTTTTGCCAGTTTCCATAATACAAAAATAACGTTCTTTTAAAAATCTTTTTTCACGTGCATATCAAAAATTAAAATAATATTAAAATGAAAAAAAAAAAAAAAAAGAAAAGAAATAGTTATTACAAAAAATTCATGTCATTCTTTATCTGATATTTCAATAATAATATCAATAATAATGGTAACAATTCCTTAAAGAAAAAAAAAATAAACATACCTGCAACTGAAGTATTCAAGATTAAGCTCTAGGTAAAAATTCGAAAATGTATAATTTTAAATAGAAATAAAAAGAAAATGAATAATTTGCAGCTTTTTCCAGCATATTAATCGATTTATAATTTTTATTTAGTTATTTCCTGCAGATTTATTGATGCATTGTAATGCTTCAATTGTTTTTAAACTTCCAGGAAAATAATGACAATTTTCTATTTGTATAACCTATGCTGATCAATTTGATTTAAATGTATTTATTTGTCTAATTCATCTTTTGTATTATTATTTAATTTAACTGCTGAAATATTTTCTTTTCATAAGACTGCATCGCTGTGATCTTCGATGAAGCAAGAAATATATATATATATTGAATTTCATCATTTATATGCTCTGTTATTTGCTATGATTCAGTGTAACATGATACTATTGCTTGACATATTAGTCTAAGCAAATATTTATTACATTTATACAAGCGTTAAAACATTAGAGACAAAAAAAATTATAAATGAGTTTAAAAAAATAGAAACTTTCTCCGAGCAAAATCAATATTTATTTATGCGTAGAAAAGTGTAGAAAAACTCACTCTTTTTTTTTTTTTTTTTTCCCCTCGTTCACTGATATCAGGAACTGAGATATGTTAAACGAATTTGTTTCATGTAACAGATAATATCGATCTCATTTATTTCAATTAACAATTTCTATTTTTCTATTTTTGTTTAACAATATGATTAAAGCAATTAATTTTTCTTTCGGGCGCTACTTGAAGGTTTATTTCGTAAAAATAAAACTTTATTTATTTATTTATTTTTATTTTATTTTTTACAATTATCGCAGTTTAGGCATGCTTAAAAACGATGTTAAAATTACTGTTTATGTAATTTTATTTATTATGACGAAATAGTGAAAAAAAAAAAAAAAGTTAAAACTATAATTGTATTTAAATATAACATCTAAAAGTAAAACTTTCTTGGTCATATTATAGCAACTATAATACACATAGTGGCTTATAACCGCAAAAATTTAAATACAGCTAAAATTTAAGCCCATCAGATAGCGCTGGGATCACAATTCTTGTTCATTCCTGTGATCTAAGCACATAAGTAATCATTAGATACATTTTTTTTTTTCAAGCAATAATCTGGATCGCAGTGACTTCTGGCGAGGAGCTTAATTTTTAAAGCACTGTTTCACAGTATGGTTAGCACACTACGTGTTAGGTACTTTATAAAAGTCATAATCAAAAGTATGTATTTACAGTCGGCAGTAAATTATCCGAGAACTAGCCAATAATTCCGATATCAAAAAAGTACACTTAAAACTGTTTTTCTAAATACATTCTTGTCGAAACATTGTCTTAAGCTGACTAAGAACATGACTTGGCAAGAATGTATTTAACAAAGCAGTATTAAGTGTACTTTTTTTAGACAGGGATTATTACAAGTGCTCAGATACTTTTGCTGCCGACTGTATTATAAAATATGATTATAAAAAAAAAACATTTACCTGTTTGAAGGCATGTGAGAATGAAGCTATCAGTCAGAAATACAGCAAATTTCATATGCAGTATATAGTACTCAAGCGGAGATTATTTCCGTAAATGGAAAGTATAAAAACAAAGGAAAAAGAAAACACATTAGTGCTGTCGGCTCTATAATTGATATTATAATGAATGAGCCAAAAATGGAATTTCATAAACATTTCACTAATAAACGTAGCTATATAATGCAAGATTCAAACTTCAATAATCCACATTAGTTTCTTTGGAAAGATGTCTCGAATTTCTATGCGATGCTTTGAATTGTGTACGATGTAGGGGAGATCCGTGTATTATGGACTCCCTGAGCAAGAATGCTCATAAAAATTAAATTATTTAAATAAAATATTTAATTTATTAGCTGTTCATTATAATTGTATAGTTACATGGTTCAAACTTGGCAAACTACTCTGGGAACTATTAATAATTGCAGGAAATCGTGGAATATGAAACGAGCGGTTCATATTACACGAACATAAAATATATAATACAAAATGAAAGACGGAATCAGAACACTGTGCTTTTAGTAAATTTATTTAAACTATTGCAGTTAATCATAATAATAGTGTATTGGGTGAATTATGTTTGCGCAAAATACATGAGCAGCGTTTCCCGCATCTGATCCAGTCTTCTTCAGTACTCTCCTGGCAGAATGTGCAGAAAGTAGGTACGTTAACTTGATTCGCAGCTGTCCCCACGCCAGAGTTTCCTGGGTATGTCCCTACTGAGACCCTTGAAAATTCCGGGCGTTTTCGTTTTGTCATCTTTTTCTGTGCAAAAGTCTCTTTTTGAGCTTTCTTTGTCATTCTTTCCTCCTTCCGATGCTTCTAGATATTCAGATATGCTCTCTTCTGTTTTTGATTTTCTGCAATGGCATTTTGAAACGAGATTAAGTAAGAACAGTGGCCTCTGAAGTGTTTCCCTTTCTCTTTCTTAAGCTTCTTTGTGCACATTGAGGAAGGGGGACTGATGTCTTTAAAGGAGAACAGTATATGACTAACGGGAACCAGGGTGTTATCCTGGACTACATCTTCTGTAGTTGGCTCTACGGAAACAGACGTGTTATATTGGACTGTAACGACAAATGTTGGTTTTATGTGAACTACATTGTCTGGCAAGTGGTCATTAATCTCGCTTTATGATGTGACTCGTGGTGGGGCTTTATCAGAAACTTCAGATGGAGCCAAGTCGAAATTTTGAAATTTATGGTGACTGGCAGGCCAAATTCTAACGGCGCGAAAATTATTGGCACCTTTTTCAAGAGATTCTGCTTGTTCATAGGCCTTCCCGAAAAGTTGACTCACTTGAAATTGTAAAACGGTCCGTCCAACATGATCCTTCATCCACTAGTACATCTCTTGCGAATAATAGACGCTTAAAAGACGTAAAAAAAGAGCTCCAAAGGCTGTATTCTATGGGTAATGTAGGAAGGAAGTGATAGTATGATCATCCTTGACTCCTGTATTTGTCAGGTTTAGTGAAACTAATGAAATGTTTTAACGATTTACTGATGAGCTAGATCGTCATCCAACATTTTTCCTGGCATTTGAAAAGACTTCCTGCAGGAGTTCCTGTTTCCAGCTCCGTCTTCTATCGCTGACAGGAAAATACTGTCATATTTTCCCGTAAGCTACACACGGGAAAATACTGTCATATTTTCCCGTGTGTAGCATAAATTAACTCGAGCAAATACGCGGAAAAAAAATTGCAGATGATCTCTGATGCATGTCGAAAAAAATATCAGCTCATGCTGAAACTGTGTTGCGTAGTTGCATCAAACTGTGTATGTCAGTCTTCTGTTTAAAAATAGAAACTAATTTCTGTACGATAGGTCACAAAGTGTCTTCACCATGCTTCGACAGCTCGTTATGGAATTAAAAGTTGACTCCATACGCATGTCGGCGAGTTTCAGGATGGGCGAGAGAGGCACTCTTCCATGGAATGAATCGTAGATTCTAGTCCTCAATACCGGTCAAAATAAGTAAACGGACGGGCGCCGCATGCAGCAAACGTCGATGGGACAAATCATACACTCTCTCAAAAAGTGAGATTGATATTTAATAGAACAGATTTAAGATGCAGTTAACTACAGAGTATCTCTGGCAGCATTGTATAATACCAGTCAATGAATAATGCCAAGAAAACTTGAGAAGAATGTACTGTTCAATAACTTCAGAATAAATACTTCCCCTCCCCTCAAATACTAGCTAGCTACAACATACTAATAGAGGTAGAGGCACCAAGACATCGTGTATTGTTTTTCCACAAAATGCCGTAAATCGTTACATTATTGCAACAACTGCATGGTTTAAATTTAAAATGCTGATTTAAAAATAAATAACATGGCATTGAAGGAAACAACTTATTTTATTTTAAGAATCATTAAGCATAACAAGGACATCAAGTATATTCTGTTAAAATTCATTATAAGCAGTATTTTATAGCATCTGGACATTATCTTTTGAATGCGGAAAAAACAATTTATAATTCATGTACATTTGAGTTTCGATAATAAATTAACTTGATATTTCCAGTAAAAAAAAAAAAAAAAAAGAAAGAAAAAGAAAAAGAAAAATCTTTATAAAGTTAGGAACAGGCAACCAAATATTTGTAGCCAAATACTCCTGATTTGATCTATATTATTGATTTGTAATATTGTATTCTACTTAAACAGGCATTGTTGTATAGTCAGCCAAAAAAAAAAACGCCACACCTCCACCTAATTTCGCCGTAAATTATCGACTGGTACCGATCAGTTTGTAATAACGTCTAGTTTATAATGTTATAGTTAGATTTTACTTAAGGGGTCGTCTACATATTAAAACTGACATCAACTTCATTTTTTTCAATGGTAACCCCCCTTTTTTATAATTTATTTGAATTTTTTGGATCAAATCATCACGGAAAATGGTGTAGTTTATATATTTCGCTAAATGTTTCATAGAGTTATAAGCTGTCAAAGTTTGGGGATGCTAATGTTAAATGAATGTGACAAACATTAAATCATATCTTCCGAAATAATTATGATATTTAAATTCTGTTTTTTTTATTCGTTAGAATGAAGTGACCCAAACGTATTCCATGCAAATTTTTGCTAAAAAAACATTTTTTGAATTATGAAAATTATTAATAAATTCCTATTTGAAAAAATTATGAATTATGACCTATGATAATTTTTGCACGAATAGAACGGGCATCATCAAAAACATGGGTTTTCAAATTTACAGCTCGTTCCTAACATTATTTTTTGAGTTACAGTGATATTTCACTTTTTATTCCTGTTAGGGGGCCGTCACTTGTTATAATCTGTAAATGTTTGTATATAATTTGACGGAAAACTATATTAATTTACCTTTATGTTATTTTTATTGTTTCCAAGCAATATTTCGATGTTTATTATACAAATTGGCATATTTTTGTAAAGTTATCACAATGTAGGCGAGGGATTGTGAAAGAATTTCAAAAGAAAAGCCTCTGATTCGCTGAAACACTATTTAAAAAAAAGACTAATTTGCATATTCCTATTTGACTCTATATGTGACGCTGGTATGCATAAATGACAATGGTATTTACTACATCGATTATTGAAAACAAAACTTAAATGATTTAATTACAAATATGCAAAATTACTTTGTTTCATATTATAAAGTTTTAGAAAATTTGTGAAAAGGCGTGGCTTACGGTACAAGAAAGGAATATATCCGATCCTAATATGTTAAGTCTTTCTTCATAAGTATTAAATATCTTTTCTAGTTTTTCGCTGCTAAAATTCTATTTTAACCGTGTAACACTTTTTTTCGCATTTCAATATTCAAGAACACGTACACTTCTAGTTAAATATCGTGTTTTAGAAAACACGGTACAGCGAGACTGATTGTATGAAACAGCAATTATGCATTCGACAATCGTTTTATTATTATTATTATTATGAATATTTAATAATTTTAAAAAGATTTTTTACCAGGAATTTTCTGTTAAAATTTTGTTGTGACATATTTGCATTTGGTTACTGTACCGTTTGTAAGCTTTGTGTTATTTAAAATTTATCCCATAATGTAACATAATAAAATATCAAGTTCCTATTAAAAGTTTTTTAATACAAAATCAAATAGTGAAAAATTGCTTTTTTTTTTCTTTTTTTTAAGTTTATAAGATCTATTATTGGAACATAGCTCAATAGTATTTATTTTCAATTTCCTAATCACGAGACACAGTTATTGAATAAAAATTTAAAACAAAGGAATAGTCTTATTACTTTCAAATATATAGATATTGATCTTACAGAATCCTGAAATTTCATTTAAAAGTCTTTAATCGTCTAAATTTAAAAATTCAAAATAAAATAAATTAATCTAAATGTTTTTAAAGTTGAAACGGGAAGATTTCAAAATATATGAAAATTGGCATTTGTGTTTTGAACATGTTGGTGCGGCAGATATTAAAAACTATATTTTAATGATGAGCTGAACCTGAGCTTAAGAGAGGTCGGATCCAGCTATTTAGCACAAGTGATATCTTATGACTAAAACCAGAATAAACAACATTTTAATTTAATCCGGGGTATTCTTAGCCCAGTGTTATTCCTGCTTTTTTTTTTTTTTTTTTTTAAGAGAAATTTATCTTACTTTAACATAGATTTTTACTTTTTACCGCTATCCACATGTGACCTTCAGCATTAGCATTTAAATGAGGAGTCATCATCTTCTTCCAAAGCAAATTTTAAATAAACTTAAAATCATATATATTTGTGAAAATCCAAGCAGATTTTTCCTACTAAGAAAACCATTCCACACTGAAATACATGCGTAATCGGTCACTTATACGCCAGTTCACACCACAACATATTGGTAGGTAGGTAGGTTGGGTTTAATGTCGCACTAGTACTGCGTTATGAGTAATTGGCGACGGTCTGGGACGCACCCTTACGATGGTCTGGAGACACGCCATCGTAATTTTTATCGTTCACGGAGACGATGGCTTCCCTGCTTCTGTTCCCAAAGTTTATTGTTCATATTTTTTATTTATTTATTTTTATTTTATTTATTTTATTTTATTATTATTATTTTCTTACTTTCTACCCCCCCCCCTTTTTTTTTACTTTCTGTTATCCATAAGATAGAGAAAGTATTGTTTTTGGCTCAAATTTTCGAATGCGAGATTTTGTTATATTTACACGTTTTGAGGTCCCCTGAATACGAAAATCATGTTTTTAGCAAATGGTCTGTGTGTGTGTGTGTCTGTGTGTGTGTGTGTCTGTCTGTTATCAGCATATCTCAAAAACAAATTATGGCAGAAAGTTCAAACTTGATATTCTAAATGTGTATCATATAGGGATGCTTCAGTAAGCTTTTCGTTAAGATCAAGCAAATGGTTCGTGTACAGGGACAATCAAGAGAATTCTAATACATTACGTCTATGGGGGAAATTGCATGAAAATAGAGTTTAACGTCTATAGACTGCACTGAACCAAATGAAACAAATATATATTTTTTGTAATAGAGACAGTTAACTGGGAAAATTTTTTTGCGTATGTAGGAGCCTCGCCTCCCCCCTGGGGGGGAAGTCCCCCCTCGAGGGGAAAAATTTTTCATGATGGGTAACTTTCAAATGAGCTCGAAAATACCTTTAAAACGAATGGCTGAACCATCGATCTGCGATAATTTAAAACAAAGTTATCGATTATTTTTACTTTTAACGAATAAAAAACTTAAAAAAAAAAATCGTACTTTTTTTTTTTTTTAATATTGAGAATAAAATGGACTTTTTTTGGATCTTTGGTGTTAAACTACTTCTCTAATATGGAAATCGTGTGCCTTATCATAAAAGATATTTTTTTAAATAATAATTTTAATAAATTCTTTTTTAAAAAGAGAAATATTTTTTAATAACCGAATTAAATTCTATATAAATGTAGGTGCAGTAATAAAACGGGGGGTTGAGGGGCACACAGAACTAATTATCATATAAAACTCTTCAGAAGCCTAATATGAATTGTTTAACATAGGTTTACATAACAGTACTCGTTATCTTACGTCTTAATCTCAAACCTGTATTTATAGTATTAAATTTCAGGGTAAGAGAATGTCGTGTGTGTGACACACCAGATTATTTTAATAGAGTAATGTAACATTTTGACCTTTTCAACTGAAGATTTAGATTAAGGGTAGTCAGCCTTTCTACACCCACCGTCCACTTTGGTATCTGTGATAAGAGTCGAATTTTATAACATCCCATTAAGTAGTAGGATTTATTATTTTGCATATTAATTTGTTACACATTATAAAATATAAAAGCAAAAGAATATCGTGGAGATTTATGTAAAAGTTTTTAATAATGTCATGAAAAAAAAATAAAAAAAAAAGTAAATAAATAAAAAAATCTGTTTTAATATTTTTAAAAAGTCAATTAAATTAAAGAAAATGAAAGTAACTGCAGTATCAGAACAAACTCCCATTGTCACTGTGAAACGGCCGTGGGAACCAGGTTGAGTGCCACCGTTTCAGACAATTATATGGCATCTTGAGTTAAAATAATTTTGAATTTTCAAACAAATTTAAAACCATTTACTTTTTAGTGCTAGAGGCCTATTTCAGTCGGTACAGTTGTCGAATTTTTAGAACACACTCTTAATTAGTGCTAAGGGCCTATTTCAGTCGGTTTATTGAATGGGGATTTATTGAATGAAGTCCCCCCAAAGCACAACTTTGACATGAAGTCCCCCCAAGGCACAACTTTGACATGAAGTACCCCCAAGGCACAACTTTGACATGAGTCCCCCCCAGGCCCAACTTTGACATGAGTCCCCCCCAGGCCCAACTTTGACATGAGTCCTCCCCAAGGTACCCCTATTTCAGTCGGTACAGCGTTGTCGAATTTTTATAATACACTCTTAATTAGTGCTAAGGGCCTATTTCAGTCGGTTTATTGAATGGGGATTTTTTGAATGAAGTCCCCTCAAGGCACAACTTTGACATGAGTTCCCCCCAAGGTACCCCTATTTCAGTCGGTACAGCGTTGTCGAATTTTTATACGTCACTCTTAATAGTGCTAAGGGCCTATTTCAGTCGGTTTATTTAATGGGCATTTATTGAATGAAGCCCCAACAAGGCCCAACTTTGACATGAGTGCCCCCCCAGGCCCAACTTTGACATGAGTCCCCTCCAAGGTACCCCTATTTCAGTCGGTACAGCGTTGTCGAATTTTTATAATACAATCTTAATAGTGCTAAGGGCCTATTTCAGTCGGTTTATTGAATGGGGATTTATTGAATGAAGTCCCCCCAAGGCACAACTTTGACATGAGTCCCCCCCCAGGCCCAATTTTGACATGAGTCCCCCCAAGGTACAACTTTGACATGAGTCCCCCCAAGGCCCAACTTTGACATGAGTCCCCCCCCAGGCGCAACTTTGACATGAGTCCCCCCCCCAAGGTACCCCTATTTCATTCGGTACAGCATTGTCGATTTTTTATAATACACTCTTAATAGTGCTAAGGGCCTATTTCAGTCGGTTTATTGAATGGGGATTTTTTGAATGAAGTCCCCTCAAGGCACAACTTTGACATGAGTTCCCCCCAAGGTACCCCTATTTCAGTCGGTACAGCGTTGTCGAATTTTTATACGTCACTCTTAATAGTGCTAAGGGCCTATTTCAGTCGGTTTATTGAATGGGCATTTATTGAATGAAGTCCCCCCAAGGCACAACTTTGACATGAGTCCCCCCCAGGCACAACTTTGACATGAGTCCCCCCCAAGGTACAACTTTGACATGAGTCCCCCCAAGGCCCAACTTTGACATGAGTCCCCCCCCAGGCACAACTTTGACATGAGTCCCCCCCAAGGTACCCCTATTTCAGTCGGTACAGCATTGTCGATTTTTTATAATACACTCTTAATAGTGCTAAGGGCCTATTTCAGTCGGTTTATTGAATGGGGATTTATTGAATGAAGTCCCCCCAAGGCACAACTTTGACATGGGTTCCCCCCAGGCCCAACTTTGACATGAGTCCCCCCCAAGGTACCCCTATTTCAGTCGGTACAGCGTTGTCGAATTTTTATAATACAATCTTAATAGTGCTAAGGGCCTATTTCAGTCGGTTTATTGAATGAGGATTTATTGAATGAAGTCCCCCCAAGGCACAACTTTGACATGAGTCCCCCCCCAGGCCCAACTTTTACATGAGTCCCCCCAGGCCCAACTTTGACATGAGTCTCCCCAAGGTACAACTTTGACATGAGTCCCCCCAAGGCCCAACTTTGACATGAGTCCCCCCCCCAGGCCCAACTTTGACATGAGTCCCCCCCAGGCCCAACTTTGACATGAGTCCCCCCCAAGGTACCCCTATTTCAGTCGGTACAGCATTGTCGATTTTTTATAATACACTCTTAATAGTGCTAAGGGCCTATTTCAGTCGGTTTATTGAATGGGGATTTATTGAATGAAGTCCCCCCAAGGCACAACTTTGACATGGGTTCCCCCAGGCCCAACTTTGACATGAGTCCCCCTCCAGGCCCAACTTTGACATGAGTCCCCCCCAAGGTACAACTTTGACATGAGTCCCCCCCAAGGCCCAACTTTGACATGAGTCCCCCCCAGGCCCAACTTTGACATGAGTCCCCCCCAAGGCCCAACTTTGACATAAGTCCCCCCCAAGGTACAACTTTGACATGAGTCCCCCCCAAGGCGCACCTTTGACATGAGTCCCCCCCAAGGCACACCTCCCCCTCATTGGGAAAAAGAGAAAAATCGTTGTTTTGCGGCTATAAGACAGTTTGGACTTCCAGCGTTATTTGTTACAGTATCTGCAGCTGAAACACATTGGTTTGATTTAATGAAAACTTTATCATGGAATTTAGATCGTCACGAATTAACTAAAGAAGAATTTGTCGATATTAACAAGTTTAGCAGTAGGCCTCTGGCACTAAATTAAAATCTGTCAATGTCAGATTTTCATGTTTTAAATAATGAAATAATGTCGTGTCTGTATAATTTTATTTTATTTTTTCTTTTGATAGATACTTTAATATCTATTCAAACTATTTAATTTTCTTCGTATGAAGTGAACTTTTTGATGTTTAATCAATAGAAACCAATAAAAATCTTTTAATTCATAAACTAACTCAGAGAGTTCTGTGAATTAGAATAGTTTTTTTTTTTACTTAACATTTCTGAATTTTTTTCCGGTGTGAAACTTAATATTATAAATAATGTATACTGGGTGGTAGATCATGATTTATATTTTCTAAATGTATAGACGGACCCCTAATATATTTCACGTGTAACTCTATCTAGAATTGATTTAAAGTATATGTATATAGGTATGTTTTCCGAACCGCCTTGATCTCAGAAATCTGAATATGAAGTCAAAAATAGGGGTTGCCATTGAAGAAAATGAAGTTAATGCCAGTTTTAATATGTAGACGACCCCCTAGGCAAAATGTAACTATACCGTTATAAACTAGACGTTATTACAAATCGATCGGTACCAGTCAAATGTATCTACGATAATTTACGGCGAAATTAGGTGGGGGGGCGTTTTTTTTTTGGCTGACTGTGATTGAATTTGAATTCATTGCATATGGCGTTTTTTAAAACTAGACATGGGTCTAAATGATGTTTAAGCATTTATTTAATACCTCCTAGCTAATATACATACATGTATATAATAAAGAAAAACTGCAAAAAGCTGCAGATAATTTGAAGGTATTTGGAAAGATAATAACTTTAAGGGGAAAAAAATATCTGCATATTTTTTGCTTCCAAACTGCAGTTCTTCTGCAGATTTTATTTTATGATTATTGTTCCAAATACCTTCAGATTATCGGCATTTTTTTAAATAGTTTTTCTGCAGATTTTTTTTTTTTTTTTTTTTTTTTTTTTTTTTGCTGGGTTGCTTTATCTTAAAAAATAAACGTTTAACCCTTTAACGTTCATTACTTAATTTATTTTAAAAATTGCTACACTAATTTCAAAAATGGCTTTTAGACACATAGCTGTTAATAAATATTTAAAAGATAAAAAATTAGCTTTGTTCCTTTTCGAGTAATTTTTGGTTTGAAACATCTATAAGTTAACGTTATTAAATTCAAATAATATTTAATTTGATAAATAAAACACTTTGTAAGTACACATTATCGACTACAAAAACTCGTAAAAGTAGTTTCAGGTGAAAATAATAGTCCAGCTCTTCATTAAATGGAAAAAAAAAAAAAAAAAAAAAAAAAAAACTAGACATGAGTACATCCTCAAACCAGCAATTAGCACTCGCGCACACTAAGATACTTCAGGTGACTTATGCATTTAGCTTCCTTTGAAGCATTATTTGTTAAATTTTGGAATAGTGCTGCTATCTACTGAACAGAAAAGGAACAAAAGTTTAAAACCTGATTAAAACAAGGGGACAATGTTAAAAAACTGCTTCATAAAAATTGTTAAATTATGTTAAATGTTTGGTTTCGCTGCGAAACCAATGAACGTTAAAGGGTTAAGGATAAATTTTAATATGTGATTTAAAAAAAGAATGTTTATTTGAATATTATGTTAAAAAAAACTGTGTTTTTGGTATTTTCCAAGGAATACTTAATTAAAATAATGGGGATACTTAAAATAATTATTTACGAATATATGAGTATTAAATATAAAAATATAAATAAATTCTATTTGTAATATGACAACCAGAGCAGCATAAAATATATAAAATGAATCGCATTTTCAAATCTTAGTTTCATATTTTAATAGTCAAATACACTATTATTCATGAAAACATTATTCTCTAGCAAAACTAATAACATAAACCAATATTTACATTCCCTAAAGTCAAAACTTTTGACGTTTATAAACAGATACTATAAACATTTTGATGACATTAATTTTGAATTTTGTGTCTTCTAGAATCTATAAATCTCTAACTAGATCTTTTTATAGTTAAAATGCGTTTTAATTCAAATTTAATGGCTTGTTGAACTTTTGTTTCTTCAAACTTTTCAAATTGTCAGATTTTGCGTGCGAATTAACACGCATATATCCTATAACAAATGACAGAAATTTTCTTGAATAAGAGTCATTTGTAAAGTGTCACATAAAATGTGTACCATAGGATATGTATTTTAAGTTATTTTGTACGAAAGTTTCATAAGCAGACAAACATTTGGTTAGATATAGAATATGGATTAGAAAAATGTAATATAGATTTTTAAAAAAAAGTACGTGTATTACGCAGTTACATGCAAGTACGATATCAGTTAAGTAATTAAAAATAAGTAAATAAGTAAATAAATACTAAAACTAATAATCTTACAAATCTTCATTTTTACTTTCTTCTATATGTAATATAGAGAAAGTATTGGATTCGCGAAAATTTTTGAAGTCCATTTTTTGATGGATTTACATGTTTTGAAATGTCTAGATTACGAATTAATAGTTTTTAGAAAATGTCTGTCTGTCTGTCTGTATCATTTTTTTGTGGACGCTGTATCTCACGAACCAATGAATGAAATTTAACCAAACTTGGTATTTAGTTCCACCCTGAAATGAACTGGTGCTGATCAGATTTGGGGATCAATAGCTCAACAGGTGGTGCATGCAAATTTTTAACATGGCAGCATAGGACAAAATTCCGTATAAATGGACATAATGAGAGTTATTTTAAACTTGTGATTGTAAAATTAATATGAATTATTGATAATAGTAGTAGGTAACTAGGAAAAAAAAATTTGTGCATGTGGGGGCATCGGTCCCCCCCCCCCCCCGGAGGAGTAAATTTTCAAGATGTGTATCTTTCGAAAGGTCTCGTTGATAATAGTAATAGTTAACTGGAAAAAAAAAAATTTGTGCATGTGGGGGCATCGGTTCCCCCACACTTTGGGGAGTCAAGATGGGTATCTTTCGAAAGGTCTCGTCAATTGAACCATAAATCTGTGATAATTTAAAACGAAGTTATCGATTTTTTTTTTTACTTTTAACGAAAAAAATCGTATTTTTTTTTTTTTTTTTTTTTTTTTTTTTTTTAACGAAATTTGACCAAACTTGGTATTTAGTTGGTTCCCGACATAAACTGGTGATGATTACATTTGGGGATCAAAAGCTCAACAGGTGGCGCTGTGATCGCATTTTATCTAAATTTTTAACATGGCAGTATAGGACAAAATTTCGTATAAATGTGCATAATAAGAGTTATTTTAAACCTGTAATTGTAAAATTAATGTGAATTATTGTAATAGTACTATGTAACTAGGAAAAACATTTTGTGCATGGGGGTCATCGCTTCCCCGCCTAGGGGGAAGTACCCCCGGGGGGGATAAATTTTGAAGATGGGTATCATTCGAAAGATCTCGTCAATACATTTAAAACGAATGGTTGAACTATAAACCTGTGATAATTTAAAACAAAGTTATCGATTTTTTTTTTTTTTTTTTTTTTTTTTATTGTTACTGATTGATCATACATTACTTTTAACAAAAAAAAACTTAGAAAAAACTTAGTTTTTTTTTTTTTTTTTTTTTTTTGTTACTCATTGAATATGTATAGGAAAATATAGAAGAAAGTCTTGTGGTGGCCACAACATACTAGTTAATTATTAAAACTGTTATGATTTAATGAATTTAATTTATCTTAACAGAATATTAATAATAGCAGAGATAATTTCATTTTTTTTTTTTTTTTTTTGAAATCTAAGTTCAGTATTAGAACTTTTTCAATATACAGGGTGATCCAAAAGTCAGGACAAACTTTAAAAGTGAATAATTCGAAAACGAATCAAGATACAAAGATACGGTTTGCACTAAACGGATGGAAAAGAAGCCGGGTTTTGAGTGGCACCGACAAAAAAAGTAGTTCTGTTGGTGACCAACAGATGACGCTGTCGGATTTCTGATGTAGGATTATGCAAAGCAACAAACGATATAAAAATGAGCAACTGCGACAGGTAATGGTAGTCGAAGCTTATATGCATCGAAATATCGCATTCTCAGTCGCTATTTTAATCACGCATGTCCTCCAAGATCTCCCGATCTGACACCCTGTGACTTTTGACTGTGGGGATTCTTGAAGTCGAAAGCGTACCGCAATCAACCGGAATCACTAGCAGCACTGAAAGATGCCATCCGCCAAAATGTGTCTGCCATAACGCAAGAAATGCTACTAAATCCTGTGAACGGTGTGGTTAATCGTCTCACAGCTGTACTTCTGAATGATGGACATTACATTGAACAGTTACTCTAGTGGTACTAATTAACTATAATTGAGCTGACTTGTAAGTTGTCAACATTTTTTTTTTCATTTGTAAATCATCTTTTAGGGAAATAATACACTATAGCGCCATCTGTTGGTCGCCAACAGAACTATATATATATATATATATATATATATATTTGCCACACAAAACCCGGTTTCTTTTTCATCCGTTTGGTGCAAACCGTATCTTTGTATCTTGATTCGTTTTCGAATTATTCATTTTTAAAGTTTGTCCTGACTTTTGGATCACCCGGTATATATCTCACCCATATATTTCACTATAACGACACATTTTGTGAGGGAAAAAAACAAAAATTTCTAAGAAAAAGAGGAGTGGCCAGAGTGGGAATTGAATTTGAATTTGAGATTTTAAATTACTGTGCCAAAGCTTTACCGACTTTTTAGAAAGTTAAGGGATTGGTAGATAATTTGCTTTCATTCTATTCATTTCTATATTATAAGTTCATTTCTATATTATCCTTTCAAAATAAAGATATTTTGCATATATGTGCATTTACAATATTAATTATTTTAAAACTTCGTAAAACCTATTTATATTAAATAAGTAAAATTTAAATATTTATTTTATTTTATTTTATTTATTTATTTATTTTAGCAGATGTTTAACATAATTAAAATACATAGGAAAAAATAAAAATAAATAAAAATAAAAATAAATAAAAATAGGTAAAATGAAAATTAAAGATAAAAATTATGTAGCTTAGTTACAGAAACCCCATATTTTACATTTTACATTTTTCATTTTTCTTTTTCTTTTCATTACTAAGCTATGGAATATATACAATTTTTATACAAGCAGGTTTCCCCGACGCTGTTCAGAATAATGTAGTGCTTATACTAAAATTTTTGAGTTAGAGAAAAAAAAAAGGAAAGAAACTATGATATGGATTTAAAATAAAAATAAAATAAAATAAAAATGTTACAAATTTATTAATGAATTGATCTTAAACCCAATCCAGGACGTCGGTAAAACATTTTGGTATATCTGCAGAACTTCCGTGTAAACAATAATCTTATTTTTCCTGAAGGAGCATAAACATAAGAATAAATAGAAGTTAATCATTTATATGATCGTTGAGTATTACGAGGGTTGCTATTTATATTTCTGGCCTAGTAATGAAAAAACAAATATGTAGGATCGAAATTGGTTTTATTGCTTTTCAAAATATTCTCCATGATGATCAATACACTTTTGCATGCGTTTGAACCAATTTTCAAAGCACTTTTTCCAGTCCGATTGAGGTAACTCCAAAACATGCGTTTTGAATGCATCAACCGCTTCATCGGGGTCGAAAATCGTTGTCCACGTAATTTATTTTTGATGTGTGGGAATAAGAAGAAGTCATTGGGTGCCAAATCAGGGCTGTACGGCGGATGACCCATCAGTTCGATCTTTCGCTCAGTCAGAAATGCATTTGTTTGAGTCGATGTGTGAGAGCTCGCATTGTCATGATGAAGAATGATTCGACTGTTCTTCTGCTTTTTTCGAATTTCTCCGATGACTTCTGACAAACAAATGGTCGTGTACCATTCAGAATTGACCGTCCTGCGTTACTCTAACGCCACTGTTGCCACATGACCGTTAATGCCGAAGAAACAGGCAATCATTTGTTTCGATGTGCTTCTTCCTCGAACAACTTTTGTTGGTTTTGCCTCGCGTTGGAAGACCCATACAGTTGATTGCTGTTTTACTTCCGGCTCATATGCATAGATCCATGATTCGTCACCTGTGTAGATGTTATACACAGCCTTTGATGTACCTGGAACATATTTTTCCAACATTTCCTTGCACCAATCGATACGAGCCATTTTTCGTGCGTATGTCAGATTATGCGGGATCCAACGCGAACAAATTTTTTTTACGCTCAAATGTTCATGTAATATTTTATTGATGCTAGTCATACTAATGTCCAAAGACGCCTCAATCTCACGGTATGTCACATGACGATCTTGCTTTATCAGTTCACGCACAGCATCGATCTTTTCTGGCACAACAACGGATTTTGGACGACCTGCACGGGATTCGTCCTGGATCGAACATCGACCACGATTAAATTCGTTATACCAATTTTTTACAGTGCTGTAGGATGGCGCTTTATCGCTGTATAAAGAATTAAGTTCATCGAAGCACTCTTGTCTTGACAATCCACGTCGAAAGTTATGAAAAATAATCGCCCGAAAATTTTCACGATTCAATTCCATTTTTTGAAAGAGAAGAACTTTTCAATTTATTGTCAACAACACAAATAAAGCTATAATGGTAAATCGTCTGCTGAATTTAAGTTTAAAAATATCAAACTTTCGATTAAAATCGTCTGCGGTCGCCTAGCAACACTTACTGTTGCCAAGGCCAGAAATATAAATAGCAACCCTCGTAGTATCAAAATTATTTAAACGCTGAAATTGAGATAATATGGTAACGTGATAATAATGTTACGTAAGATAATAATTAAATGTACAAGGAATGCAGTAAAATGAAACGTTACATGTACTATCTAAATGAAAATCTAATTATAGCAATCTGCACTCATTGTAGGAACTTAAACGAATAAAAACGCAAATAAATATTTTATATAAAATTTAAAAAATCTTTGCATATTTTTTTTCTTTTCGACATGAAAATAAATATATTTAATTACACATAAATAATAGTAATAATATTATTAATAAAATTATTTTAAATTTTTATGTGTAATAAATAAATATATTTTGGTTTATGTCTAAAAAGAAATGAATATATAATGCATCTATTTATTTACATTATATATATATATATATATATATATCTATATATATAAAAGAACACTTCCTGAGTGAGTGAGTGAGGGGGTGATCTATCAACGCCCAGACCAAACCCCTGGACCTAGAAGCATGAAATTTTGTGACAATGTTCTTTCCATGACGTAGGCATCCACTAAGAAGCGATTTTACAAAATTCGCCCCCCAAGGGGGGGAGGGGGGGCAAAACGTGATTTCACAAAATCTTTCATATCTCAAACAAAAAAACAGATATCCGTAAAATTTTTGCTTTAAAATATAGCTAATACAAATGTCAAAAAACCAATTTCTGGAATTTTCAAAATTCGGTCCCCAAGGGAGGCGGGGGGGCAAAACGTGATTTCACATGCGTAAAAACGTGATTTCGCATAATCCTATATATCTCAAACAAAAAAATAGATATGCGTGAAATTTTTGCTCTAAAATATAGCTAATGCAAATATCTAAAAACCAATTTCTGGAATTTTAGAAATTCAGCCCCGAGGTGGGGCAGCAGGGGGGGGAGAGGGGGGGGGGCAAAAAATAAAAAGAGAGTTAGATCGTTCAAAATTGGTATATAGAGGTTTTCGATACCTACAAATCGATTTCGGATATTTTCGAATTTATAAAATTATTAGGAGGTGCGGGAAGGGGGGGGGGCGGCAAGGGGGGGGGGGCTATGGGGCAAAAACAAATAAAAATACAGTTAGGCCGTTCAAAATTGGTACAGTTAGGTTTTAGATGCCTGCAAGTCGAATGGGGATATTTTCGAAAGTGTAAAGTTATTAGGAGGGCCGGGAAGGGGGGAGGGGAGAGGGGCAAAAAAATAAAAATAGAGTTAGATCGTTCAAAATTGGTATATAGATGTTTTCGATACTTACAAATCGATTGCGGATACTTTCGAATTTTTAAAATTATTAGGTGGGGCGGGAAGGGGGGGGCTATGGTCAAAAACAAATAGAAATACAGTTAGGCCGTTCAAAATTGGTACAGTTAAGTTTTAGATGCCTGCAAGTCGAATGGGGATATTTTCGAAAGTGTAAAGTTATTAGGAGGGCCGGGAAAGGGGGAGGGGAGAGGGGGGGAGGGGGGCAAAAAAATAAAAATAGAGTTAGATCGCTCAAAATTGGTATATAGATGTTTTCGATACTTACAAATCGATTGCGGATACTTTCGAATTTTTAAAATTATTAGATGGGGCGGGAAGGGGGGGCGGGAAGGGGGGGGCTATGGTAAAAAACAAATAGAAATACAGTTAGGCCGTTCAAAATCGGTACAGATAGGTTTTAGAGGCCTGCATGTCGAATGGGGATTTTTTTGAAAGTATAAAGTTATTAGGAGGGCCGGGAAGGGGGGGCAGAGGGGCAAAAAAAAAGAAAATAGAGTTAGATCATTCAAAATTGGTACATAGAGGTGTCCAATACCTACAATTCGATTGCGGATATTTTCGAATTTTTAAAATTATTGGGAGGGCGGGAAGGGGGGGGGGAGTAGAGCGGTAAAAAAATAAAAATAGAGATATATCGTTCAAAACTGGTGCATAGAGGTTTTTGATACTTACAAATCGATTGCGGATATTTCAAATTTGTAAAATTATTAGGATAGACAGGAGGGGGGAGGGCGAAGTGGGAAAATAATAGAAATAAGAGTTAGAGCATTTTGGGAATTTTTTCCGAAGGCAGTGAGAACCCGGTGCGACATTTTTCCTACTCAGATTTTGTTTCTCTTTTTTTTCATGTGATAAAAATTAATGCAATTTTGAGAATTCATTATAGTGATTCATTTAAAAATAGGGACCAGCGAAGCGGGCGTTGCCTGCTAGTATATATATATATATATATAATTTTAAAGTTAAAATGTTCTTTTCATTTAATACCTTTTGAACTAATTATCTGATACTACAATAACGACGTTAGTTAGATTTTGTCTTGATTAATAAAAATACCAATTTTCAAGGCGATCGCTCGAATGACGTACTTGGTATAGTGAATTAATATTCCGAACAGTCCCATAGACCAATTTTCAGTTTTATATACAAAGATTATATAATTATTACAATCGGCAGAAGAATTATTCGAGCTCTAGGAATAATTCTTGTATAAAAAAAGTACACTTAATACTGTTTTAAATAAATACTTGTCGAATCATGTTCTTAGTCAGTCTAAGAACATGATTCGATAAAGTTTTATTTATAAAAAAACAGTATTAAGAGTACTTTTTTTTATACAGGAATTATTGCTAGCGCTCGAACAATTTTGCTGCGACTGTAAAGTTTACCACAG
The DNA here is from genome assembly GCA_963930645.1 of Salticus scenicus. Classification (NCBI taxonomy): domain Eukaryota; kingdom Metazoa; phylum Arthropoda; class Arachnida; order Araneae; family Salticidae; genus Salticus; species Salticus scenicus. The sequence goes on from OZ005649.1 coordinate 106,005,511, forward strand.
TGATCCTATTCAAATCCTTTATACGTTCATTCATTTCAAATTGATCTTAAATCTTTATGTTATTGTTTTATAATAAGAATTTGTAACATATTAAATCGTAAATAACTTATATGAGATGTTTTTAAAAAAAGAAATACAGATTAAGACGACGAATAGAAATTCAAGTCAGTTACAAGCAAATTGAAAATGATATATATTTATATACTTCCATGGCTTATTTAAAACAAGAAGTCGATATGAAAAGAAATGGCACGGCTTATTGTAAATGCCTGAGAAAGAAGAAAAAACAATCCCTCGTTTGCTTGTAAATAATCTCAAAGCGTTAAAGTAATGTAACAATTTTTAGAGTTTAAATGAACTGTAATTTTTTAATTTCATCTGTAAATATAAGAAGAAAGTATCGAATCCGTGTAATTTTTCGACATCCCTTTTTTAATGGATTTACATATTTTGGGATAAATTGAACACGATTTTACCATTTTTAGAAAATATCTGTCTCTCTGTGTATCAAAACTTTTGATGCTGTACCTTGCGAACTAATGGACGAAACTCAACCAAACGCGGTATTTCATTAGATTTTGACCTAAACCGGCGCTGATTACACTTAGGTACCAAACTCATAGTACGTGGAGTTCTCATCCTATTTTATTAAAAATAAATATATAAATAAATAAAATAACATAGCAGTAATAAGCGAAATACCGTATACATGTACATATTTAGAAATTTTTTATGAATAGTTGGGGAATTAATAAGAATTACTGATAATAGTAATATTAAACTAGGAAAAAAAATGAGTGAATGTAGGGTCCCCCTCCCTTGGGGCAGAAGGACCCCACACTTATCTGGGTATCTTTGAAAAGAATTCCTCAAAACCTATAAAACGAATGGTTGAACCACAGCTTTGTAAAATTTTCAGACAACGTAATCAACTGTTTTTTTTTTTTTTTTTTTTTTTTTTTTTTTTTTTTTATCCCCACCCCTTTTCCCACGAAAAAAAAAAAAAGAAAAACGCATCGTCGAAGATATTTTTTTAATTTATTTAAAATAGATTTTTTTTTTTTTTTTTCGACATTTTGTCAGTGTTTTACTTCTCTGTAATGAAAATCACCACCTACATTCATCATGGAAAATAATTCTGATAAATAATATTTTCATAATATTTTTCATATATACTGCAGGTATTTAAGTAGGAAAAAATAGAAAAAAAAATGGTTTTGAGCTCGTAAATGCAATTTCTCATCAAAAGAAGTAGAATAACTTGTCTCACAAGTTAACATTATCCAATATGAGTAAATTCTAATTAATCCTGTCAATTTTATAGCTTTTCCTCTGAAATTAACTTTTTTGTGTGGGTGTATGTTTGCAAAAGTTAAATTTTAACACTTTCCCACAAGGTTGAAAAGTGTTAATAACTTCAGTTTGTCTGTCTGTTCGTACGTCTGTTCGTCTGTCTGTCCGCGCTCTAACTCTCGTAATTATTCATGGAATTTCTTGAAACTAATATATGTTATTCAAATTCACTATAGAATGTTCCCTGTCTAAAATGGAGTGAATACCTCAACCGGTTTGTGTACAGGGAGACCCGAAAGTATTCCAAAGCATTGTGTTCTACGAGAGGTATTTCTATAAACCATATTTTAATACCTTTGCACAAATCTTAATGAAATTGATATATGTTATTCAAGTTTAGTATCGAATGTTCTCCATTGAAAATAGAGTATATACCACCAATTGTTTGTGTACAGGGACACACGAAAGTATTCCAAAGCATTGCGTTTTATGAAAAAAACATTTCTATAAACCAAATTTTAATAACTTTACTTTCCGCAAATCTTAATGAAACTTAAATATATTATTCATATGCACAGAAGAATCCTTTTTTGGAATATAGTATGATTAGCTTTAAGATTTACAAGGCCACAACAAAATATTCCTTTATATTAATGGATGTTATGGCATATTTGCTGGAACAGCATTTTCCTTTACATTAAGCGTTTTTAAGACTTTTTCACAAGATTAAGTATTCACAATACATTGATTCAATTCACACTTAAATTGAACTGAATTTGTATATCTGTCTGTTCAACTGTCCATCTGTCCGTCTACCCGCCTCCAGCGTCCGTAAATATTTTCAGAATAATATATATATATATATATATGTCTGCTATTGAAGTTTACTATGGAATGTTAAATACTTAAATTGGAATCAATAGATCCTGTATAACTGATTTGTGTACAGAGGCACTTAAATATTGTTTACATATTAGAATAATGTATTTTATAGAATATATTAATGTTGTTGTTGCCAGTTCCCATTTGTCAGCAAAGCTAAACAAAGTACTCCTGCAACTCTGATCATATCAATTACATAGAGGCAGTCTAGGATATGGTCAGGCGTAGCCTGATAAGTAGCAGACTTACAGCATGTAGGGAAAAACTTTACTCTGTATGTCATAGACCTCAGATGACCATTGCGAAAACGAGAAATTTGTGTCTGCTCTTGTCTGCTGCACTGGAGGGACAAGGAACCACCAGGGCGATTACCCTGATTAAAGTGATGAGCAGGAGGGACAGTGGGACCTCGTAGATTGATAAATCGGGAATACAATTCTGAAAAAGTAAGAGATGCCTGAGAAATCAAGGTTAGATCTGCGTCCCTTTTTGGAAGTTAGTCTGCAGTCTTATTACCAGCAATGTCTACATGGAAAGGTATCCATCTTTTATTTTATAGAATATAATAAGGTTAACCTTCAGATTTACAGGGTTACGCTAAATAATTTAGATACATTAAGAATTGTAACTGGAATTTTAATGCTGCGATTTCTTTTGCGTTAAGCTTTTTTAACATTTCCCAAAGATGTTTAATCGTAATTATGAATTCAACTCCTCTTTCTATTTGTTTTTCAGTCCCCTATCCATCCATCGTGTGATAACGCAGACAACGGATATTGAAAGTTATACGATACATCGAGTATGTGCAGTTGGAAAGCGTCAATAATCAATGCGCAACACATGATTTTTCTTTCTTGTTTTCATTGTTTTGATTAATTTCTATTTTTCCTCCTTCCCTTTTTTTTCTTCCACTTCCAAAGTGGACTAGATAGCAGCCCCCCCTCTTTTTTTATTTAAATAATAATAATATTTAAAACCAAGTCATAAACAGAAGTATTTTTAATACACTATCTACCAATAAGTATTTGTACACTTTCGAATTTAGACGTTTTGTCAAATATCTAGAAAAGTTCTTTACGAATCATCTTCAAACTTTTGTAGTGTGAAGAACATGTTATACCTCATGTATCTCAGCAAACGTTGTATCCTCAAGAGGAAAAAGGGACCAGTAAAAAGAAGAAAAAATGCGTTTTGGATCACCCTGTAAAAAACAATGCTTTAAATTCGTTTTGGCTGTAGCATATGTTTATGAGGATTTTTTTTCATTATTTGTATAAATTTTTATGAGGCTACCACATATATTCATTTAGATATAACGGTTTTTTTTTCTTTTTTAATTGCAAAAAATATACACTTTTTTACTTATAACACGTAGGGTATTAGACCCGTTGCAAATTCATTTTTAGGCAATTTGGTACACTACATTAGACACATCATACTGCAATCAGAACGCAGAAAGTTAAATACCTTACACAACATGAGCATTTTCACTAAATATTTTTCCACTGTGCATGCGCTAGCTCTTATAAAAATTCTTTTACATAATTTAATAGTCAAAACTATCGATATGAAAACCCCGAACAAATATCGTGTACATTACAAAAGTTATGTGGAATAGAATGAGCAGAATTTAAATTCTTTTTAAAACAAAGGAAGATGATAGTGGATTTTTTCCACATTTATTTACAATCAGCGAACATTGTAATATCATTGGGCATTGGTGGAACTGAAATAAAAAATGTGAGTAAAATCCCTTATAGTTCAGCTTTATTTTGAGAAAATTGAACTTCTGTTCATTCTAGCTTTCACAGCTTTTTGAATTTGCATGATATTTGTTTGGGGTTTTCATATAAGTTGCTCTATACTTTTGGCTATTAAGTTTTGTAAATGAGTTTTTTTTTTTTTTTTTTTTTTTTTTAAAGATTGCGCATGCGTAGTTAAAATTTATGCAGTAAAAATGCTCATATTTTGTAAGATAGTGCACATTTTTGCATTCTGATTGCAGTACGCTGTGTCTAATGTAGTATGCGAAATTTTCTAAAAATGTCTTTGCACTGGGTATAATACCCTATGTGTTATAACAAAGAAAGTGGATTTTTTTTTTCAGTTTTTTAAAGGACCCGTTATATTTCCAGGAAAATATGTGGTATCCTCGTACAGCCATACTGATAATGAAAAAAATCTTCATAATCACATGATGCAGCCAAAACGCGTTTAATGCATTCCTTTTTACAGGGTGATCCAAAGAATTTTGTTTTTTGTTTAATTTTTTACTCGTCTGCATTTCCTCTTCAGAACACAACATTTGCTGAAATATATGAGGTGTAAAATTTTCTTTACGCTACCAGAGTTTCCAGATGATTCCTAAAGAACTTTTCTAGACATTTGACAGAACGTGTAAAGTTGAAAGTGTACAAATACTTATAATTTGATAGTACAGTCGGTAACTGAAGTATCCGAACACTAGCAAAAATTCCTATATAAATAAAGTAAAGTTAATACTGTTTTGTTAAATAAATCCTTGTCGAATCCTTGCTCTTAGTCATTCTAAGAACATGATTCGACAAGGATTTATTTAACAAAATAGTATTAACTCTGCTTTTCTTATATAGGAATTTTCCTTAGTGTTCGGATACTTTTGTTACCGACTGTATATTTCTAGTTCGAGCTAGTGAAACTTGATGCTTTGATGGTACGCTGATGCCTATTTTTCTGGCATGAGGAAAGACCGCATTATTATTTTGACCTGAAACAAGTGTTTCGTGTTTTTGCTTACAAAGTTATTTATTAGTTATTTTTATAATTAGTTGAATTTAATGAGATTATAATATTTATGTTTCAACACAATTATTTCTATCGTTTTCTTTTATTTATATAAATAAAGAGAAGTGTCTCTCTGTGTGTGTGTCTGCTCTATGGAGCTAAGACTACTAATGAAAGAACTATAAATTTTGGCAGATTGACAGATTGGATCCTACATGGTTGCACCTATTCGAAATGTTTTCGACTTTTGAATATGAATCCTTTTAATAATAATAATTATTATTATTATTTATTATTATTATTCTTTTTCGATGTTATTCATTAACTTTGCCGCTTATTTATTTATTTATTATTCATTTTTAATTTAATTTATAATTTCAATGGTCTGCGTTACATTGTTACACCACTTATTACTTTCTTCTATATGTAATATAGAGAAAATATTGGATTCGTGAAAATTTTCGACCTCCGTTTTTTGATGGATTTACACGTTTTGGGATATCCTGAACACGAATTGGTAGTTTTAAGAAAATATATGTCTGCCTGTCTGCCAGTCGGTCTGTCTGTCTGTGTGTATCACGTTTTTTGTGGACGCTGTATCTCACGAACCAATGAATGAACTTTAACCAAACTTGGTATTTAGTTGCACCCTGACATAAACTGGTGCTGATTATATTAGGGGATTAATCTCTCAACAGGTGGCGCTGTGATCGCATTTTTTGTAAACTTTTAACATGGCAGTATAGGACAAAATTTCGTATAAATGTACATAATGAGAGTTATTTTAAACTTGTGATTGTAAAATTAGCATGAATTTTTGATAATAGTAGTAGTTAACTCGGAAAAAAAAAATTTGTGCATGCAGGAGCATCGCCCCCCCCCCTGGCGGGGAAGTACCAAACCCCGGGGGGGGGTAAAGTTTCAAGATGGCTATCTTTCGGAAGGTCTTGTCAATACCTTTAAAAGGAATGGTTGAACTATAAATCTGTGATAATTTAAAACAAAGTTATCGATTTTGTTTTACTTTTATCAAAATATATATATATATTTTTTTTGTAACTGTGTAAATATGTATAGTAAAATATAGAAAAAAGTCTTGTGGTGGCCGCAGCATACTAGTTTTTTATTCCTTTGAAGAATTTTTTCTTTCATTTATCGTAAAAAAATGGTTATATAGTAGAAACGATTAAATTGATTAAAATTTTGTCTAATTAAAAATTTGTTTATTTAATTACTTTGGAATAAAATTCTTTATTATTATTATTTATTTATTGCATTGGACAAATGAAAATAAAAACGTAATATACTAGAAAGAGCGAGGACGATAAAGCATATGGCTCGAAAACTGAAATGTTTAATTGATGTTGAAATACAGTCATATTTACCATCATAGTTCTGGAATAATAGTAGATTCAGCAGCCGTCTCATAAACAACCAAATTGATGTAACTGAGAAAGACGTTGCTGCAGGTATTTGGATATGAAGCAGCGCGGGCAAGAATGACAACGCTGTAGGCAGCGGTTACCCGAAGCAAAGTTCAGAGCGATGTCAATGTAATTCAAACAAATTTATTTATTTTATTTTATTTTATTATATATATTTTTTTTTCTATTTTGGAATTAGTTTATATATTTTCGAACTAAAATATATAGTGAATATTTTTATTGTCAGCGACACTTTATTCATTGAAACTTTACCTTTTAGAAAAAGATATTTCCATAAACAAATAATTCCATTCCTTAAATTTAAAAATTTCGTCGTCTATGAATAATTTCTAGAAGTAATTTGACGACAATATTTTAATAATTCATCTTTCAACTTTCGTACCTTTTACGCTACCTACATCTGAATGCTTCTTTTTATAGTCAAAATGAGTGTTAATACAAATTTAAATGCTTGTTACACTTCAAAGTTTTCTTATTGGTAGATTTTGCGTGAGAACTATTACGTATATGTTGCCTAACAAATGACAGGAATTTTCTTGAATGAAAGACTTTTGTAAAGTGTCACATAAAATTTGTAATACATGGTAAATGTTTCCAGTAATTACAAAATAAATTTTCACAAGCCATTCGATAACAAATATTGTTTAAAAATATGTAAGAGGCCAAAAAGTTTAGTAATTTAATTACACTTATATTATTTAACATATTGAAAATTCGATAAATGTTAATACATTTTAGTTAAAATTGGGTAAAATTTATAATTTATCAAATTTTACATTGCATCCAAACATGGAATTCTTAAACGTTTTTGAAAGAAAATTAATTGTACAATATTTATAAATATATAAAACTCAATTTTATTTTCTATTTTGTTAATAAAATAATAATAATAAATAAAATAAAATAGCATAAAGACTTTCACAATTGATATTTTAGGTGTATTTATTTATTTATTTATTTATTTATTTATTTTTAAGTGCCTAAATTATAAATACCGAATAAGTTCTAAGAAATTTGAAAAAGTTTCTAAGCAAATAAATGGAACTTTTTTTTTTTTTTTTTTTTTTTTTTTTTTTTAACAGAAGCATAGTTAAAAAGTTTGCGGTATAATTTCATAAACATTTTCATCTTATTAAATCAACAGAAACTGCTATAAACTTTTTCTATAAAATTCATCTGATATCCAAAAAACGGTGCGATACTGAAGACATCAATTCTATCTTGATAAAGTTAAATCTGTCAAATTGTATGCAATATACTTCAGTTTTTACTATAATTTTAAGTTGTCACATAAGTTTCGATTAAAAATGCTACCTATGTCTTTTTAGCATTTTCGCTCTACGCAAAATTCTGTCAAACTTAATACAAATAATAATAATAATAATAATAAATTTTCTACAATAAAAGTATTTTATGGATATCGATACCTGGAATAAAACGTTTAGATGAAATAAAATATTTGTAAAGTTGTATTGTTAATTGTTTTTTAACATCATTATGATTGTCGTTTTAGTTTTTCGTGTTTAGAAAATATCCGATGAGTTTAGAAATAAATTCTGGTAAAGTCTGTGGCTGTATTGAAATAACTATATATCTTTTTTTCTGTATTCTTTCTAATATTTACATTTACATAAGCAACTATGGGGCTCTGCCCCCTGCTCGCTCCGCTGACCAACACCCGAGGAAAGCTTCGCCTCCCCCCGACTAGCTTCTCTTATTAACCCCTGCGGGCGCGCAAGTTCACAATACCTACGCAGTTCGTCCAAAGGTATAGAATTCGTCCCGCTGATTGGACGAGAGGATATAGCACAACAGCAGATCAACGATTAGGCTTCGGGATAATACTTTTCTATTTTCTTTCGATCGATGTTTTGTATTTTTATAGTAAATTGTATTAATGAAAGTATTTACAAATGTTTTTCGATAATATACTATACATTTTTAATATTATAGACCATTTTCATAAAGAGATTAAAATCTTTTACTGCCTATTTGTTCGTATTTAAAGTGACATTATTCATTTTTTTAACCCACTTTCAAAAGTAGTGATTTTTAAAAAACCGAATTTGTATGAATAAATAGTAAGATTAAAATATGTAAAAATGTATTATTAATATTATTTTAATTTACTATTTGTTTTTTCATCTGTAAAACTCGCGATTTATACTATTTTCTAAAAGAAATCATATACAATAATCAAAAATTTCAGATCTCTAGGTTCATGTTTGTTTCCATCTACTTGACGCTTGTTAATGATAAATGTAAAAGAGGATTTTTTGAAGTAGAAGTAGCGATATTTTTGAAATTAAGTAAAGGACAAGCTATGAGAAAACGATGAAAGGGGGGGGGGGGGGAATTAAGAATTGTACAATAAAACCTCATCGTTTTTAAATCGATCTGAAAGTCATAAGAAAATAGACTGCTAGAATTTAATTAGTGCAAATTCTAGATATTACAGTCATAAGACAGGGGTTCAAAATCTGAGGATAAGTTGAAATTACGAATTCTTCAAATACTGATGTATATTCATTTACACAACATTAGACGCTCTTCTCTCCTCTCCTTTTATTTATTTTATTTTTTTTTTTTTCAATTTCTACTAAAATGCAGATATATTATATCATCATAAAACATTTGTAAATACTTTCATTAATAAAATTTACAATAAAAATACAAAACATCGATCGAAAGAAAATAGAAAAGTATTGTCCCGAAGCCTAATTGCTGTTGTGCTGTTTGTGATTTGCTGTTGTGCTATATCCTCTCGTCCAATCAGCGGGACGAATTCCATCCATTTGGACAAACTGCGTAGGTATTGTGAACTTGCCTGCGGCGCTCTGCTTTTCGCTGAAAATGAATTGCTGATATTCGCTTGTTTACCTTTCACTGAATAGGAAATTTAATACTGCATAAAACAAGAAAAAAAAAAAAATTAGAAATACCCATATTCAATGTCAAATTGAAATACATAATATTTAGTATCTTTTTTTTTTTTTTTTTTTTTTAATGAAATAATGTGCTAAGAATCAGTATATATTTTTTCTTTTTTCAGAAAAGAAAGAAATGGACTCTTCCCACCTGACGTCAGAGATCACATGATAGGTGAAAAACAAACAGCAGACGAAGTCTTCTATATCTATAGCGATTTCTCAAATAAAGTATTTTCTATTCTTATTTTTGATAAATCCTATTTAATCTGTGTTATTTTTTTTATACATCATCATTTTAATACATTTTATATCATTATTCATCATTTTTGGTTGCTGTATACATTTGCAATCATCATTTAGTTTATATTTGTTATTGACGTTCAAGCAGGAGAACATGTTAAATACTCTGATTTTTGGTACCTAAATCATTGACAGTGCAACATCGTACGGTGTAAAGCCATTTAAACCAGTAACTAAGCTAATTAATTTGTTGTAACACCTTTATGCAATTAAATTTAATTTAAACCTTTTTAAATTTTCAAATTATAATCCATAAACATTCCACAAGAGCAAGCTATTATTTATTGCTAGATAAGTTAATGTAACAGTTACACTACAACATACAAAAATCGATTCTTACAGGTAAAAATAAATAAACACATAAAGTGTTTTTTAAAAATTATTAAAATTCCAAATGCAATTATTCTGCTGTATACAAATGCACAATATTACTTTTATTTTATTTTATAGTAAATATTAACACTTTTGTTCTTAAGAACAATATTTAATTGAATACGATTCTCAGAATTCGATTTTTTGACTGAGCAGACGACGCTGGGAAGAGTCCATTTGTAACATCTAGACCATTTTATGTTACAGATACAGTATGTGAACTTCTTGGGGTCATTTAAGTTTTTGTCACTATTTGGCGATGGAATTTTTTGGTAGAATTGCTTGTTAAAAAAAAAAAAAAAAGAACCTTTAAATTAAACTAGAATAACCTTTAAAAAAAATTAGAACCTATATTTTCTAATGCCCGTACATTTTATTATTGGATTTCTTTAGTTAATTTACGGCAGTATATACTCTCTGTATGTATTTATTGAACTGCTAGATAATAATTTTAGACATTCGAAAATATCGAAAGGAGAAAAAGTTTATTATCATTATTATCATTTTAATTTGGAAAAACCTCGTGTAGCTTCAATTATTAATTCTCTTCGGTACTTTTCCATTTCGCCGGTGAAGCCATAGAGTTGCCAAGAATGATATAACCGACGTCAAACATTAGTCACCCAAGACAGATTAATTGCTTCAAAACATTTCGAATAATAATAAGAAAAAAATTAAAGAAACTTATTTTCCGCTTACTTATTTTATTTTATTTATTTTATATTTTTAAGAATTAAAGTTTTTGAAGCTTTGCTTAAAGCTAGCTTTTAAAAGTGTTGCACCATAAAAAATATAACATTTATTTTGTCAAATCCTTAATAACGTATATAAATAAACTTTAAATTTGAAAAAGAAAAAAAAATCTAAGTTACGAATTTACTTTAAATCCATAAATGTATTGTTGTCGCCAATAAAGTTTGCTTGGCCAGAATTTTGACTGCGAAAGAAAAAATACCTTCTCTCCTATCTACTTCTTACATTAACGAAAAATAAAATCTACAAAAATTTTTGGTGAATTTTTTCTTGCCATAATTAGAAGTATGAAATGTGTCATGGAAATGCCTAATTCTGTAATGTTAAAAAATTATCAATGCTAAATAAGAAGATTTTTCGTTTATAACTGAGTTTGAATTTAAATCTAAATATTTTTGTATGCCAAAATCTATCCAAAGTATTTTAAAAAACGTTTTCAAATAAAAATAATAAATACACTTTAATGGTAAAGAGAAGCGCGGTCAGACACGACATTATTTCGTTATTCACAAAAAAAAAAAAAAAAAAAAAAAGAACAAATAAATAAAATAAACATAAATATTGCCAATATTAAAATTAATTTTCTAAAAATAGAAAAAAAAAAAAAAAAAAAAAAAGATGTTTGCGGAATTTATTTTATTTTTTTACACCAGTGACAACATTTTTATTTCCCTGTGGAGAATGACGTCATTGTGGAAGATGATGTAATAAGAGAAATTATTTTTTAATGACAAATAGAGTACCTTTATAAACCCGAGGTTTTCTATTAATAACTTCGTTAATTAAAATTATACAGATTTCTATGAAATAATTTCATTATGATGAAGTAATTTCATTACACTGATTTATATGCATCTTCTAATTTATTATTTTACTATTTTTTAAATTTATCATTGAGATATACAAATAATTTTGTTCTAATTTGAGTAAAGCTGAGGAATAATAAAAAACAAATTTACAAAACACACTGCTAATACAAATTTTCAATTTATATATAAAAATAATAAACATATATTTATAATTTATTTTTCTAAATTTTCTAATGGATTTACTGTATCGTGCAATCATTATCGCTTATATACATGTTCAATTACCAAATACAAATTCAAATGCCTTGCAGTTTAGAATAAAACTTTAATAGTGTTACAAAATTGTAAATAATTGTGTTTATTTTTGTATAAATTCTTTCAAAGAGGCTTAGTAAGTTGATAAAGTGCTAATTTTGGGCATTTCTAGCCGTTTTAGCGTTGAAATAGCCATATTTTTTCTTAAAAACGCATTAAAAAGCCCCAATAAGGCAGGTAATAGATTTGGCACCAAATTTGGCGAATTTCCCTCCATGGCGATTTTTTTGGCGACCTTGGCGAGAAAATCCTTATTATGGATATAGCAAATATGGAAGATCTAATCTCATTGGCTGATGAGATAAGGAAATTTCTGGAATTTTCCACACTTTTCTACAGGAGTATAAAAAAGGACGTTTCTTCGCCAAGACTAGTTCAGTTCAGTCTGAGATCAGAGTCAGTCAGTTTCGCTAATGCTTGCATTGCTTTGACCCTCTTTGGAAGGGACTTGCTTTATATGTTATTACTATACAATTTATACTGTGGATTTGCTATTAATAGCTGTTGTTTAAGCTGTGTTTACTGGCTGAATTGAAGCTGATACTTGGTTTACATACCTGTATTTTTCTGAAAATTTCTGTGAATAAATTACTGAATTTTTGTTAGTTTCGCCTTTCATTCTTGGAGAACTCACGAACCCCCAAGTACGCAACAACAGTATAGTACTTTAGAATTTTTTACAGGAAACATTTTTAATCTATAATTGTTTTAAACTTTTAAGAAATAGAAATGCAAATAAGTGTAACACAATAATGTTACATTTTTTTTCTGATCGCTTATTTATTTAACTTTTCAAGTTACAATGTCAAAGACAAAGTTATATATATATATATATATATATATATATATATATATATATATATATATATAGGGATTTTTCAGCGTGGAGCAGGGTAACAATATCGCCAACATTTTGTGTAGCAATTTTCAAGCTTGTTGTAAATAAGCATGTCCTTGAATTGTTAAAGACCTCTGTAATTAAATAAATAAATAAGCCATGCAACTTTATAGCATAAAACGCTATAAATTTGCGTTCAAGTATATACACATTAAAAAAATAATCAAGTTGAGAAACTTGTTATCGAGCTAGGGTTTCCAAATTACATCAATATATCACCGATACACATGTTGTGCTGTTACTTATAATTCTTTTAATAAAGTTCATTATTCTCATAAAGTTCATTATGCTCATAAAATTCATTATGCTTAAGAGAGAGTTTGGGAATTACTAAGTAACTATTTAACACGTGAGGTTAATATGTATGTTTAAAAAATAATAGTTTTAAACTTTATGATGAAAATATATATGAGATTATTATTATTATTATTTATTTTATTGCTTTTTAAAAATGTAATCACACTTTTTTTTAATTAATTCTTGAAACATAATTCCCAGAAAGTTAGCAATTTTACTTAATCGCATGTTATAGGGCATTGTAGTATTTTTTTTCACTGTATGTGCATATGACTATATACTCTTCATTTCATACATATGAAGATTCCTGTCGCTATTTTTTACTGTGCAATAAAAATTAAATATAAAGATCATACTATATAAATGAACTATTATATAAATGTACATAATACAGTATTTTTCCTTTTATCGTAACTATCTGCAAAGATTTATTTATTTAAAAACCTTTTTAAAATAAATATGAACTGGAGCTATACAAATGGAAATAAGTTAAAGAGTTATTTTGTTATACAAGCTTTAATAATTAAAAAGTAAAAACGTGGAATTTTTTTTTTGATATAACAGTTTTTGTATATCAATCCCCAGCAATGTTTGGTATGATTATATTACTTTTTTTTTTTTTTTTTTTTTTGGGGGGGGGGGGGGGGTAATCTTTTTTAATAAAGCTTTAAACGAGAAATCGTTCCAGAAAATATAATACTCTTTGATAGGATTACCACAGTAGAAAATGCATATCAATATAGGAAATATTAATTTTAATCAATTGTATGAAAATAAAAAATGAAATATACTTTCATTTTAAAAGTGATTATTTTTTTCCACGTGAATAAATATTAAATTTCTATACAGGGTTAAATAATTTGATTTTCTTGGAAAATATTCCAGATGTTTGATATTTTTTTAACTATAGGTACATTTAAATCTGACTTTTTTTTTAACATTAATTCAATTCGTTTTTATCCATTCTTTTTTTTTTGTGAGGAACAATTGAATTTTGTTTATAACGGATTTTTTTTACAGAATCAGAAGTTTCAATTTTATACATTTTTATACTTTTTTTTAGGTTGATCGAATCATGCACAATAACTAAAACATTTTCAGTGTTTTTAGATATATTTAAAGTATTTCTACTTTCTTTTATTCCCTTACAAAATAATTATGAAATAAAAATCCCGCAGAGTGAGTTTTAAAGTTAATTTGATTTCTGATTTATAATTTTTCTCTTATTCCGTATATCAAAATTATAAAAGTTAAGAAGAAAATGAAGAATTTGCATTTGAGATTTATAAACAATAGAAATATTGGCAGCACGAATGATTCTAACAATAAGTTCAGATATGTCTGTAAACTATCTGATGTGTCACTAAGACGACTTTTTCTTACCCTGCATTTCACGTCGATAACGATAGATTGCATATTAGGTCTTGAGGTCAATAACTTAAGATAATGCAGTTCATTGTACTTTTAAAGTATTTTAAAATAGGTTTAAAAACAGATTTATTTGACATGTATTTTTGTGTGAGTGATGCTGCTTCCCCCTCAACCTCCCGTTAAATTATACAGTTAAATTATAAGCGCCTCCCGTTAAATCATAAGTGCATACAATTATTTAAAAAAAAAATCAATCTGTTATTAATTTACCTACGAACTTCCCAATCTTGATAATATATATATATATATATATATATATATGTATATATATACATATATATATATATTTTTTTTTTTTTTGGCAACCCAACACGGACTTCAAAATGCTAAATTTGAATTTCCTGCTGCTGCTTGGTTTTACGTTATGCTATTAACAGACACACATACAGATCGACTGCTAAAAATTGGACTTTCGTAATCAAGGCTCCTAAAAACTTGATATTAAAAAAAAAAAAAAAAAAAAAAAAAGAGTTTTTTATATAATATCACGTTTAGTTTAATTTTGGGTAGCCCTGTATATTGCTTATAATCAATATGCACTATAAATAATATTGTGTGCTTATATTTAGACATACTTGAATGTTATCTATAATAAAAAGTATTAAAATTCCAGCAATTTCCAAGTATATCTGCAATATATCCAGATACATTGTATAACCCGGTAAATAAATGACAAATGATATCAATACAACAATTTACACAAAACTTGCTATTATGCGTATTATAATTTTGTTCATTCAGTTTTGTATCAGTCAGCCTATAGGAATTACACTGTACTTACCAGAAATTTCCTCATAGTCATAATGTATCTGAAGTTTCTCGGATGTCTCTGAACACGAAACATTTGCTTGACATCAATGTAAAGTTCATTGTAGCATCCATATATGATGTACATTTAGAATACCAAGTTTGTAATTTTTGCTATTATTTGTTCTTGAAATATGCTGATAACAGACAGGCACAATTACAGACACAAACACGCACAGACACACAGACCAACCGCTAAAAACGTTCTATTTTGGATTCAGGAGATCACAAAACGTGTAACTATAACAAAAACGCAGTTTCGTAAATTCGATCCCAAAGCAATATTTTCTCTAACATATATATGGGTGATAGAAAGTAAAAATGGGATTGAAAAGAAGCAATTATGGGGAGAAATAGTAGATTTAACCCCGCTGCTGTGTTCATTTCGACCGAACATTGACTTGACATACTTGAGAATTTGTTTTTTATGTAGACTACACTCCCTAAAATCTATATATTAATTTGAAACGTGTTTTGTCTGTCTCCACTAAATTGAGAGAACGGCTAGGTGTAAAAATTTATCTAATTTGTCTAAGGTGTCTAATAAAAGGTCTTGGTCTGTAGATGTGTCATCAAGAGAGAAAAATAAAAAAAAACGTCGAAATGTCCCTCAGGGGTTAAAAACACGTTTACAAGCTTAACTCAGCTACAAATTACTTCACGGTGAAGAAATTGTACATGGGGAAACTAGACTCAAATGCTAAAAAATCTCTTTCTCCGAATTCGGAATTTTTGATTTTTAAAGGGGGGGAAAATAGATTTAGGGGAGGGAAAAGGGGGGAAATTAGTTTAAGGGGAAAATCCATTCTAGACCAACACATGTAGCCCCTCATTTTAAAGGTCTTAAAATTCCATGTCGATTGTGGATATTTGTAAGTTTTTATACATTATATTGCGCACTCTGGTGGTGAAAAATGGAACTAGGTCATATTACTGTAAACCCTATCATGTTACACCTTATTTTAAAGGTCTTGGTATTTCCTGACCGCTGGTGATACTCGTACTGAACACACCGCGCCCCCTGGTGGTGAAAAGTGAAACAAAAAGTATAATTGACACCACCATGTGACACCTTATTTGAAAGGCCTTGGAACGTATAATAAAGATAATAATCTTACCTTTACATGTCATTATTACCTGGGTTACATAGGCTATGACCCTATCATGTTACACCTTATTTTAAAGGTCTTGGTATTTCCTGAACGTTGGTGATGTTCGTACAGAACACACTGCGCCCCCTGGTGGTGGAAAGAAGATTTTGCAGTTGACACTACCATATGGCAACTTATTTGAAAGGTCTTGGAACGTATAATAAAGATAATAAACTTACCTTTACATACCATTATAACCCGGGTTACATGGGCTATGACCGTATCATGGTACACCTTTTTTTAAAGGTCTTGGTATTTCCTGACCGTTGGTGATGATCGTACAGAACACACTGCACCCCCTGGCAGTGGAAAGTGCAACTAAATGATTTTGCAGTTGACACTACCATGTGACACTTTATTTGAAAGGTCTTGGAACGCATAATAAAGATAATAAACTTACCTTTACATACCATTATCACCTGGGTTACATGGGTTAGGACTCTATCATGTTACACCTTATTTTAAAGGTCTTGGTATTTCCTGACCGTTGGTGATGTTCGTACAGAACGCAATGAGCCCCCTGGTGGTGAAGTGCAACTAAAGGATTTTGCAGCTGAAGGATTTTTATTACTGTATAATAAAGGTAGTTAAAAACAAATTTTAAAGATTTCAATCATTTCACCACCATCTAGCGTAGAGTTGCTAAAGTAAGCTAAAGTGGCACGAAATTTTTTGTTTACTTTCTTCCATAAGTCATCTCACGTCCACGTCGCTCTTCGATTGTTCCTGTCCCTTTTCTCCAAGGCCTTGGGGACATTTAAATATGCGGATTTAAAAAACGAACAGGAACAATCAAAGAGTGACGATTTTTGAAACATTACGGTCAATAAAGTGACCGTCGGATTCGACGGGTTCCAGCTAGTTATTATTTAAATTGTTATATAAATTTAATTCAAAAATAGAAAATAAAAGTACGGTTATACATTAAAATTAAAAACTTTTTGTCCCATTCGTACTCCATTTGGTATATTTAAAAATGAATGTTCATTTCATTCATTCGTAATGAACACAGCAGAAGGGTTAATTAGAAAAAAAAGGGAAGGGGTAGAAAGAAGATTCATTCGAACGTTTTAAATGAGAATGAGATAGACAGGGTAGATTTAAATGTTATGTAATAGAAAATGTGATATTTTTCCGTCTAAAGAAACAGACCCAATATTGCAATAAAGCTCATAAGGGTGGAGAGGAGTATAAAGAACAGCAGATTTACATGACAAAATAGTTAACTGAATTAAAATTAAGATATTGACAAGAAAAAAGTAAGTTTACAGTAAACGGAAGTATTGAAATTAGAGAAATTTATTAAAGAAACACGTTCGATCGTAATGACAATGGTACTTAGTAATTGTTACCATTTACCAATATTAAAACTCTGGCCTACTTACGCAAAATGTATGTCAAATAGAATTATTTCTAAAACTTTATGGTACTTAGCAATTTTTACCATTTCTAGATATTTTAACCATCGCTTTCCCAGGATCAAGGCGTTACTGCATAAAAATTGCTTTCAGGTGCCGCTTGGCACGTTTGTCGAAAATCACGAGCACCGCGCCTTTTTGTATCACTTAGAACAAATCGTCGTGCAACATTCCACTGGTTACGTTTGCCATCTCTGGCAAATCAGCGCATTTTTTGAAAGAGTTGTTCTTAACTAAAGTTCAACTACAAAATGGGGTCAAAATGATCCATCTTGGGGAAGCGGGAGATAACCATTGCCCAACTTACACATAAATGCATGTCAAATAAAACTATTTCTAAAACTTTTGATTGTACTATATTAACATAGGATTAGAAAATGCAGTTTGAGTTTAACTTAAAAGTATTGTTTTTCATAGATGTCTCCTTTCTTTACCTGGTGTAGCACTATATTACTAAAAATGAATTTTGGTGTGATTTTCTAATGCATGTCAATGTCTTACAAAGTATTTATTCTTAATAATGTAATGCCAGTATTTCATACAATTTTATTTAAATAGTTAGATATAACTCGCTGAATGTAACATTTTATTTTAAATATCCTCCCTTTAACGTGTAAAAAAAAATAAAATAATTAAATAAATAAATAAATAAATAAATAAATAATAATAATAATGGATAGTTTCTTGGAAAGGGTCAATTAGTTGCCAATTATTTACCAGTAATATTCTTGCATATATTAGTAATCGTAAAATAACTCAATGGAATCACTACCATATTCCTCAAATTAAGTTTAACTTGTAAACTTACGATTAAAAAAAAAAAAAAACACTTAGGTAATTATTCCAATCTCATGAAAATCTTTAATGCTAACAAAAAAATTTTCAGTGCATATTTAACTTGTTGGTACGTATATATATAGATGCGTACAACTTTCAGCTTATTCGAACAAAGCGTTTAGGCGCTAGCGTGTTCACTCACAGACATACACATACCTACATCACACATACCTACATCACACATACCTACATCATCATAAAAATAGTGAAAACGGTCTCAGGGCACCTCGAAACGTATAGAAGCCTCAAAATCTCAAATTCGGAATTTTGACATGATTACAATACTTTCCTCACTATAGTTTTCGGAAAGTAAAAATAAATGTTTATGTTAGAAATAGAACTCGGATACTAATTTAAATATTGATTAAGTTTTTTTTTTTTTTTTTTTCTTGTTTATCATAAACTGTTTCTGTCATACATAAATCTTTTCCCCCTTTCCAATCAAAATTTATAATTAACATAATATTAATCCACATCCATCAGATTACATATTTTTTAAGTTTATTAGCATATTGAAAATACACTTAAAACTGTTAACTTCCCGTTCTTTCGAATGTTATATTAAAACAAACACATTATTTTTAAATACCAGCAATATTTTAAGTAATTTACATAATATAATTATATATAGTAATATATTTCAGTTTTCATTAGATGCACCTTCATCCACGAGATATCCTGTGGATGTCTTTTGGAGATAATGTGCTGTTAGGGAAGTATAATGCGAAATAAGAAAATGATTAAATTGTCACAATAGCCCACAAGAGCAAAAATAGGTTGTTAAATAACTAAAATAAAATTACATAAATAATTTGACCAGTAATATTTTAATATTCATCTTTTAAAAAAATCCGATGAGAATACAAATTGTACAGAAACATAATAAGAAGTAGCTTATAAAGAATGTAAAGAAACGTTTTTTGATGGAACTAAAAATAACAAAATAGAACTCAAGAAAGATGGGAAAAGCTTAATTTGATGTAACAAAAAATAAATAAGTTACTAAAATCTATATAATATTTCTCTAACGTGGACCAGTTTCAATTATTTTTTGTCGAAGCGATACGATACACGGGGATAAAAAAATAATATTTATACATGGACAGCATTTAAGCACAGCTCAATGGACTCATAAGAAAAAATAAGAACATTTGTCTGATGAGATTATTTTACGAAAAAAATGTACTTTTAACAGTTGTTTCTTCAGAATCTTTGCAAGCGTCATTTTAAACCTAGCAATATTTTTAAAGATATATATACCGATTATGAAATTTTGTGTCATAAATTGACGAAAAAACACAATCATAAAAAATATAATCAAAATAGGAATTAGCTTATTTATTTAGTTAATATATATATATATATATATATATATATTAAAATTAATAAAAAGTCATCGACAAAATGACGACAAAAATTTAAAAGGAGTCGTGGGAGTCCGATATTAAAACTGTACTGCCTGTGGAAGTATGAAAATTAGGTCGTGAACCATGATTTTTATTTGTAAACCTTTCTTTGAATGATTTTGGTTTCACTGCTATACAATATTAATAACGTTTTAATAATAATTTTGCTTCTGGTAAATTAGGTGTTGAAATTGGTATAATATTTATGAGTTTCAAATTTTAAAGGTAAATATGAAAAGAAATAAAGTGCAAATATTTCGCTAGTGTTTGCTAGTATATAATAAAATACTCAAAAAATAGAGAAAAATGACCAGTTCACCATAGCTAAAAAAGGATATATACGTATATACATATATACATATATGCATATATATATAATTACTTATTTATTATTATTATTATTATTGAGTAATCTTGAATAAAGTAGTTTTTTATTTTAAGGTAAAATAAAATAATATTTTTAATCAGTAGAGAAATGTCATACTTGTTAACATAAAAGAAAAAAAAAATGTACATGCATTCATTCTTTTTTTAAATTTTTGAAAGGTGATCAAAATTTTCTTCATTTTCCGATCTTTAAAAGTAAACTGTCCCCTTAATATAATTCCGAAATGGAAAATTTACATCCCAAGATCATACATTTTTTGTGCATTTCGAAAATGTGTATAATTTCGTTATAATAGTTGAAGTATAAATACATTAAAATATGAAAAAAAAAAATCAGATAGAAATCAGATACCTATGAATAGTTTGTATCATCCCTATAAACAGATTTTTTTTTTTTTTTTTTTTTTTTTTTTTATTACTTTCCATTTCTTTGTTTTTTAATATCTTGACCATGAACAATATATTGCACATGTGTCTTAAATTTCGAAATTAAAAAAAAAAAAAAAAAAAAAAAAAATCTTTAATTTTCCGGAAAAAATACTCACAAAATACATCTGAGCTAGATAAAATTGCTGAAAAGATGTTTGAAATATGTAATTTTTACTCAAAAATTTTGCAGATATTTTGTTTCAAATTGCAACTTGATTAATATGAAAGTTCATTAAAAAGCATAGCAGGTTTCTACTGTTTTTTCTATTGATTGTCCATATTTTTCTTTTGAATTGATGTTAATAGATTTTATTTGAAAACGTAGTATTATTAATGTAGATTCCAAAAGTTTTTAGTTATATTTGTTGCTATTCTGCAGTATTCAGTTTTTCTTGTTTACAGATTTTTTTTTATTATTATTTCTAGAATATAATGTATATAATAGTGTTTAATATTGAACACTGTTTAGGATACTGTTTAATATATTATACAATAAATTTTGTAATACGAATTTACAATTAAAAAAAATAAATATAATAATAACGATAGATATCAATCTTAAGAATTCTTCTCAATTCATTGAGTATTCTTCAATATTTTAAATTTCTAAATTACATGAGAAATTTAGGTATGGGAGATAAATTATTATCCTTAAAAAAAATTATTATCCTTAAAAATTTATAAAATATAATTATGCATATTTATAAATTAAATTTAAAATACATACTGTCTAAATTTATTTAATGATACAATTATTTAATTTTAAGTTTGACTATAATACTATGTATAGAATGTGCTGAAACAATAGAGCAAACTTTAAATCATATTATTTTGTCGAACATTCAATAATAAAATTAAAAAGGAGCACTAATGTAATAAACATGGTAACTTTCGGTTTCTTATATATAATGCAGTATGGGTATGAAAAAATGATTTTTCTTCCTGAGCAGTGTACTTCAACAAGAAATTTCATTTATTACATTTAGTAGAAAAAAAAATAACTTAATTTTGGAAAGCCCTGTATACTGTCTATAAACTATATGCACATCATAATGTGTACTTAAATTTAGTTTTATATGCAACACACCTAACACAAAATGAAATAAATTTCCAGAAAATTCCAAGTTTAGCTCCAATATTTCCAAGTACATGGTTAAAGAATAACACAGGTCGGCATGTAAAATTTTGATTTTATGTTTTTTTTTTTTTTTTTTTTTTTTTTTTTTTTTGGCTGATATTTATGTTTATTAGTGAGCTGAAACCGAAAATTAAGCCAATTTCTCTATCACGTATAGATTTTTGTCCATACAGGGTGCATACTTATACAATTTCTTCCATTACTCTTCCACCAATATAATTATATGATAAATATTGTATATTTCTATGATTAATTAATCATGGACAGCTTTTGCTGTGATTGCGCAGCACTAGTACGGTGTAAAACCATACCAACCAACCAAAAAACTTATAGTTATGTTGGTATTTGTAAGAAATTGTCTCGGTAAACACCCTGTATAGAAAAAAATTCTATAATGATAAAGAAAAATGGGCTGCAATATCGGTTTCAGCACATCAAAAACATAAACATCAGCTAAAATCCTCAAATCAGATTTTTTAAACTTCATTTTTGTAGACCAGTGTAGTGTATGATTTCCATTCTACAATCTACACAAAACATGCTTTTATGCATATAGAAAAGTATGTTCATTTCACTTTGTTTAGGGCAGCTTATAGATGTTATACTGTACTTACTAGAAATTTCCCCATTGACGGGATGTATTTGAATTCTCATGGATGTCCGTGTACACGCACCATTAACTTAATTTCAACGAAAATTTTGTGTAGCATTTCTGTGTGATATAGATTTTGGATACCAAATTTGGATTCTCTGTTACTTTTGTTTTTAGATATGCTGATAACAGATACACACACAGCCAGACACACAGACACATACACAAACCACTAAGAACATGATATTTGTATTCAGGGTACTTAAAAACGAATAAATATAACAAAAACTCAATTTCAAAAATCTCACTTAAAATCATTGTTTTTCTGTCATATATATTGGTAAGAGAAAGTAAAACAATAATTAAAAATTATCACATAAATGAATTACTGCAACAAATCTGACAAATGTTAAGCGTGTCGAACCGTGAAATCTTTGATCGATAATTCGATATAAAGCACCAGGAAAAAAAGAATATATGGCGTAAAAAAAAAAAAAAAAAAAAAAAAAAAATGCATACATCGAAATAATTTTGTTTTCTGCAAGAACCTAATCATCAATAATGAAAATCCAATATTTATTTTTTCCACTTTGGATTTATTTATATTTTTCCCTTATATCTAACTCACAAAAAAGAAAAAATTATAACAATAATAATAATAAATATTCTTCAATAGTTCTTGCATTTAATTTGCAGAAAAAAAAATTCTGTATTTAGATTAAATGTGTATTTTTTATCTATTTTATATAATTTGTAAATGCGTTACAACTGTAAAAGAAAAAACAATTTGAAAGAATATCTGTTAGTTTATAAAATGTGGAAATTGTTGTACAGAATTTAATACTGTAAACATTTTTTGTTCTTGTAAATATATCAGATAAAGCACGGATTTATATGCATGGATTTATTTTCTGTATTGCGATATTATTCGGTAGCAGGATATTTTTCGAAAAGTTTTAATGCATAAAAACAAAATAAATTTATTTAATTATTAATTATTTTATTTGCATTACACACATAAATCCAATAACAATAATATAATAAGATTTTTTTTTTTTTTTTTTTTACGAAACATATTTTCAAAATCTACTTCTAAATTAAATAAAACCAATAAAATAACTAATGTTATTCCATTATATTTTTTGAAGAGTCTATAAGATAAACACAAATTGCCATACCATGTTATTTAATTGCCCCATATATTATTACATTTCGATAAATTAGTTTTTTAGCGTCCAATTTTAAACATTTAACGTTAGTTGAGCTGATACTAACATGCGTGATACGCTTCTTCATCGTACACAAGCTCAATTCAATAGAAATTAAGATTATGGAAGAATAATTGTGAAATATCGTTATTCTTTTGCATTTTGCCTCATAGAGAAACTAAAAATTATACACCATTTATTCGTAATAATTTGTTTTAAAAGAAAGAAATCTACTTTAGCTAGAGTATGATGTAAATGTTTGCATCTTCATGAGAGAAATACTTTTAAAATGGAATTTGATGAAATCACAGGAATGCATGGATAAATACTTTCTCTTATCTAAAAATAAAATAAATCAAATTAAATTATATCAAAAAATTTTATGTCTAATTATTTAAATAAACTTCTTTTGCCTTTTCCGCTGGTGTGAGCTTTATATGTTTAGAATACATAAACACTGATTACCAAGTCATCGTGAACGAAACATCAAAATCTAATAACGTAAAAAAATTACTAATAATTTGTTTTATATTGAAATATTACACATTCCCCGAATCAATATTTTAAACTGCCAAACTTTGAGGTGGTCGCTGAGGTTATAATTGCACAGGCATACACAGGGAGCTCATTCATCAGTGTATATTACAGCATTTCCCACCATAAATATGATTCACTGAATCTAAATAAATGCATTAAAAATTCTCTTCGCTATAAGAAAGAAATGTTTGAAGCAATTCAGCTCCAATTCACATCTACATCCTTACTTAAACTTTAAGTATAGCATACGTTTTACCCGCTACGTTTGCACAGCCTGAATAACTGTAAGGCTATTTATCTATATATAGATATCTAGATATCTATCATAGATGGACAGATATTGTAATATAAACTCATTAAGTCTCATTTTAATTACATTATAATATAATTTAGTTCAGTGATACAATAATTACATTTTTAAAGATAGTTGTTACTACAATTCTTTAACTATTCCTTTTTCAATTACTTTATTCTGAAATTTCAATAAATTTAATTGTAAAATATACCAGACACTGTTCTTTAAGCAACTATTTATTTAGAGATTCATTTATGTATTTTAAATTGATATTATAAAACATATTTTTAACATTGTTTAAATATTCTGTAATGCAGAAAAAAAAAAAAAAAAAAAAAAAAAAAACATATATTTATAGAATTTTTAGTCTTCTATGTGGAAAATTCATTGGATGCGCTTATTCAAAGCATATACGACAAATATTATTCCCTAACTTATATTATTTAATGAATAATATGTTTGGAGCTTTCATGTTTGATAAGGCGTGGCATTTCGCTTAGGAACTTAAGCAGCAAACTCTCAATTTTCTGGCAATCCATAATCAATCATTTTTACTTTCTTCTATATGTAATATAGAGAAAGTATTGGATTCGCGAAAATTTTCGACCTCCGTTTTTTGACGGATCTACACGTTTTGGGATGTCCTGAACACGAATTGATAGTTTTTAGAAAATGTCTGTCTGTGTGTCTGTCTGTCTGTCTGTGTGTCTGTCTGTGTGTCTGTATCATTTTTTTGTGGACGCTGTATCTCACGAACATATGAATGAAATTTAACCAAACTTGGTATTTAGTTACACCCTGACATGAACTGGTGCCCATTAGATTTGGGGATCAATAGCTCAACAGGTGGCGCTGTAATCGCATTTTATGCAAATTTTTAACATGGCAGCATAGGACAAAATTCCGTATAAATGGGCATAATGAGAGTTATTTTAAACTTGTGATTGTAAAATGAATTTGAATTATTGATGATAGTAGTAGTTAACTAGGAAAAAAAAATTGTGCATGGGGGGGCATCGGTTCCCCCCCTGGGGGGAAGTACCCCCCGGGGGGTTAAATTTTGAAGATGGGTATCATTCGAAAGATCTCGTCAATACCTTTAAAACGAATGGTTGAACCATAAATCTGTGATAATTTAAAACAAAGTTATCGATTTTTTTTACTTTTAACAAAAAAAAAACTTTTTTTTTTTTTTTTTTTTAACGAAATTTTACCAAACTTGGTATTTAGTTGGTCCCCGACATAAACTGTTGCTGATTATATTTGGGGATCAATAGCTCAACAGGTGGCGCTGTGATAGCATTTTATCTAAATTTTTAACATGGCAGCATAGGACAAAAATTCGTATAAATGTGCATAATAAGAGTTATTTTACACTTGTGTTTGTAAAATTAATATGAATTATTGATAATAGTAGTACGTAACTAGGAAAAAAATTTTGTGCATGGGGGGGCATCGCTTCCCCCCCTGGGGGGGGGAAGTACCCCCCCCCGGGGGGGGTAAATTTTGAAGATTGGTATCATTCGAAAGGTCTCGTCAATACCTTTAAAACGAATGGTTGAACTATAAATCTGTGATAATTTAAAACAAAGTTATCGATTTTTTTTACTTTTAACAAAAAAAAAAAAAAAAAAAAAAAAAAAAACTTAGAAAAAAATTCGATTTTTTTTTTTTTTTTTTTTTTTTTTTTAAATATTGTTAGTGATTGAATATGTATTAATTTTCACAAAAAAAAAAAAAAAAAAAAAAAAGGAAAAAAAAAAATCTTTTTTTTTTTTAAATATTGTTACTGATTGAATATGTATAGGAAAATATAGAAGAAAGTCTTGTGGTGGCCACAACATACTAGTTGAACATGCCTTTGATGATTCATTTAAAAAGAGAAAAAAAGTTCCTTTACTTACCTACCACCTTAGTTAATGAATGAACTTTGCACCTTAAATTGGCATAAACTGAATTAATTAAAAAGTAAACTTACTTAACAACGTACTTGTTTTTCCTTTAAATTTTCGTTATTTATACATATTATAAAAGGAAAATATAAATAAAATAGGAAAATAAATAAAATTAATAAATAGCTTGAATTTTTAAAAACAATAAAGTTTTAAAGTATGACAATTACCTGAAATACGAATAAAGAAAAAAAAAATATTGGTAATATAATACATGATGATCAACTGTATGCAAGTTTTGCTCATTTTTAATGAATATTTCTAGATATTTAGAAACGCATTAAATATAAGGCTACTTGTATTTATTACACAATTATGGAATTTAAATATCTTTATTAAAAGCTGCCAAATGTTAATGTCAAACATTAGATTTAAGCAAAAGTAAAAAAGAAATTTAAAAAAAATCGAGATATCCGTTTGATATTGTTATAAATATACAAAAATGAATTTTGTTTACAACAAATTATAGCCATTTTATAGCAAGCGGAAACATAATATATATTTTTTAAATACACTAGTTTATATACCTGTACACTAAAAATATATATTACTAGATCTACAGATCAGGAGACTTAACGTATCATTTGCATTATCCGTTCTTGAGCAGTTTTATACTGGTGATCAATACTATAGAACTAACCACTTTGTTTTTTATATCGATATAAAAAAAAAAAAA
Source organism: Salticus scenicus (assembly GCA_963930645.1). Lineage (NCBI taxonomy): Eukaryota > Metazoa > Arthropoda > Arachnida > Araneae > Salticidae > Salticus > Salticus scenicus. The sequence continues at coordinate 106,032,832 of OZ005649.1, forward strand.
AAAAAAAAAAAAACTAAGCAACTAGTTTCGGGGGTTTTAATGGGTTCAGATTTAAACGTTTAATTTAGCTGAGTAATTTGCGTTCTATTATAAAATTCAGTTTAACAATAATGTTAAATTGCAAAACTTATTTTATACACTTTTTTTTTTTTTTTTGCAGACATTAAGTATTGTAAATATTGAAAAAAGTGCTTTGAATTATTTCATAGGTATTTCATAAGGGTTGATCAGCACAATAAATCAACAAAAAAATACATTTTTTTTTTTTTTTTTTGTCTTTAACTTCAAATACACCAATGTTTACTTTTACATGTATTATATTTATAGATTAACGATATTTAAAAATGAACTGTACTATACAGTACACTTTTGTTTTAAATTACTTTTCAAGAAAAAGTCTAAAAAAATTATATATTATCTCGATCTCTATCTTCTAACCGTATACCCAGAAATTATAAAATTAATACTTTATGTTTTACGATTTTATACAAATAACTATTTAATAATATTCTTTTGCAATCGTAGAAATTTAAAATTACAAATTCAAAGTCATAACTTAAGCCAATAAAGCTTATTAAGGAACGCTTCTTACTCGTAATGTTAACTTTATCTTTAAATCTTAATATATATTATGAGAATATTTCCTTTAATGCACAAAATTTTCCGCTTCAAAAAGCCATTTTTAAGATTCCCTTTTCTTAAACTAATAAATTTATGTTTAGCTTTCAAAGAATCTTAACATTATTTAAATCACGTTAGAATTTAATGATAAAATTAAAGTTACAGTATAACATTCTTCTTCTCTTAGAAAATTAAAATTTTAAACGAAATATAAGAATCAAAACTATTTCATAATGATTTTCAAAATTGTTTTATTTTTTTAATAGTGAATCTGCTTTTCCATCAAAGATATTATAAATAAATTGTCTCCCTCTCTCTGCATATATATATATATATATATATATATATATATGAGTGTATATACATATATAAATATATAGATAGGTAAATCGATAGATATAATATGCGATAAGTTTAAATGCATTATGTTCTTAGAGATATTTATTAAGTTGAAAAAAAAAAAAAGAAGAAGATAAAACATAAAATAGTGTAACATAAAATGTTTTGTATGTAATATTTCTTTATATATCCTTACATCAGCATTTGTGAGGGGTCCAGAGACATGGCATTAGAATTTTGATACTCCACGGAGGGGATGTAAAATTACAAAGGCGAAAATTTACTAAGTTTTTTATAAAATGAGTAGCTGGTAATAAACTGAAAATGTTTAACTTATTTCTCTGAATTAACTACCACAACATGATAAAGGAGTAGTATAGAGTTTAAAGTATTTCATATAATTTCAATAATGTTCTATGTTTTTTAACCGTTCGCAAGTTGAAAAGTTTTTATGACTACGGTTGTTCTATTTGTCCGTACATCAGACCGCGCTCAAATTCCCTTAAAACATTTTGGAATACCTTGAATCAAATATACATTTTCCACTCTGCCGTATACCGCATTGAAAATGGTAAAAATAACACGACCGATTTCTCTATAGGTACAAAATTTCATACCAGGCACTTCTACAAAGCATAGTTTACTGCTTTTGGACTGCACAAAACAATCAAATTACCATGTTTTATTGATGAGCGCATTAGCATGCTTTTTGTCTAATGTGGTATTGTGAAAGTTACGGTTAACGTTTTTCCACTGACATGAGGATACATTAGCGAAAAATTTGAAACATCCTCGAAATGCATTTTCAGTTGTCTTGCTTCCTAATTGTTTTAGATTGGTTTGGATAGCCCTTCTTTTTTCTGCCTATCTGCCTTTTCATCTGTAAATATAAGAATTTCCATTTTATTTACTGGTCTGGATCTGATATATGTTATTCAAGCTCACTGTGGCATATACTATACTAGCAGGCTACACCCGCTTCGCTGGTCCCTATTTTTAAATGAATCACTATAATTAATGAATTCTCAAAATTTCATTAATTTTTATCATGTGGAAAAAAAAAAAAAAAAAAAAAAAAAGAGAAAACAAATCTGATCAGGAAAAGTGTCGCATCGGGTTCCCACTGCCTTCTGTAGCCCAGGCCTTTTGTGCACTGCGAGCGCGCATTTATATTCGACACTCTTAATGAATCACTATATTATCGAAAGGGAAATAAAATAAAATATTAAAAAAATATATATAATCTCTCATCGGTGGGATAATCGGTCCGGAAACTCATTGCCTGCTGCTGTGGATACCTGAGCGCAAGGCGCGATTTTTCCTGCACACGCCGTTCCCTGTTTCTACCCCTCTTAATAATTCTTGCTTTCGAAAATATCCTCAATCTATTTATCGGGCCTTAAAACTTAATGATTCTTATTTTCAATGTTCTAACTCTTATTTCTATCATTTTGCCTCTTCGCCACCCCCCCCCCTTAATAATTTTATAAATTCGAAAATATCTGCAATCGGTTTGTAGGTATCGAAAACCCCTATGCAGCAGTTTCGAACGATCTAACTCTATTTTTATTTTTTTGCCCCTCCGCCCCCCTTCCGTGACCCTCCTAGTAACTTTATACGTACGAAAATATCCTCATTCGACTTGCAGGCCTCTAAAATCTATCTGAACCAATTTTGAACGACCTAACGTATTTCTATTTATTTTCCCCCATAGCTCCCCCTCTTACCACCTCACCCTCCTTCCCGTCCCTCCTAATAATTTTTCACTTTCGAAAATATTCCCATTCGACTTGCAGGCCTCTAAAACCTATATGTACCAATTTTGAGCGGCCTAACTGTATTTCTATTTCTTTTTGCCCCATAGCATTTGACTTGCAGGCCTCTAAAATCTATCTGTACCAATTTTGAACGGCCTAACTGTATTTCTATTTGTTTTTGCCCCATAGCCCCCCCCCCCTTACTGCCACACCTGGGGGCTGAATTTCTAAATTTCCAGAACTTAGTTTTTAAATATTTGTATTAGCTATATTTTAGAGCAAAAATTTCACGTATATCTATTTTATTGTTTGAGATATACAGGATTATGCGAAATCCCGTTTTACACTTGTGATATCACGTTTTGACCCCTCACCCCCCCCCCCCCCTTGGGGACCGAATTTCTAAAATTACGGAGACATTTGTATTAGCTATATGGTAAAGCAAAAAATTTACGGATATCTGATTCTTTGTTTGAGATATAAAGGATTTTGTGAATTTACGTTTTGCCCCCTCTCCCCCCTTGGGCGGCGAATTTTTTTAAATCGCTTCTTAGGGTATGCCTACGTCATAGAAAACACATTGTCGCAAAATTTCATGCTTCTAGTTCCAGGGCTTTGGTCTGCGCGATGATGAATCACCCACTCATTCACTCACTCACTCACTCAGGAAGAAAGAATTTACATATATAGATTAAATATAGTTTGAAAAAATTAAATGGTTTATGTTTAGGAAACCACTGTAATTCCCATGCATTACTACCTATAATAGTTTTTTTTAATATATTTATACAATATTAAGATACAATCGGCAGCAAAGTTATTCAAGCATTAGTAATAATTCTTACTTAAAAGATGGGCACTTAATACAGTTTTGTTAAGTAAATATATGTTGAATCATGATCTTAGTCTTATACTGCTTATAAAAAAGTAAGCTGATGATAAAGTCTAGCGATCAAACTAAATAAATAAATAAATAAATATATGTATATATATGAAGAGTGTGGATGTGTGCTTCAATAATTTTGCTTCCGACTATACATAGAAACAGTTTGCCTATATAGAACTTTATGATTACACTAAGTGGTTAGTTTACAGGGCCCCCAAAATGTTTTTCAGATACACAATAAATATAAATTCATAATCAGATATAAATGGAAATTAATCAACGTAATTTTCCATTGACATAAAAAAAAAATTAGTGCATTTTATAATGAGTGTGAAAACTATCGACGATATACAGGTATACACAAAATTAAATTCAATTAAAATTCAATTAAATTAAATTAAAAATAGATTCATTTTAGATAGCAACTTTAATATAAAATCTCTTCGGCGAAATTTTAAATTTATCACCGAAATGTTTCTCGGGAGTTTCTCGCCAAAATCTTTACTTACGCAATTGTGATAGCCTATTTGATTCAGCGCCAAAATAACAAACTAGTATGTTGTGGCCACCACGAGACTTTCTTCTATATTTTCCTATACAAATTCACTCAGTAACAATATTTAAAAAAAAAAAAAAAAAAATCCAAGTGTTTTTTGTTTTTTTTTTTCGTTAAAAGTAAAAAAAAAAAAATCGATAACTTTGTTTTAAATTACCACATATTTATAGTTCAACCATTCGTTTTAAAGGTATTGACGAGACCTTTCGAAAGATACCCATCTTGAAAATTTACCCCACCCCAGAGGGTACTTCCCCCCAGGGGGGGAAGCGATGCCCCCACATGCACATTTTTTTCACAATTAACTAATATTATTAGCAATAATTCATATTAATTTTACAATCACAGGTTAAGAATAACTCTCATTATGTACATTTATACGAAATTTTGTCCTATACTACCATGTTAAAAATTTAGAAGAGAAACGATCACAGCGCCTCCTGTTGTGCGAATGATCCCCAAATCTAATCAGCACCAGTTTATGTCAGGAGCCAACTAAATACCAAGTTTTGATAATTTCGTTAAAAAAAAAAAAAAAAAAAAAAAAAAAAATATTTTTTTTCTAAGTTTTTTTTCGTAAAAAGTAAAAAAAATCGATAACTTTGTTTTAAATTGTCACAGATTTATAGTTCAACCATTCGTTTTAAAGGTACTGACGAGACCTTTCGAAAGATACCCATCTTGAAAAATTTTGCCCTATATCACCATGTGAAAAATTTAGAAAAAGCGGGATGGCAACGCAATCTGTAAGACGATTTTTACCAAAAGTTGATAGGCGTTAATATATGTCAAGGTGCAACTACATACCAATTTGTATGAAATTCTGTCCAGTAGTTCCTGAGGTACAGTTGCCACAAAATTTTGTCACACACACACAGACAGACAGACAGACATTTTCTAAAAATGGTCAAATCGTGTTCTACAGCTCTCAAAACGTGTAAATCCATCAAAAACACAAAATCGAAAATTTTTACGAATCCAATACTTTCTTCTATTGAAGATATAAAAAAGTGAAAATACCAAAAGTCATGAAAGAGTTCTTATATTAAAACTGTACCAAAATTACTTTGTGGGAGATAAAATTAAAAAAAAAAAAAAAAAAAAAAAAAAAACACGTAAGACTTTGATTATTTGAAATATTTTTTTTCAAAAGCAACCAAAAAAAAAAAAAAAAAAAAAAAAAGATTGGAAAAGAATAGAAGAAAATTAAAGCTATTATGGGTTAGATTTATTAGAAATTTTTTATGATAAGTGTTGCATTTTTTTTATTTTATTCACGTGTCTTTTATGTTAAAAAAAAAAAAAAAAAATAAAAAAAAATAAAAAAAATGTTATAAGCAATAAATTTAATCGCTTCAAATTTAAATTTAAACACATTAAAAAAGTGTCAGAAAAAATGCAAACAAATCGCATAAATCATATTTATGAAAACCTAAGACGAATATTAAAAATCTATATGTATCTGCACGCATTCCTTCATATGGGAAAAAGTTTTGAGAACTGTATGTTTCTAACATTGTTTCTATAAGTCGTAAACAGACCGAAAAGCAATTTCTATTATAAGTGTAGTACGAAGTATATCTTTATCTTGCTTTAATGTTATTTATTTAAATATATATATTAGGGTGGTTCGAAAAAATCGATTTTTTTATTTCGGAATCGCGTTACCTCTCAAAAGTTGTAGTTTGGTATCCTCAATTGGGGAAAAATTAAAAAAAAAAAAAAAAAAAAAATCTAAGTTGACATCTTTAGTTTGCGCACGAGACTGAACGTTTGAAAAAATATGTTAAAAATTGAAATTTTCAAAAATAATAAAATTAGTTTTTTTTTTTTTTTTTTTTTTTTTTTTTTTAATGCAACAGCCAAAAATTGTCAGCATACAGCGTAGTTTGAACCTAAAAAAATATATTTTACAGCTTTTACATATCTTTAGTTCGCGCATACGCCTTAAATTGGGCTAAAATCGCCTAAAATTTGAAATTTACGTGTTTAATATACAATAATACATACATGACATATTTACGTTTCAAAAGTATTTTAAAAATTCTAAATTTGTTGAATATAACCTTTTATTACAGTATTATATGTACAAGTATAGTTACACACACATTTATTTGTATATAATAACATTCATGTCATGGCTGAATATCACATAAATGTGCATTTTAGTGTTTCAGGTCTTTATTATTAATTTTAAGCAAATAAATTGTAAAATTTTATTATTATTATTTAGAAGTACCTTTTTAAAAAAGCATCAAATCATAAAATGTGAGTTTATAGCAATTTCAGTATTTTTTAGAAAATTTTAAACCTTATAACCGTCATTTTCGTGACTGTCTCCAAGACCAAATGTTTACATACAAAGTATGTTTTTTACTAAAAAAAATAAAATGATAATTATAATAATTGTTAATTCTTGTAAAAAAAACTATTTGTTTTCAAAGGAAATTTTTTTTTTCTTTTTAATTACGTTAATTTTCATGCATGTGTAATTAAAATGCTTGTATGCAAGTCTTCACGTCATTTTCGTGACACATGAAAATAACTTCATATATCATCAAGGGATGGTGCCACCATTCACTTTTTTTAAAGTTTAAGATCAGAAATCAACATTGACGATATGTGGGGAAAAAAAATCTCAAGAAAATTGAAAACAGGTAAGAGTTAACATTATTTTTATTGTTTACATGCTGTGCGTACTTTTATTGCTTGTCATTTTCGAGATGCATAAAAAAAAAAAAAAAATATTATTATAAAATTTAGAACAAAGTTTTATTTTAATATAGAATGACGACCAGAAGAAGAAAATGTGACGATATTGGCTTAGTGAAAGAATGTTTTTCAGTACAGAACGAATTATTGACGATTTGTCATTTTCGTGACGGTCATTTTTGTGACGTCACGAAAATGACATTTGTTGCAGATTTACTATTTTGTAAGCCCTGGATTTAAATATTTTTTTATTTTGAATTAAAAGATTTGTTGGTGTAGGATAAGCTTTATATTTAAATATTTAAAGTACTTTCCGGTATCCAGGTAAATATAAAAAAATTACATACGACATTTATATTAAGATACAATTAAAAAAGCAAACTTTTATTTATTTATTTAATTTAATTTATTTATTTTTTATTTATTTTTTTTTTTTGCCCCCTTTAAGGTGTCATTGAGAATGCTACTCAAAATATTTTACTTGTGTCATTTATGGCAAGATGCAGAAAAAATAATTTGCATGGCCTGACAAAGAGGATGTCCATGAAATTCAAGTGCCACATTTTCTGTGCAAAATTAGGAATTCTCCTGAACCTGCTTCAAATAGGTATTTTAAACTTCAGGATGAAGATTTTAATAATGTTCAAAATGCTTTTTCTGAATTTAATTCAGTTAATCATTAAACTTGTAACTACAAGGATTTTAATACAATAAAATTGCTTGATATTCTCATTATTGCTCGTTCTTTTCCCTTCACAATCTTTTCTCTATTGTTCTAATATGTTCCATTTTTAATATTATATGGTCCGATTTCATTGACAAACAATGTTATTTCAGTGAAAAATAGTCATTTTGACAAATATTGTCATTTCAGTGACAAACAGTCGTTTCAGTGACAAACATTGTCATTTCAGTGACAAACCAGTCATTTCAGTGACATCATTTTTTGACATCTTTAAATGCTATAATTAAAAATTTAATGCAAGTAAACTAATTATTTCCAGTTTATAGTCAAGAGGTATGCAGTGTATGATATTTCCCATTGATATAATTTATGTTTATAAAAAAATAAATTTAAATTTATTTATTTATTTTTTTATTTTTTTAAATTTAAAATTTTTGGGTTTTTTATTTTATTTTATTTTTTAAAATGGGAAGAACTTTTTAGAAAAGCCTAAGTCTTGTATTTTTTAATGAATCTGAACCACAAAAAAAAAAAATTAAATGGTAATTTTGATTTTATAAGATAATTAAAATTATAAATTTTTATTGAAAAATTTCAATAAAATTTTAAAAAATTATGTTCGATCTCTGTCAAACTCAGAATTTATTTAAGATGTACTTACGGACTTATTTTCAAAAATTCAAGTTAAAATACAAAGTTTGAAAAAAAAGTTTAAAAAAATCCAAAATGCACACTTATGTGATATTCAGCCTCATAGCTAATTACAGAATGATTTATAGATTTTAACTATTTTTTGTGTCTTTAAGATTCCTCAGATGTGTTGGGCATTGTTTTAAATTGAGATTTATAGTCAAATGATGGCATAGTTGACCTTGAGAGGAAAATTGTCCTTATGAAACCATCCCTGTTCTCTTCTCCACATACTTTAGTACAAGATTCTGTTACGAGTTTTACAATTCTTTCGACACTTTGCGTGTGGCAAGGAAATTTAATTAGCTCGAAATCTGGGAGAACATTATTATTAACAAGTTCTTCTAGGCTGTGCGCTGACACATTGCTCATTATTGGAGGAGGTGTATGCTTGCATTTGGACCAATCAATAAGTTCAATATAATTTGAAGCTTCAAAATTGATGGTCGGTGGTTGAAAAGTTCACATCGATTTCCCTTTTGATTCTTGTTTTCTTGCTTTTAGCAATCTTTGAAAAGCTAGCTGTCTTACGTGCACTCTCTCATCTAGTACCTTTGAAATTAAAATATTTTCGGGATGACAAAAATGCTCATTCCTCTGAATGACAGTATGAATTATTTTACGTACACTGTCGGGTAGCTGTCTTGTCTTCTGTACTAATTTAAACACGTGAACTGCCCCAAACTTTACAGATTGACGCATTTTAATTCCAAACAATACTGGAGCGTATATATTCATAATATATCTGACCAGCAGTTTAATTTCTTCAGAAAGTTTTACTTCAGAAATATATAGTCTTAAGATCTTATTTGTACAAGTTAACTACCTAGAGTTACTAAGAGGACCAGAATCTTTCATAGCGAGATCCTGTCTTGACTGCTCGATAAATATTTAGTAAATACTGTTGGTCCTTGCTTACGTGAGTTTTGGTCACATTTATCTCCTCACTATTAATCGTTTTAAAATAAGCAACAGGGAGTTTTTCACAGTCAGTGAACTTCTTGACAATTTGTCCTGGGAAACTTGTTGGTCCTGTAGTATCAACCATTTACACTTTCAAACAAATGTCTGAACGGAAGTTCGTTGAAATGTTATAAACGTATAAACCATTGTAAAAGACGACCAAGTTTAAGCTTAAAATTACGAATAACACTGTTTTTCCATCATGTGTTAGTCGCTGTTCCGTCACATCCAATTGCAACAAGCTTAACATAATCAAAGTTATTGTTTTCTAAATAGCAAAAGATGCTATTAGCTATTTCACTTCCAGTGTCCCTTGGAGGTGTCAAATGTCCCAGATACTTTCCTCCAGGCTCTAAATGACTTTCTTAAAGTGTAGTACTTATTATGGTAATCCTTCATCAATTTAACAATACTTTCATGACTGACCGTTGGTATAGAAGCTTTACAGTACAGTTCTTAAATTTGAGCAGCAATGCAATCTGAAATCTTTGAAAACGATTCGTTTTTTACAGATTTTGTTGTTTCTTCAAAACAAGCTAACAAAACATTTGCACATGCGGGTAAAACACTTTGACTTAATGCTTTTAGTACACCAAAAATCGGACAAACACTTAAGCGTTGGACTTAACGCTTTTGGTGCACCGAAAAACGAAAAACGGACAAACACTTAAGCGTTTAGAAGTTTTCGGGGGTCCCATTATTTATATTTTTGGGGAACGGAGAACAATATAACGAAACATGAGCATAAAAATCTCCAATAATTTTACAAAATAATCCACTCAAAGCAAAACACGCTGCACTTTTTGATTCACTTACAGTTGCAAATTAAAAATGCTGCTTGCTTAGACTAACTGACTGACAAAATGAGAGCACAGCCTTTAAACTGTCTACTAGAATGTGTCTACTGTCTAGACAAGTCGGCAATGGAATAAGAATGCGACTGCGCGGCGCCAACTCAGCGCTTGCCGGTCAGTTACTGTTCGTGTTCAGTTTTGACAATTTTTTCAAATTTTAAGCCTTATGCACGAACAGAATATATCATCTAAAAGTTATGTATATTTATATACGGGTGATTCAAAATATATGTTACAGGAATTATATCGTAAACTAAGAAAGATAGAAACATACTTCAATTACAAAATTAGAGCAAATTAGGGTAGATTTCAGATATGGCATTTTTTGTCAAAGGGGCTGTATACATATTAAATACGAAATTTAATTTTTATACGGTCCCTCCTACCATATGACTTATATTTAGAAAAATATTCTCCTCGCTCTAACAAGCAAAATAAAAAAAAAATCATCTCTCTAAGTCAAAATCTCGCTGAGTTATTGCAATTTGAAAATGATGACTTACACCACTTTTTTTTCAATTTTGGCATCTATTTTTCGACGCCAACGGGCTAACTTTAGGGGGTTATCTATGAGTTGAGAAAAATTAAAAAAAGATCCTTTATTTTAAATTAGCAACTAAAATCGTTCAAACGCGTGAAATCAACAATTTTAAGAATTTAATGCAAATTTACATTATTTCGTATTGTTAAAAAATTTAATAGTTAAATTTCTGAGGGGGTCACCTGCAAATTAAAACACGTTAAGAGAGGAAAAAAACTAAAAGACTAGCAAAACCGTGTGAAATTTTCGCGCTTTATTTTTACCACTTTCCGTCATGGTTGATAAATTTAATGACTTCGGCTCTTTAACAATTCCAGCAAGATTGAAAAGTGTTAATGACTTCGATTTGTGTGTCTGTCCATCCGTCTTTCTGTGTGTCTGCACTCTAGCTCCCGTGAATATTCATAAAATTTTCTGAAACTGATATATGTTATTTGAGGTCACTATCGGATCTTCCTTATTGAAAATGGAGTGAATACATCTGCTAGCTTGTGCACAGGGACACCCGAAAGTATTCCAAAGCATTGTGTTCTATGAGAGGTATTTTTATAAACCATATTTTAATACCTTTAATTTATGCATATATTAATAAAATTGAAATACGTTATTATAGTTTTCTATCGGATATTTTCTATAGAAAATGGCGTAAACACCATCACTGGTTTGTATACAGGGACACCCGAAAGTATTCCAAAGCATTGCGTTCTATGTGAAGATATTTCTATAAACCAAAATTTAATTACTTTGCATAAATCTTAATGAAATTGAAATATGTTATTCATATGCACAAAAGAATGCTTTCTATGTTCTTCTACGACTAACATTAGATTTAGAGGGCACGCAAAAATATTCAGTTACGTTAAGGGTTATTATTGGACATTTGCTGGAATTGTATTTTCGTTTACATTAAACATCTTCTAACAATTTTTAACTGTGAATAAGATTTCAATTTGCATTTTTTTTTTTTTTTTTTTTGTCTGACTGTCCATCTGTCCGTCTGCCCCCCCCCCCCCCCCCCAGCGTCTGTAAATATTTTCAGAAATTTTCTGAAATGATATATGTTATTCAGTTTTACTATATGATATTCCCTATTTAAAATGGCATTAATTAATTCTTTACAAATGGTTTATGTACAGGAACGCGCAAAAGATGCCAATGTATTGCGTTTTGGGACAGATATTCTTATGAATTACATTTAAATAACTTTATACTGTAAAAATCATAAGGAAATTCATATTTATTATTAATATTCTAAAATAATGATTTGTATAGAATATGATATGGTATAGATGTATAATTCTATGCCAGGGGGTTACCGCCCTTCTCAACCCCCTTTTAATTATAGTGCCTATACTTATCAAAACAAAAATCAGGTCTGTTACCAATTTCCTTGAAACTTGCAAACCTTCATCAACTTTTCAAGTGGCAACTAGATATGGAATCCAAAGTACCAAATTCGCATTTCCTGTACTTATTACTTTCTCATACCCATAAGGTAGAGAAAGTATTGTTTTGGGGCCAAATTTTCGAAAGTAAGTTTTTGTTATATTTAGACGTTTTGAGGTGTCCTGAATATGAAAATCGTGTTTTTAGCGATTGGTCTGTGTGTGTGTCTGTCTGTTATCAGTTTATCTCAAAAACAAATAGCAGCAGACATTCCAAACTTGGTATTTTAAATATGTATCATATAGGGATGCTACACTAAGCTTTTCATTGAGATGAAGCAAATAGTTCGTGTACAGAGACACTCAAGAATATTCAAATACATTACGTCTATTGGAAAATTGCAGGTAAGTAGAGTTTAACACCTATAGACTGCACTAAACCAAATGAAATGAATATATATTTTATATATGCATAAAAACATGCCTCATGTAGAATATGGCAGGGAAATCATTCACTGTTCATTTACAGGGCTACACAAAATAACTAGATTATAATGCGACAATAGCTGAAAATTGATGGACGTAAATTTTAGGTTGTTTCGTATATTATTACTATAGGTTTATATTTAGGTGCACTTTGTGGTTTGTACATATTCTTGAAAAGATATACAGGGTTGCAAATATTTAAGCTATAATATTCTTTTTTATTGTTAGTGAAAGTTCTTTACTATAATATTTTACCATGTCCAGGAAAGCTGCTCAGGAATGGAAATGAATTCCTCATAGACATATGATAAATAATGTATGTTTTTAAGCTAAATATGCATCGCTTGTGTTTTGTGTATTTACACGTTTTAAGGCTTCCTTATTACCAAAGCCATATTTTTTAATGTTTGATTATTGCCTGCGTCGAATAATTTCAGGAAACGAATAATTTCCGGAGATCCCCCTCACACAGAACTAATTATCATTAAAACTCTTCCGAAGCCTAATTTGAATTATTTTAACGTAGGTTTACAAAACAGTACTCTTTATGTTACCTCTTAATTTCCAACCTGTATTTATGGTATTAAATTTCAGGGTAATAGAAAGTCGTGTGAGTGGCACACCAGATTATTTGTTGTTAAATTATGCTGATAATTCATATATATACAGATCAACGAATAAAAATTTACCTTCCGTATTCAGGAGGCCTCAAAATGTCATATTATACAGAAAAAAAATCGCTCTCCAAAAGCTACTTTGTTTACAGTATGAGTATGAGAAATTAATTTTGCGTTCTGTGTCAGCAGTGTTCTTCGAAAAAAAAAAATGCAGCAAACACTTACACCAGTTACATTTAATAATAATAATAATAATAAAAAAAAATGTTTACCTTAATTTTGGGTAGCCCTGTATATTGTCTATAAACTATATATACACATGACTTTGTGTACGTAAATTTAAGTAATATTATATGTAAAACAAGTAGCACAAAATGAAATACACTTCCAGCAATTCCCAAGTATAGCTCTAATATATCGAAATACTCTGAGTAACCCTGTAAATGAATCATGAATGGTTGCTATACCACAATCTGCATAAATCATGCTTTTATGCATATAAAAAATTTGTTCTTTTCATTTTGTTTAAGGCAGTCTGTACATGTCACACTGTACATATGAGAAATTTCGCTCACAGACGTAATGTATTTGAATTCTTTTGGATGACCCTGTAAACAAACAATTGTCTGATCATAACGAATACTTTAGTGTAGCATCGCAATATGATACGGATTTAGAATGTCGAATTGGATTTTCTGCTACTATTTGTTCTTGAGATATTCTAATAACACACAGACACACACAGAGAGAGAGAGAGAGTGTGAGACCAACCACTAAAAACATGATTTTTGAATTCAGAGGATCTGAAAATGTGCAAATATAACAAAAGCTAATTTTCGGAAATTTGACTCAAAAACAATTCTTTCTCTACACCGTGTATATGAGTAAGAGAATGAGTATAAGAAATGTATATGAGTATAAGAAAGAAAAATGAATTTGAAAATTCCCTTTCAGTACATAAATTATTCATAAATTTTATTTGTTAAATTATCAATGAGTATTCTCTTGTGTATTCACTAGGGAAAAGGAGACATAACAGGTTAAAATAGCCGTCTTTCCCTGAATGATTTCTTTTTCTTTTTTTCCCCCCCAAACGCTGATCAACGTGTGCCTTATACAAAAGCAATAGTAATTCACTTTTGATACAACCCCTTAAGACTTGGCGAAAAATGCTAGAATTTTCAAATTGCAATAACTCAGCGAGATTTTGACTTAGAGAGATGACTTTTTTTTTTATTTTGATTGTTAGAGCGAGGAGAATATTTTTCTAAATATAAGTCATATGATAGGAGGGGCCGTATAAAAATTCAATTTCGTATTTAATATGTATACAGCCCCTTGTACAAAAGAATGCCATATCTGAAATCTACTCTTAATTTGCATCAATTTTGTAATTGGAAGTTTGTTTCTATCTTTCTTAGTTTACGAGATAATCGCTGTAACATCTATTTTGAATCACCCGGTATATATATATATTAGGTTGAAATTATGCTATATACTAGTTATGGCTGTTGCATTATAAAAAATTACAAAAAAGAAAAAAAGAAACTAATTTTATTATTTTTTGAAAATTTCAATTTTTAACATATTTTTTCAAACTTTCAGCCTCATGCGCGAACTGAAGATGTCAACTTAGATTTTTTTTTTTTTTTTTTTCAGCAATTGAGTATACCAAACTACAACTTTTGAGAGGTAACGCGATTCCGAAATAAAAAAAGATCGGTTTTTTTCGAACCACCCTAATATATATTTAGTTATTATTAACCGAAATTCCTTTTTTCAAATTTCGTAACTATTTATTTAAAACACTGCGCAGAATAGAAAAAAATCTTCGACCCCTGATACCATTCTTGCTGACACTTATGTATAATAACCTCCTGAATCCGAATATGACAATCATTTTGCCCATTCGCCCACCGTTTTCACGGAACGAATATTATGAAAGCCTCCCGCTTTCGGCCACTCTTTGGCGCGGGAACTTCATTGACGAGGATGGAATGCTTCATAGTAAATATGGCACTCTCCTGTCCCTACTTCATATATACAGTGCACAACAACCCTATTCCGTTCTTGGAAGAAGTGGTCTTGCAATGGTCTCATAAGTTGTAAATGAGGATGCAATAATATGAAAGTCTTTTCAAAAGATGAAATTTATTTTTAATAGGTATTGAAACAAAATATAAGTTTTTTTTTAAATTTATTTAAAGGAATATTATTATTATTTAAGTGTAATTAATGATCATAAATTCGAGTTAATATTACTAATGTTCAGCAATTTGTGTACGTAATCATAAAATGATAGGAGATTAGATTAGATTAGTAAAAAGCAATAAATTATCTTATTTATTATTATTATTATTATTATTATTATTACTAGCTGGCTTTGTCCACTTTGCTGGACACTATACTTAAATGAGTTGTCAAAATCGTATCTCATTATTAATTAACCTGAGTTCTCGCTGCGCTTTTAAAAAAGAAATTTTTCTCGCTCGCAACGTGAGGAGTTCGTATTCCCACTGCCTTCGGCAGCAACATACCCGAATCTTACTTCCCCTTCCCCAGTGGCTAAGTTCGAAGTTTTGCGAAATCTCACCAAAGTACATAATGAGCACAACTAATCAACATCCACACACAAAAGTTTGCCATTCTAAGGTAATTTAAGGCGAATTCAAACGGGAAAAAGTGTTTTTACACGTGTTTATAGCCCCCTCGAGCTCAAGAGGGTAAGGGAGGGGTGATTTCGTAAAATCTCGTTACAATCAGTGTCGGATGCATATAAACAATTTACGCACCAGATTTCGTGACAGCAAATTCCATAGATTTCCCAAGATGAATTTACCGCTAAAAGAGGAAAGGGTGTCACGAATTTGCTATTTTGTAACGGCCCCCACCCCTCAAAAAAAAAAAAGAAAAAAAAATCGAAAATCGAAAATCACAAAAAAAAAAAAAAACGGAAATGTGTTTTTGGAAATATTGGAAGACACATGGCTGTTTTCCTTTCCTTTGTAACATCTTTAGTTCAGCTCTACTAACAACATCGGAACTTCTGAAATTTCCCCCCGAAAAACGAATTTTTCCCTTTCTACTTTAAGAATCAAGAATTCCAAAATCGGACATATTGTTTTACTTATACTTAAGTCTAATTTCACCATGTGCAATTTCTTCTCTGTGAAGTAATTTGGGGCCGAGTGATGCTTACAAACGTTTTTTTTTTTTTTTTTTTTTTCGCTTCCTGCTCTCCAGGGAGGAAGCGGGGTTATTTCGAGGAATCCAGATTTTTTAGGTGTCGGATACATATAAACAATCTAAGCACCAAACTTCGTGACCGAATCTTTCATAAATTTCCAAGGACAAATTTGGCACTAAAAAGGGTATCACGAATTTGCCATTTGTAACACCTACCGTCCCCCCCCCCCCCCCACAAAAAAAGGCACATCACAAAAAAATCAAAACGTGTTTTGGAAATATCCTAAAGAATTCGCATGGATGTTATCTTTGTTCCATTTTTGGCAGAGCTTTACTCAAAAATCCAGAATTTGCAAAATTTCCCGCCAAAAATGGATTTCCCTTATCCCTCCCCTTAAAACTCGAAATTTCCTAAATCACAGATAATATTTTAATTGTACTAATGTGTAGTTTCTCCTTGTGCAATTTCTTCACTATGAAGTAATTTGGAAATTTGGATCCTAGGTACGGTTACAAAGGTGTTCTTGCCTTCTTTTCCCCTCTTGGGGGTAGAACCGTAGAAATTTTGATAAATCCCGTTACTTTAGGTGTCGGATACATATAAACAATCCAAGCACCGGAATTCGTGACCGCAGCTCCCATAGATTTCTCAGGACAAATTTAGCGCTAAAAGGGGGTGTCTCGATTTTGCCCCCTCGTACCCCCCCCGCCACACACACACACAAAAAAAAAATGCGTTTCTGGAAATAAGGAAGTCGCATAGCCTTATTTCATCATTTTTGTTTCATTTTTGGTAGAGTTCTACTTAAAAATCAGTAATTTTCGATATTTCCCGCTAAAAATTTATTTTCCACCTCCCTTTCCTTAAAAATCGAAAATTCTTAAATCTCAGATAATGTTTTATTTGTGCTCATGTCTAGTCTGCCCATGTGCAATTTCTTTACTGTGAAGTAATTAGGAGCCGAATTATGCTTACAAACGTGGTTTTGTATTTTGCCCCCGCCTAGGGTGGAAAGGGGAGTAATTTCGGAAAGTTGATAGATATAATTTTAAGTTGGGTACAGACCTAAATTCCTTAAAGGGCCGTTGAATTCCGTCCAGTCGTTCTGAAGTGATAACCAGTCAAACGTGTTTTTTTTTTGCCCCCCATGGGAGAACGTGAGGAAATTTCTGAAAAGTTGATAGATATAATTTTAAGTTGGGTAATTTTAAGACCAAGTAGTTGAATTCCTTCCAGCAGTTCTCAAGTGATACCCGGACAAACGTGTTTTTGTCTTTTGCCCCCCCCAGGGGGGAAAATAGGGGAATTTCACAAAAGTTGATAGATTTAACTTTAAGTTGGGTAAAGACCAAAATTCCTGCGAAGCGCAGTTAGATTCCGTCCAGCAGTTCTCAAGTGATACCCGGACAAACGTGTTTTTGTCTTTTGCATCCCAGGGGGGGGGGGGAACGTGGGGGAATTTCTAAAAAGTTGGTAGATATAATTTTAAGTTGGGTAAAGACCTAAATTCCTGCGAAGCGCTGTTGAATTCCGTCCAGCCGTTCTCAAGTAATACCCGGACAAATGTGTTTTTGTCTTTTGTCCCCCACGGGAAAAACGGGGGGGAATTTCTGAAAAGTTGATAGGTATAACTTTACGTTGGGTGAAGACCTAAATTCCTGCCAAGTGCCGTTGAATTCCGTCCAGTGGTTCTCGCGTGATGCCCGGACAAAAATAGCGACATGCAGACACGATGACACACACACACACAGGCAAAAATTTCTGAAGTCATATTTGGCTTTCATGGTGTGTGAAACGTGAAGATATCGTTAAATGTTTTGATTTTGACAAATTTACAGACACAAATCTGATTTTATTAATATAGATTATTTTTACATAATAAAATATTCAATGTATTTTATGCGAAAAAATTCTTTGATTTTTCTATATTTGTAAATTTGTCTACCAGTTCAAAACATTGGTAAATATAGAGCATGAAATATAGAGCACTTTTTACAAACAGCCATTTTCTTGTAGCATATTTCGTTGCATTACAACTGTTCAAGAACAAATTCGTTTTGCACATCTCCAAATAAAATTGCATCAGAAGTTATTTACTTTTAATTATGAAAAAGAAAACGGTTATGTTTGGTGGCAATAATACTTTAGATTAATTTAAAAACTATTTTTTCCTTTAAAATTAATATAACAAAAATATATAAACAAATCTACAAATTGCATTTCCCGCTTTCTAATTTGAAAATATCATTATGAAAGTTGAAACTGATGCCAGATACTTAATTCCTTTTATCTTCTTACAAAAATTTTCTAAATCATATACATAACTATTGTTTTTCGTTATTTTTAAAAAATGTCAAGTTATGCAACTAAATACTTGTTATTTTTCTTTTCCAAAGAGAAAATAAAAACAGACTTATACCTATTGTTTAAAAAAATATATATACGTTTTGTTTATTTTCCTTGATTTATTTTATAAGTAACAATTATCTTGTTACATGTTACGGTCAGAAAGTATTTTTATAGATTTTTAGATGGAATGTTTAGAAAAAATCTTTCTAGTTATGAAATGATTCTAAAATATAAACTGAATAAAATAATTAAAAAAGTATATTTCTTTGAAATTTATTTTTGAAGTTGGCAGATATTTGTCCTTTATCGAAAAATTCTCTTTTCTCTTTTGGTTTGAATGTCAACAAATTGCTTTAAAAATTGTTTTAATAAAAGGTATAATAATTCAGGTATTTGTTGAAAAAGTAACACTTTAACATGAAACTCGTTATACCCAAATGTAGATAAAACCTAGCCACTTTTTAGGGGAAATGTGTAATATGTATAGTCATACTTGCCAACCATCTCATTAATATCCGTAAAATTGTTAACGCCCCCTGAAAAAACGCCCCTTTTCTCACACCAGTATATTTTTAGAGTGATTCTTTTCAAATGTTGTTAAGATTAAATAAGACTAGAATTACTCTAAAAAGTTATTGGTGTGAAAAAGAAGGCGGGTACTAAAAATTTTACGGATCATAATGAGATAGTTGGCAAGTATGTATAGTTGATTTAAATATGTTTAGAAAGTACTAGGGACATTCTTAAATTAAGATGTACTCAAACAATTTAGGTCAAAAATCACTTTATTAAGAAGTGTGCTACAATACTATACGGCACTCAAAAACACACAATTACTGTATATAATATCACAGTCACTGCAGATATTTGTTGGTACGTTGCTGCAATCGTTCAATGAGCTGACGATTGAAATTTATTGCCTAGTTCTGGACCAAGCATACAACAGTTGTCTGAATCTGATTATAATTTAAAAAGGTCCTTCCACCTAATATTTTATTTATTTATTTATTTTTTATCAAGATGAATATATAAAAGTAACAAGGCGTCAGATAAGAATATATGATGAATGCTGCAGTACCTCCCATCGAAAACGGCGAGGAAAACACTGTGTTTTGAATGTCTTGAGAATACTTATTGTGCAAGAAGAAAACGTTTTTCCTTAATTTTACATGTACTTCTTTTTCATATTTTGCGCAATCATCTTATTATTTCGCGATAGTGATTGTTCCCAGCAGAATAAACTTGCAAAAGACAACACATTCGCAACCGAAGAAAAACAGCAACTACGACTGTACCTGCTGATTAGGAAACTTTGGATTTTGTTCTCACTGACGATAATCGATATCACTATCCCATCGATACTTGCTTCATTTCTTGTGAAAAATGATCGACGTATGGCCGAACAATGATGTGGCTTAAGAAATCATTGCCTTTTGTGAAATAACGCTGAACGAATTCCAGGAAATCCCTAAATTTTGATGCTTTGTATATGAAATTTAAAGTTTAAAGATCCAATCATGAACACAATTGGTGATATAATGGAATGATTGCTGTCAACTGATATTCCCAACAACTGAGCCATGTATGTAACGCCCATTCTTCAATTTTTGAGAAAAGTGCCTTCCACCTGCTACACCACGTCTCATATGTTAACCTCTGCCGACTTTTCTTGTTTTTCACACATGTTAAGACTGCACGACGATTTTCAAATTTCTAGTACCATTTCACAAAATTTTGACACTGCAGGTAGCCTATACACTGACAATATTTCCAGAGAATTATCTGGTTTTCGTGCAGCGTTACACCCTCCACCCTCCTAAAAAAAAAATATTGTTACGCTTATATGAACGTTAGAGTAAGTTTCCAGCTGACACGTCAATTTTTTCTCGTACTACGTAAGTACGGTTAAAACATTTCTAATGAATTTGCTACAGTTGGAAACGGTGTAAATCAATTACCTTATGCGCAATACTTGCTCTTGTGTTACAATGCTGCCATGTTTTGCGGGAAATGTATATCTTACTTTTTAAATCCTCTATCCAGGAAACTTTACCTTACTGTAATGATAATAAAAATCCAAACAAGCATCAGTCGAAAAAAGCATATATAAACATAATTTTATGACGCATAAAACAATTGCCTTCGTCAGCTTGTTTACGAGGTATGAATTTAGAAATTTTGTTAATGATCGGTGCAGCCACGCCTGGATCGATAAAACTACTCCTTATTGAAATAATGGATGAAATCTGAACAAGCAGAAATCGAAACACCGTAGACAGACGTATTGTTTGTTACCCGTTTCAGCTTTGAAATATATTCTATCGGGATGTAATGTCCGAGAATTCGCTAACATAGAATCTAAAATTTGGTAAAGTCATGGTTCTCACAATTTTTTATTAAAACTTCTCCCACTCATTTCTTGTTACAACATTTTTACTCAAAATATAGATTTCTTTTAAACGGGCTCAGAAGAGCAAACAGTTTACGCGTCAAAAGTCATTTTAGATTATGCCCTCTGGAATGAACACCATTTAATTGATTTCGAGTATTACACTATTGAGATGGTTTCCAGGTAAGTATTTTGATAATATACCTTTTTAAATAGAGATTACATTCTCGGTTAATATTCGATACATTAAGTTTTATCTCACTGTACGAGGTGTGATAAAGCGACTTTGAATGATTCTATTGAGAACAAAGTAAAAAGCTTTTATTAAATTTTAATTACTTTCCTTCTTCTAAGTAATATCTTTCGCTTAATATCAATGAATATCCCAACCTTACTACCATGAATCGAAGCTTGTTGAAGTGTGTTCGGCTTCTCCGTCGTTGTCTCCTGAATGTCAGGAAAGATTTCAACACGTTTTCCTTTAAACCTGTTTTGCGTTTCCGAAAAGAATCAGTAGCCGCATGCTTTTAACCCCAAAGAGTAAAGCGAAAGTGAGATTTTATATTACAGTACTAATTTAAAAATTTAAAACATTTCAGTCTGTATACTTATTTCATTGCATTACAAATAGAATACAGTGAACTGATTATAAAGTTGCTATTACAAGATTTAATATAAAAATGTATTAATAAAGATACCTCAACAAAAATTCATTTACTTTAATTTAAGCATTTTAAATAAAATATAGTGAACAAATTACTGGTTCGTTGTAAAAAACTGTAAAAGTAACCAAGTTTTTTTTTTCCGTACATTTAAATTCCTTTCAACAATTCAGAATATGGCCAACAATTCTCAAAGATTTTTCATTATATTGTATAACCCACACTTATTCAATTTTCTCGGAAGTATCAGTTTATTCAGCACATAAAAAGGTATCACTAGACACTAGACGCATATTTTTTTTTATTTAAAACACGCTGTAAGTTTATTTAATTCAAAATGAAAATGTTTACTTGAACATTGCACTGTAAAAAAAAAAAAAAAAAAAAAAAAAAAAAAAACTTAAAAGTAGAGGAAAACTCTGGCAGCTAGGGTGCCGCCAGTATTTCTACGTTAAATATACAGAACAAATCTGTACTTTTAACAAAAATCCTGATTGTTTTAGAGGATTCCTGCGTAAAAAATATGTCAGTGATACAGTTTTACGGTTTTTATCTGTATATTTGACGGAGAAATCTGGCACCCCAGCTGTCAGATTTTTCCTGTACTTTTAAGGGTTAATTTTTGGTAGTGTGTCTTTAAAAAAAGAATGAATTTGAGATTATATAAGCAATTCTTAATTTAACAAATTGGACCATTTAAAACGATTCTTCAAAAGCATATGAATACAGAGGCTGTTCGCACATTTTTTAGACGATTTTGATGGAGTGTACTGAAGCAATTTCACTCATATTTCGTGTTTTAATTGTTCAGTTTGATAGCCCTTGTTCTTAACTATCATTCTACATCGTAATTTCTATGATAATAATGCTTTTTATAATATCGGAAGAGGTATATTTTTCTACTCTTCTTGAACGGCTTTCCAAAGTTCACAAAGCGTTGTAGTCGGTGTTTGGATAATGTTGATTTTAAGAGTCAAAAAACACAAAAATCCAACAGTGATACATCAGGAGATTTAGCAGGATTATCAGTGAAGGGTATGGTTTTAATTCCCATTTTTTGTTCCATTTTTTTCTAGAAAAGCAATTGCGGATTGCAATGTGTGGCTGCTTGTTTTGTCTTGATACAGTTCAACGGATTGATAGCATTGTGGATAAAGATCTGGATTTTCATTTTTAAAAATTGGAATTAAAATATGTTCTTGATAGTATTTAGAGCTGATTTTGACATTTTTGTCACATTTTTTTTTTTTTTTTTGCTTTTATCTTGCGCTTGTATGAAAAACCAGTGGCAATCATAAATCGTTTAGGAAAACTTTCTTTTGATGCTTTGAACCATGTAGCAAAAAATTTTTTTTCTCCACTTTTGTGATAATAAATTGATCTTTTATTATTGCAACCACTTAAATAGAAATATTTCCATTTTTCTCCTGATAAAGGCTTTTCATAAAGATTTCACTAAAAACTCTCTTTGGAAAGAGCGGAAACCTATCCTTCCATCCACTGCCTTTATAAAAGCGCATTTTTGCATCTGAACAAAAATTATAAATATCAGAAGATAAATAAAACTTCCAAAAATATAACTGTTGTAAAAATAAAATTCTCCATGCAAACGATTTTTTCTTACTGCGAAATAAAATCGTCTAAAAAATGTGCGAACAGCCTCTGTATTAAATATATTAGAATTCTAACTGAAATGTGATAATAAGAAATACATAAGGAAGTAGATAAAATGAAACACATGTCTATGTCTGAGTTTAATATTTTAATAGTCAACAGCACTATTACTTATGAAAGCATTATTTTTTAGCAAAACGAATTACAGAAACCAATATTTACATTTCCTAAAGTCAAAAAGTTTGACATTTATAAACATTTCCTATAAATCTTCTGATAACAGTACTTTTAAATTTCGTGTCTTCTAGAATCTACAAATACCTAACTACATCTTTTAATAGTTAAAATAAATTTTAATTGAAGTTAATTGCATTTTGCGTTTTCAGTTATTCGAACTTTTCAAATTGACAGATTTTGCGTGAGAATCATCACGTATATATGCTACAACAAATGTCAGAAAATTCTTGAATAAAAATCATTTGTAAACTGCCACATACATTTATACTATAAGGTAAATGTTTTAGGTTAGTTTGTTTAAATGTTTCATAAGCAGACAAATATTTTTTTTTATATAGAATATGAATTAGAAAATTGTAAGAGAAAAAAAATGATTAGATATTGCTTATATTTTTCAGTTTCTTTCTAGTACGATATAAGTTAAGCAAAATAAAGAAACAGTTTACTAATAATGTTACAAATGTTTCATTTTCTTTTGACACATAGCGTTTACTTCTTTGTGGTAAAAATCGTCTGCATTCATCTTGGAAAATAATTCTGATAAATAATAATTAAGTAATACTTACTGTTTGAATATGTATAGAAAAATGTAGAAGAAGTTTCATGGTTGCTACAACATACTAGTTTTAAATAAGATTTCATCTAGTAAAAGCAATTCCTTGTTAAAAAATTCAAAAACTCCAAACCATTTTTCACATTGGAAAATAATTCTAATAAACAATACTTAAGTAATATTTACTGTTTGAATATGTATGTGAAAATTTAGAAGAAATTTCATAGTGGCTACAAGATACTAGTTTTAAATAAGATTTGATTTAGTAAAAGCAATTCCTTGTTAAAAAATTCAAAAACTCAAAATCATTTTTCACAAGCTAAAATTTTACTACGTGAGTAAATTCTAATTAATCCTATAGCCTTTATAGATTTCCTACTGAAATGAAGCATTATTTTCTTGTGGAAAAAATAACTTTTTTTCTCTTTTTTTTTTTTTTTTTTTTTTTTTTCCCTCAAAAAAAAAAAAAAAAAAAAAAAAAAAAGAGAGAGAGAGAGAGATGTTTTAAACGAAGTCATTTTAATATTTTTAGTATGCCAAAGGAAACTTCTTGTTTTGATAATGCAACGGTACCTAGTTTCCTAGTCTGACACTACATATATTATACTACATGATACTACTTGATATTACATTTTAACCTGAAACAACTGCACCGTGTTGTTTTGGTTATTTACAGTGTTTTATTATCAAGTTAATTATTAGTTAATTTAATAATTGTTTAAAATTAGTGATATTAACATAATTATGTCTATCTATTAATCATTATTACTTTTTTTTCTATATATATTGAATTCGAGAAAATTTTCACACTCTTGCTCACGACGAATTAACACGCTTTGAAATGTCCTGATTACGATTTGACTATTTTTAGGAAATATGTGCTTGCCTCTGTGTCTCTATATGCGAGAGTGTATCACAAATTTTGTGGACGCTGTATCCGACGAACCAATGAAAGAAATTTAACCAAACTTGGCGTTTACTGTGACCGTGGCCTATATTGATGCTGATTATATTTAGGGATTAATCACTAAGCAGGTGGCGCTGCCATACAATTTTCTCTAAAATTTTAACATATAGGAGAAAATGCAAAATGAGAATAATTTTTAATGCATGACTGTAAAATCACTGTGAATTGTTGATAAAAGTAGTAGTAAACTAAGGAAAATGTTATGTGCTTGTAGGAGTAATGCTTCCCCTGTTTAGGGAAGTACTTCTGATGGTGTAAAATTTCAATATTGTTAGCTTTTGAAAGAACCCGCCACTGCCGTTAAAACGAATGATTAAACCCTTAATCAGCGATGATTTAAGGTGCCTGCCTACCTATAAAATGCAATTTTCGGTCAAAACTCTGATTTTCTATTTTTGGATTAGTACTAAAGCCTGACATTTTAGCTTTCTAAAGCAGTTTGAATATTGTTTCTATCTTGCTTCGAGCTTGAGTTACAAGCATTTTAATATTAGTCACTCGCCAGTTTTTGAAACCGGAAGTGACCATAAATAACCCGTAAATATTTGTTTACATAAATGTTTTACTCAATATAAGTATGAAAATTTGTTACTGAATATAAAATGAATTTAAAAAAGAAAATGGAAAGCTTTGAAATAAATCAGGAACTTATTAAAATTATTTTTTGTTTATTAGGTAAAATCTTGTTTTTAAATCTGTTTTCTGCTTTTTCTCAAAATGAGATTTTTAGCATTTTGCTTTATCCGAAAACATCATAACTCTAAAAGTTATAATTGAAACGTTATGAAACTTTTACAAAATACTCTAGAGAAGATGTTTTAGGGATTGAACTACGATAATGAATCTAGCTAAATTATTTTTTTGTCGATAGAAATCATGAACTATCATGTAAATTCATGATTTTTTCAGCATGTAAAAATGTTATCGATTCTAAAATATTAAATAACATGGTTATAGTTTTGAGAGTAGTTCACTCTCTTAAGGACATTTAAATAACCTAAATAAAATTTACAGAATAAAAATATCTTTATTTAAATTTGACTTATGATGTTTTGTAAAAGTGCTTTTTTTTTTCGCTAATTTTATGCATAGTTTGAGTCTAAATTTTAAAATATTTTAAAATTTGCATATTTTTTTGAGGTTATTCACTGCTTTTTACTATATTCTATCATATAGTGCACATAAATAAGCATTTTCTCAATTATTAAAAAAAAATCTTCTCCGACGGTAGGCAGTTTTCGACTGTTTTAAATTAAAAATAAAAATAAAAATAAATTAGAAAAAAATCGCATTTTTTCTTATGTTGGCACAAAAATGACCTTCTTTCTGTATTTATAGTTGCACTTCTCTGAGATAAAGTTATACTTATCTAAGATCGTCTGTCTTCATCAGGAAAAATAGTTTTAATAAACAATAATTTAATGACTAATTTGTACTGGATTAATTTGTTTAAGTTTATACAAAAGAAAGTGACCACACCAAACTAGTTGAAATTAATTTACAAATTTTAAAAGTAAAATATGTCGTGAATATTTCAATTATCAGCGGCACTATATTAATTTCAGCAAAAACATTTCTTTTTAGCAAAAATAATTGCAAAAACAAATATTTACATCCTCCAGATAAAAAAGTTCCGACGCTTATGAATAAATTCTATAAGTATTTTGGCAAAAATATTTTAATATTTTAAATTTTAAATTCCAATTTTAAGACTACATATATCCGACTATTCCTTTTTATAGTTAAAATTAGTTTTAATGCAAATTTAGATGATTGTTACAGTTATGCTTGTTCAATTTTTTCTTATTGGCAGTTTTTGCGTGAGAACCATCACGCATATGTTGTTTAACAAAGGACAAGAATTTTCTTCAGTGAAAGTCATTTGTAAAGTGTCACATAAAATTTGTAATACAAGGTAAGTATTTCAAGTAATTTCATAATAAATTTTCATAAGCCGACAAGTATTTCATTCGATATTATATATTGACTTAAATATATGTAAGAGGGAGAAAATCTTAGAAATTTAATCATGCTTATAGTATTTAACTGATTTCAGATACGATTAATATTTAAGAAATTTTAAGGATTAAAAAAAGAAAAAAAAAAACTGCTGATTTTTCACATGTTATATTTATTTCGAATTTGAAATTCTTAAACATTTTTAAAATAAATTTAATTTTACAATATTCGAAAAAAAAATATATATATAAAATCATTTAATTTTCCCCTTTGTCAAAAAAAATTAACATTAGGATGTTCACAATCGATATTTTAGAAGTATTTATTTATTATAGCAAAGACTGTCTAAGTTACAAATACCGAATCAATTCTAAGAAAAATAAAAATGTTTCTAAGCAAAAAATTGAACTTTATTGCATTTATTTTGTTTTATTTCATTTATTTATTTATTTGACAAAATTGACTTTGCAAGATTTTGCAATATGTTTGATTTTTTGGTATAATTTTTTATTGTCAGGTAATGTTAAATTAAAAACGAACTCTAAAACATACCTATTAAATAAATAAAAGTTGAGCAAACTGCTATAGTACCAGTATCATCTAAGGTTACCAATATACCGCCAATCCATAAATTTTGCTGTTACTTAGTAATTCTGTTGATAAAGTAATTAACTTTGTTTAAGATCGCTTCTGAATTAATAAGTATTAGTTTAACACGTTAGGTTAATGTGTATGTTTTTGAGCAAATTTAATTTTAAACTTTGTGTAGTATATATTAATGATTTTTTTTTCTTTTTAAAGTTCTTTAAAATTTCAAAGTGTGTGCTTATTTATTTATTTATTTATTTTTACTCGCACGGTTTAGTATATTATAGCATATTTTTCAGGAACTGTGTACATTATTTTATTTCATACATATGAAGCCTCATATCACTATGTTTGTTGTATAATAAAAAGTGAATATAAACATCACACAGTATAAATGAACTGTTTGGCAAGACCATGGCATAATGAACTATAATGTAAATGGACCACCCCCTAATATTTATTTATTTTTATAATTCTTTTTTTTTTTTTTTTTTTGATACATGGATAACAGCACTGCAGTGATGAAACTTATTTAGCAACTTCATATCTAACTGACAATTTAGTCATTTTATTCGAGAAATTTAGTTTGTGGTGGTCAAAAGTGAATATTTTTAGTTAAACATTTTTTCTTTTTGTCATTCAAGAATTATGATCTGGAAGAGTTTATTCAGCACAATAAAGAGCTAAGGTCATATATTATTATATTTAATCTAACTAAAACATTTTTAAAAATGATTTGTTATTATCAATATTTTTTTAAAGCATTTGTTGTCAGAGTTCGACATGGGATGAAATGGACCACCAGGAACTGGGGTACAGTGGACCATGCTTCATTTTACCCAAGTTCTCTGTCATAATGAACTGATATAGGAAATCTGCATTTTTGAAGTGTTACTATAAATTATACTAAAAGTTTTCAGAATTAACCTTAATTAGATGTCTTATGTCTTCAAAGATGAATAAGCAAGCAATTTACTTTGAGATTTCTTCTTATCTATTTTTAATAAGCATTCAGTTACTTTTGTATTCTTATATTTTTACAAATAAAATAAAACTATAACGAACATAATCAAATAATACAATTAAACTATAATAATACATCTATGTTATATGTATATTTAACAAGTTTACAATTGTCACATAAGAACAGTTTCACAGATCATGTACTATATATATACATATATATATATATATATATATATATATATATATATATTCAGCTACGGAGCAGGCAATATAAAGAGTTGTGGATGATAAAAAGACGTATTTGTTCAGCCCCCAATGCATAAGTCATTTGGAAAAAAAAAAAACTCTTTCACGCTATGTATAAACGCATGAAAAGTCTTAATTACCTAAACTGGAAAATGATAATTAATCATTTATTAGATTTTACCCAAACTATGTGTAAAAGCAGATAATTTCGAAGAATGAAGAAGAAATTGTTGAAAATTATATAATAGATGCTTGTACAATAAAGCACGTCTCAGTAACTAAGTGAAATATCCCCATTTAAAAATAGTATATTTTGAATTGCATCCCTTGTAGGTAGCTTTCCTGCATAAGGCGACAACTAAATAAATAAAGGTGCATTAACAAGTTTAGCTGATACAAAAGCAAAAAAGATTATTGAAGGAGAAGAATAAAAAATAATTAATTAATTAATTAATTAATTAATTAAAAAACCGCTTTAAATAGGGCTAGAAGAATTAAAATAAATAAATAAATAAATAAATAAATGTTTACTTCTCTTAACCCTTTCAGGACCATAAGATTTCCAAGACTAAATATGCCAATACAACACAATATTTTAGCTATTGTGGGTGTAAAGTAAGAGAATATCACCAGAAAAACATAGCAGGATGTATAGATTTCCTATAATTTCATGGGAAATATTTTCCCTATGGACCATAAAAGTAAATAAAAGAAGAGTTAGGTTTATTATATCGATATTTTATTTATTGCTTTGTAATACAAATTTATTGCTTTGTAATATAAAAATTATCAGAAAAGTAACATAAATAGCTAGTTATGGTATTCTACGAAACAATTTCGTTTACTTGTGAAGCACAAGTGGACATTGCACATAACACATTTATTATGTGTCTTTTTTTCTATACGTTTTTTTTTATTCGTTCAGAAACGCATTTGCTGCCTTGGACATACGTTTTATTTTGACATTCAGTAAAAAAATATCGATTCAATAATAATTGAACAATCGATAACGATTTTTGTAGAAGGGAAAATATTTATCTTGGGCGTGAAAGGGTTAAAGATAAAAATAAAACTGAAGTCTCACCTCATGTTAAAACAAAAGTATGTATTAAAAAGTTCGAGTGCTTCTAAGAACATGTATGTTTACAGTGAAATAAAATTCAGCGATAAGGATATATACTTTCACAGTAAGATTCTAATTTCAATACTAACAAAATAAGTGTAAGTTAATTTTCGTCAAAATTTTGAAGAAAATGTCAGTTTTCCATTTTATTGGTTTAATAACAGAAAAGATAAAGATTCTTTTTTTTTTTTCTTCATGCAGTAAAAACCTGAATAAAATCTCTACATTTGTTCCTGGGAGTGTTGGTATATCCCTTGTAAATTTTCAAGCTATTGTAATGACGAGTCTTTTAGATCCTACAACTTCACAACATAACAGCAGACTTTCAGTGACACAAAAATCTTTGGCGTATAATTTTCTATTTTTAATGTTCATTAATATACGTTATTTGTATGAATCGAAGACATAAATAAACAAATATAATACATTCTACATTTTATACCATTAAAAAACACACTGCAATAATGTATATATATTTTTTTTAATTTTACCTGTGGTCCATAGTACCACGTACTAATGTGCCTTTTTATCCCGAGATTTGGGTAAAATGGTCCACTTTATCAGTTGCTATTAAAAAAATATATATTAAAAAAGTAAACGTAATTATTACTTTTGATTGAGTACTAAATGAACCTCAATATGTAGGTAATATGCACACATATTTTCACTAGCCAAAAATAATTTCTTTGTGAGTAAGCACTTAAAATTTACAATAGGGGTCCATTTTACCCCGATCTTCGTATATAAATATTTGTAATGTAGAAATTTCCCTTTTATCGTAATTATTTTTAAATATTTATTTATTTAAAACCTTTTATTTTTAAAATCAATATGAACTGCATCCCTATAAATGGAAATAGGTTAAAGAGGACTTTTGGATATAACAGCCTTAATATTTTAAAAGTAAAAATGTGCAATAAAAGTCCTGCACCTCACTTATATTAAAAATTATCACATAATAGGTTTTGTATATCGATCCTATGCAATGTTTTCAATGTTTACATTTATTTTTCTGAGGAAATCCTTTTCAATAAAGCTTTAAACGAGAAATCGGTCCTGAAAATACTACTGTTTGAT
Source organism: Salticus scenicus (assembly GCA_963930645.1). Classification (NCBI taxonomy): domain Eukaryota; kingdom Metazoa; phylum Arthropoda; class Arachnida; order Araneae; family Salticidae; genus Salticus; species Salticus scenicus. Next base: position 106,063,841 of record OZ005649.1, read on the forward strand.
AGGATTACCAAAAGATAAAATGCATATCGAGACGAAGGATATGAGTTTTATCAGTTACATGTAAAATGAAAATGAGATAGATTTTCTTTTTAATATTTTTTCCCCTTGTATATATTTACACACGAATAAATATTACATTTCTATAGAGGGTTAGATAACCTGATTGTATTGGGAAAATTTTCAGATATTCTTTTTTTTTTTTTTCCCTTAAATCTATGTACATTTAAATCGGGCGTTTTTCATTGAACAGTAATTCGACTTTTTCTTTCATTCTCTCTTTTTCTTATGAAGGGCAATTAAATATTGCTTTTAATGGACTTTTTAAAGAATCAGAACTTTAAAAATCTATATCATTTTATACTTTTTTAGGGTGATAAATCCAACCACAATAACTGAAATATTCTCAATACTTTTAGATAAATTTAAAATGTTCCTGCTTTCTTATATTTCCTTACAAAATAATTATATCTTAAAACGCCATTAGAATGAGTATTAAAATTAATTTCATGTATGTCATGCCATTTTTTTTTTATTCCGTAAATCAAAATTATAGAAGTTAAAGGGAAAATTAAGAATATACATTTAAAATTTATCAGCTATTGAAATACTGACAGAAGGAAGGATTCTAGTAATAAGTTTAGACATAGCTTTATAATATGGGATATATAAGAAACAACTGTGGAGAGAAACAGTAGATTTAATTGGGGAGAAGCAGAGGGGTAGAAGGAAAATCATCATCATTATTATTATTATTATTATTATTATTTTATGACACGGACAAGGTAGAATTAGATTTTAAATGAGAGAAAATGAGAATTTTTCCATTTAAAAATCAGACTCAGTATTGGAAAAAAAGTTTATCATATTAGAGATGAGTAAAAATAGTAAACTATGTAAAATAATAAACTGGCAAAATAGTAAACTGAATTAAAAACAAGATATCGACAAGAAAAAGTAGGTTTACGGTAAAAGGAAATAATTAAAATAGAGAAACTTTGAGAAGAAACACGTTCGATCACATTGACAATGGTACTTAGTAATTGTTACCATTTCTCAGTATTAAAATCTCTGGCCTATGTATGTCAAAAATAATTATTTCTAAAACTGTTTGATTGCACTATATTAATATAGGGTTATAAAATGTAGTAAAATATAACTTCAGATTACCTATTTTCATAAATTTCTCGTTTCTTTATCTGATGTATCGAAGAACTATTTTACTAAATAAAAATTTTGGTGTGTTTTTATAATACAGTCGGTAACAAAAATGTCCGAACACTAGCAAAAATTCTTATGTAAAAAAAGTACGCTTCATACGGTTTTGTTAAAAAAATCCTTATCGAATCATGTTCTTACACTGACTAAGAACAGGATTCGACAAGGATTTACTTAACAAAACCGTTTGAAGTGTACTTTTCTTACATAGGAATTTTTGCTAGGGTTCGGACACTTTTATTACCGACTGTACGTGATGTTTTCTTACGAAGTTTTTATTCTTAAAATCTAACATAATTATTTGAAAAACAGAATAAAATAAATTAATGAATTTTTGCATAAAAAAAAATAATAATAATTGGACTTAAATTAGATATTGTATTATTCAAATAATTTGTTCTCAGGCATTTGAGGAAAGAAATGTTTTTAAATGTCATCAGAAATCACACAATTTTTATGATACACTCTGCGTACACAATGTCAACGTGAAATGTTAACAGACATTATTCATAGACCTAAATTTTATTAATTTTATAACTGAAAATCTAAAATCATAAATAAAAATGTTCATATTATTTTGTATATAAATGTACTTCTTTTAATAAGATAAACAAAAAAAGATTCATGACACCTCAAAACGTGTAAATCAGATTAAATCTCGAATTCTACTTTCGATAATATAAAAGTACTTTAAAATATCTTTCGAATGATGTATTAAAAATAATTTAATCATAATTAGAATTTGAAATACGCGTATTAAAATAAAATTTAATTTCCAATTAAAATGTAATTTTTTTCTCCAAAATCGATGAAATTTGAACTGCAACTATCCCGTGTGCCTCTTAATGGCGAACAGTAAGTTTCAAAGAATTTAGAAGGAAATTGAAGCATTTTGAAATTTGCAACATTTATTCCTAGCAGGAAAACCACGTAATGTCAAATGGAAAAAAAAAAAAATATGTTTCTTCCCGACCAGACTCTCTGTGACTGGGTTGTCATGGTAACAACGGCAACGAACGCCTGCAGAATTTCAAAGCATTCACTGACGATGACGCGAGTTCCATGATTTTTGCTCATCCAAAAAGTGCTCAACGTGCCTAAAGAAGTTTTCAAAAAAAAAAAAAAAAAAAAAAAAAGAAAGAAAGAAAAAAAAGAAAAGAAAGAAAGAAAAGAAAGAAAGAAAGAAAATGTAACGTAAAATTCTGACATTAAATATAGATATCAAAAGTGTTCTCAAATATTTCTAAACAAGAAAACGCATTGTCAGAATTAACGTGGCTTTTAGCGGAAGTAATAATTCAATTCAAATTGCGCAATAATAATCATTTTCATTTTCACCTACTTTTCAGTCGACTCTTGGGCACGTGGCGAAAACCGGGCAAATGCAGGGTTAATGCTTTTTAAATCGTCTTTCAAAATTCAAAAATTTAACGTTAGTTCATGCCTGTGAACAAAGAATTGAAATTGGCATGTATTTGGCAGATAAACGCTGATAACGGAGGCAGATGGCTTCCGTGCTTGGCGGACCACACCATGAGAGTAAAACGAAAAACCCCATATTCGACTTGTGTGAGTTGTTACATTAAGACGTAATTTAGCTAAGCTCCCCCTCTCTCTCTCTCCATCGCTCCTTGAATTTAGGAATTTATTCCTGAACATTGTATTTTATTTATAAGAAACTGAAAAGTATATTTTTACATAATATGACTTAAAAATAAGTTCAATAAACAAACTTCATTTTACTTTCAACACTTTGGATTTTTGTGTTATTGCGGGACAATGCTTCAACGAATAATAATATGACATAACTTGAACAATAATTCATATATGTTGGACTTCTACACTACACTATTATTTGGTACAATTTTATTTAAAAAGTTAAGAATAACAAGTTAAATATAACATTTTATTTTAAATAGTACATGGTAAGGCAAATTCCGGACAATCCCTTGAAAAATTCGTTCAATTAGTTGTCCAATATTTACTAGTAATGTTCTTGAATATCAGTATTATTTGCCAAATTTCTCATTAAAATGACAATTACAAGGTTGTTATGATTAAAGTTGGCTTTCAGAAGTCTCTACAGAAGGTTCTATGACTCTAAATGAAAGAAAATTTCACTAGGGTGTTGTACAAGTGTTGCCCTCTGCGAAAATTGAAAGAAATAAAATCTTTTTGTAAAAAAATAGAACCGACTCCAACAAGCAACTACTATTCAAACAACTTAAAAAAAAAAAGTATGAAATGAAACTGTAAATTGCGACTAAAATTATAAAATAATTTCCTTCGCCAAACAACCTATAACACTACAATTAATCATAACTTTTGAAGTCGGCGCAAAATTAAATAAAATTAATTTTTTTTAAAGGTTTGTTTTTAGATCGGTGGCAACAAATGCTGTTGTCTCGAATGATCCATTTTCATGTTTCATTTACTATTTTATCACTGTATACATTTGGTCCATTAATAGCATCTACATAGAACAGCGAACATTCTTCACAATGCGGTATTTATGTTTCTACGAAGTTAGAGTTTCCTTTGCAAATTTGGTATAAATATGATAACTATCATCCCTGGTGGCTTTTGGATTTGGCGATCAAAACGTAATGCAAAACTATACACGCAAGATGTATATTTTCATAATATATATTGTACGAAGTATTGTTTCATATTCTTGATTACTCTCTTAATATACCTTAGCAAATTAATAATGATATCCCAAAGAATTAAATATGTTTACCAGATAATTTTGCGATTTTTCTTTCACCAAGGGCGTCAGATACCAGCATCTTCGCCAACATTTGCTGCCTTATTTGTTTTCTTAAATCAAAGTAGTTTTCGGCTGCGTTTTGCAGGTGACAATGTGAGATGTGTATTTTGAATAGGATTTGATTTTTGTATTAGGATTTGATTTGTGTTTAATGTAGCTACACAGTTTTTACAAATCTTGCGATATTCCTGCTCTGACAAAGGATTTACGTTTCCTGATGATGAACCCTTCAAGCTACCCACTTCAACTTTTTATAACTGTTAGGTTATTCTTAAAGACTAATGATTTCTGAATAATTCCCCCCTTTTTTTATTTCGTTAGTTAAATTAATTCATCATTGTTATGCGTTGATTTTATTAATTATTTTAAAAACTTTCATTTAGTAATCAATATTTTATTAATTATTATTATTATTATTATTATTATTATTATTATTATTATTATAATTATTTTAGGAATTTGGCATTAATAATGTACTATATATATATACATAGATGCCAACATTTTAATTTATTCCGGAGTATTTTAGCCTTACTTTTATTTCGCATCGCTTTAATTATAGAGACCTTTTCTCCAGTACAGAGCTGCCAACCTATTCCGTCAAATTGTTAGTACCGCCCTTTTTTCTACACCAGTCATTTCTTAGAGTTTTTTTCTTCTTAATGCATCGCAAATATATTTGAAGAAAATTACTTTAAAAATTAATTGGTGTAGAAAAATGGGCGGTCCAAGCAAATTGCCGGATTAGGTTGGCAGCTCTGCCAGTATATACTTTCATAAAATAAGAAATGATTACTTTTAAAAAATAAGTGTTGTGGAGTAAAGGCGGGGCTTAAAGTACTCCGGAATAAATTAAAATATTGGCATCTATGTATATGTATAGTGTGTGTGTGTGTGTGTATAATTACATAAAATAAAGGGAAGTAACAGAATTATCTACGAATAATAGTTTTATATATTTTCCAGATTTTGTAATATTAAAATACGTATATTAGAAAAGGTAGTGAAATATATTTAGAAATACACCGATTAAAATTATTTTACTACTACTAATAATAATAATAATAAATAGAAAACACATGATTAATTTTCTTTTTTAAGCATTAAATGATAATTAATCATTTGCATCTGAAAAAAAAAAAAGAAACAATTTACATAATACATTTACTAATTTGATGATGAGTCATTTTAAAATATAGCCATTCATTTTTTTTTTCCAGAAAAAAACAACTGCCTTTATTATCATACTTTTTCAGGTAAAAATTATCTCAATTACATAAGATGGCGTAAACCGATTTAATTAAAAAGTAACAATACTTAATAGACTGTCGGATCAGATTTCAGTATTTTATTTATGTTGAAAATAATCCAAATGAAGTAGGTAATTTAAGTTTGGGATAATGGGATAATTAAGAAGATTTTAAGTGTTTGATAACTTAAAATTTATTGTTTAGGAAGGGAAAAGTTTAAGAACGTATATTCTTTATTTTTCAATGAACAATGTTTATTTTTCTAAATTTAAATATAAAATCTGCAAGGTGTTTGATTTACTTGTTGTTACAGAGAAAGAATTTTTATATAAATAAAAAAATATGTATAACTTATAAACAGCATAAATTAAAAAAAAGAATAAATTTCTTTTATAATAAAACAAATTACTTCTTCTTGTAATAAAAATAGTAAAACATTATATTGCTCCCAAAAATACTTATTAATCTAAACAAAATTATTACATTCTGGTCAGGTTTGAATATCGTGTGTCTTTGTAAACGTATATTGACACACTATTTACTTAAAATAACTTTTTGTGCTTAGTATTTGAAACTATTATTATTTTCTTATTATTACTGCGAAAAAATGCTAATCATAGTTTTAATTACTGGAAATGCATAAGTTGTTTATGTGAGTATCTTTAATGTAATACCTAGAGGAAAAGTTTTAACATTTGAAAATACTAGCATTATTTAGAAATTAAAAAATTGCGAAAAAAAAAAAAAAAAAAAAAGGAAAAAAATTATTGATGATAGTAACATGAATGTTTTTTTAATTTCTATATGCATGTATTCATTAACCACATTTCTTGCGACCATGGAAGCATCTGCGCAAGTGCGGATTGAACGTATCCAGTGTTAAAAAAGGGGTGACTGAGAGAAAACAAGCGATAAGGAACACCGAATAACTGGATGTTTGCCAAATAACTACCTCTCGGCCACTTTTGCATCCCTCCAAACTTTTGGACTCGACCTCACTGCTAGTCGTAGGAAACGTGGTCGCACTATACTGATTGTATTCAGAATGACAACCCGATTTTGTGAAACGCTAAACAGTTTCAGAATCAATCTTCAAAATAAAATACAAATAAATAAAAATTACTCCACATGTACTTGATTTTCTTAGGAGTAAATTTCTTTGAAAAAGTAAAATAATTATAATAACAATAATAATAATAATAATAATAAAGTGGTCACAAATATTTGCTAACTACAGCTACATAAAGTAAAATTCTAGGTCAGAAGTAGGTCATGGAGACTAAATTAAAATATGATTAAGTATTTTTTTTTTATTTATTATTATTATAGATAGTTTTGCTCTTAACGGCCCTCTTCACTTGGAAAAAATTCCGATGTCGGCTGAAAACAGATAAAAAGTGTCCCACGTGGTTTTGACAGGAGGAGTTAACTAAATTGAGAAGATTGACGGACTCACTGACGAATCGTTGACTTTTTGGATAAATAAATCAAAAATCAGCTACGGTCATATTGTGGTTTTGCGGGAAGCTCTGTTTTGTTTTGTCTATTTCTTTCTTTTCTTATTTTTTAGTTTCCTTTTTTATTTTTATTTTTTTTCTTTGTCATTTTCACCTGACATCAAACAACTTTCTACATATATTCTTATCTATTTATATATATTTTAATAACGTAGCCCGACCCGACGAAGTATTTCTATATATATAAAAGAGCAGAGTCTGTGTGTGTGTGTGTCCGCTATAGAATCCTAGGCCGTTTCACCGAGCGGAACCAAATTTGGCACGGTTAATGTTTACGACCCGAGAAAGACAACGCCTCAAACAATTTTACAAAATTCGCCCCCCAAGGGGGGGGCAAAACGTAATTTCACAAAATCCTTCATATCTCAAACAAAAAAACAGATATCCGTAAAATTTTTGCCTTAAAATATAGCTAATAGAAATGTCTAAAAATCGGTTTCTGGAATTTTTGAAATTCGGTCCCCAAGGAGGGCGGCCCACCCCCCCTGCCCTCCTTGGGGACCGAATTTCAAAAATGGGGCAAAACGTGATTTCACATGCATAAAACGTGATTTCGCATAATCCTATATATCTCAAACAAAAAAAAAAAAAAAATAGATATACGTGAAATTTTTGCTCTAAAATATAGCTAATGCAACTATCTAAAAACCAATTTCTGGAATTTTGGAAATTCAGCCCCCAGGTGGGGCAGCAAGGGGAGGGCTATGGAGTAAAAACAAATAGAAGTACAGTTAGGCCGTTCAAACGTGGTACAGATAGGTTTTAAATACCTGCAAGTCGAATGGGGATATTTTCGATTGTGTAAAGTTATTAGGAGGGGCAAGAAGGGGGGAGGGGAGGGGGGGGCAAAAAATAAAAATAGTGTCAGATCGTTCAAATTTGGTACGTAGAGGTTTTCGATACTTACAAATCGATTGCGGATATTTTCGAATTTGTAAAATTATCAGGAGGGGCGGGTAGGGGTGGGGCGTTAAGGGGGGGCTATGGGGCAAAAACAAATAAAATTACAGTTAGGCCGTTCAAAATTGGTACAGATAGGTTTAAGAGGCCTGCAAGTCGAATGGGGATATTTTCGATTGTGTAAAGTTATTAGGAGGGGCGAGTAGAGGGGGGAGGGGAGAGGGGGGGGCAAAAAATAAAAATAGTGTCAGATCGCTCAAAATTGGTACATAGAGGTTTTCGATACTTAAAAATCGATTGCGGATGATTTTGAATTTGTAAAATTATTAGGAGGGGCGGGTAGGTGGTGGGGCGGTAAGGGGGAGCTATGGGGCAAAAACAAATAGAAATACAGTTAGGCCGTTCAAAATTGGTACAGATAGGGCCTGGGGATAGTTTCGATTGTGTAAAGTTATTAGGAGGGGCGAGAAAAGTGGAGGGGAGGGGGGGGGGCAAAAAAAAATAAAAATAGTGTCAGATCGTTCAAAATTGGTACATAGAGGTTTTCGATACTTACAAATCGATTGCGGATGATTTTGAATTTGTAAAATTATCAGGAGGGGCGGGTAGGGGGGTGGGGCGGTAAGGGGGGGCTATGGGGTAAAAACAAATAGAAATACAGTTAGGCCGTTCAAAATTGGTACAGATTTTAGGAGGGTTTAAGAGGCCTGCAAGTCGAATGGGGATATTTTTGATTGTGTAAAGTTATTAGGAGGGGCGAGAAGGGGGGAGGGGAGGGGGGGCAAAAAAATAAAAATAGTGTCAGATCGCTCAAAATTGGTACATAGAGGTTTTCGATACTTACAAATCAATTGCGGATGATTTTGAATTTGTCAAATTATTAGGAGGGGCGGGGCGGTAAGGGGGGCTATGGGGCAAAAACAAATATAACTACAGTTAGGCCGTTCAAAATTCGTACAGATAGGTTTAAGAGGCCTGCAAGTCGAATGGGGATATTTTCGAAAATGTAAAGCTATTAGGAGGGGCGAGAAGGGGGAGGGGAGAGGGAGGGCAAAAAAATAAAAATACGGTTAGATCGTTCAAAATTGGTATATATATGTTTTCGATACTTACAAATCGATTGCGGATATTTTCGAATTTGTAAAATTATTAGGAGGGGCGGTAAGGGGGGGCTATGGGCAAAAACAAATAGAAATACTGTTAGGCCATTGAAAATTGGTACAGATAGGTTTTAGAGGCCTGCAAATCGAATGGGGATATTTTTGAAAGTGTAAAGTTATTAGAAGAGCCGGGGAGGGGGGCGACAGAGGGGCAAAAAAAAATAGAGTTAGATCATTCAAATTTGGTACATCGAGGTTTTCGATAGCTACAAATCGATTGCGGATATTTTTGAATTTTTAAAATTGTTGGGAGGGGCGGGTGAGGGGGAGGGAGAGAAAGGGTAAAAAAATAAAAATAGAGATAGATCGTTCAAAACTGGTGCATAGAGGTTTTTGTTACTTACAAATCGATTGCGGATATTTTCGAATTTGTAAAATTATTAGGGAGCTCATATATATGCATTCGCGCGAGCGCATCGCGCACGGGTATACGCGACATTTTTCCCGATCAGAGTTTTTTTTTTTTTTTTTCTCATGATAAAAATTAATTCAATTTTGAGAATTCATTAATTATAATGATTCATTTAAAAATAGTGACCAGCGAAGCGGGCGTAGCCTGCTAGTTATTCTTTATTCAGCCCGTTTTAGGCTTTCAGTAGTTATATCGCCATCGTCGAATTCTGTAACAATGAAATTTAACAAAAGTAAATATTCTTTTTAATTAAACTTGCAGTTTGATATAATCAATTTAACTAAAAAATAACAAAGATATATAACATTATAACATTACTGATATATAGAGATGGGTTATCTGCACTCTGCAGCTCAGACTACTGAACGCAGAGCTAGACGGGGTGTGCGACAGGTCGTGACCTTCGGGATCGTATTTCGGAGATCACGCACAGGTGCGGTCGCACAAGTCCTCGAGCTTTGTTTTCTAAAGAAAGTGTACTTGTGTTGTTATTTATACGTGTTTCTTTATACAAATCAAATTATTTATAAGTAGTATAATATATAAATAGCGTTGAATTATAGTTCCTACATTTATTTAAAAATCTGGTGTGAAACAACCACACGACTTCCATTACCCACTATTACACGTATTATATGCAATTTTTGAAGATAATGTTATCAGAAGACATGGAATTGTCCTAATGAAATAGACACCTAAAAATTTTCCGGTAAGGGAAAGTTAATACACGTGTAAAAACATAAAACAGAGTTTGCACCACAGCGACTTTTTTTTTTTTTTTTTTTTAAGAAAATGAAAGGGGAAGAAAATTGGTAGAGTTCATTTATTTATTTGAAACACCAAGTTTCGAGATGTAAAACTGATCTGTCTGATCAGGATGACTATTAATTTTCCTGTGATAACCAAGTAAAGCATGAGAAAGGATATCTAAAATGGGTTTATGTTTCAATTTTCAAGAAAATCGTTAGAGCTTGACATAATTAATTGTTGGCCAGAAAACAACAATTATATGTAAAAGGATATTTAAAGGAGGGTCAATATAGAAAGTTTGAAAAAAAATCATTCAGCCGTTTTGACAGGAAAGCATTTGCAGGACCTGAAATTCAGCTATTTGTACAGGACGCGACGCCTGTCAATTTTCCTGAACTAACCAACTATATCCTTCGAAAGGATGTCTAATAGAGTGTTTATACAGCAATTTTGAAGAAAATCGTTAGAGCCGTTTTTGAGATATGAACTTATGGCCTCACTTCCGGTTTTCCAATTTTCACCAAAATTTTAAAAGTTTATCTGTACACCAGAACTGTTTCAATTCTAAAGTTTCGTAGTTCTGTCTTTATTATTTTCCGAAATATAATAGCTAGAATATTCTGCACATACATGTGTACGTCTATGAGTGAACACGCTAGCGTCTAAACGCTTTGTTCGAATAAGCTGAAAGTTGGTACGTATATTGTAAGTCCCCATAGTACGAACCCTATTGATTCTGGTGAATCTAGCACTTATATTTTTTTTTACAGGGACACCAGGAAAAATTCTTTATCATATGGCCTATGGGGCTAAATATTTAAAAGTGCGATAGCGTCTAAACGCTTTATTATTCTGAGCAAAAAATTTGTACATATGTTATAGGTCACAGTTCCACGAACTGTATAGATTTTGGTGAATCTAGCACTTACAGTTTTTTTACAAGGGCACAAAGAAAAATTCTTTATTATGGCCTATGGGGCCAAATTTTTAAAAGTGTGATAGCGTCTAAACGCCTTATTCAATAGAGCTGAAAATTTATATGAATATTATAAATCACTTTTGCACTAACTAAGCATTTTGGTGAATCTAGCATTTATAGGTTTTTACAGGGACACAATGAAAAATTCTTTATCATTATGATTTATGGGCTCAAAGTTCAGAAGCGTTAAATAAAGCATCGTGTAATATATGGAGAAAAATACTCAAACACTCTATTATGGTTTTCTCTCTTTTGTTTGTTTAACAACTCCTCTTTCTATACTTTATTTACAAAACTATTAATTACTCAATGTTCGGAAAGTCGAGTGGAGTCACTCCAGATTTTTTTACTTTTTCAATAAAAGACATGTGACAAAATAAAATAATTTTAAATCATAAAATGCGTATAGGATTCAAGCAATTTCCTCCAATTTTTCTGAACAATTAAAATTTATAATAAAACTGCAATAGAATTTACTATTTAGATTCTATCTTTGATGTAACTAATATTAGTAGTTTTCTGTACCCTTCTTGTACACTCAAAGAAAAGATCTTGTTCGTTATCATATGCAGTGGCGGATCTAAGGGGGAGAAGGGCTAGAGGGATGAAACCCCTCCCCCCCCCAAAAAAAAAAAAGTACTGACGTTCACAATTGAATTTACAATTGTAATTTTTTCATTGATCTGGTATAACGTGCAGAAAAATCTTAGCCCCCTCACCCCTCCAAAAAAAAAAAAAAAAAAAAAAAAAAGAAGAAAAAAAGTTAAGTTCTGGATCCGCCACTGATCATATGGCTTACATTACACATATTATAAATTCTTTTTAGAGATAATGTAGACATAAAATTGACCTATCTTACGGCATGTTTTTTATGCAAGAGTAAACTAATAAGTATACGTCATAAAGACATATAAAACAAAATTTACAAAGCGCGCGATTTTATTTTATTTTATTTATTTATTCATTTTATTTATTCATTTTATTTATTCATTTTTTTTTTTTTTTTTTTTTTTTTGCCGTTTTTTAAAACACCGATTTTCTGAAGTTTAAAACTGATCATTTTTCATGCAATAACCAAGTAATGCAAAAGGACGTATAAAACGGGGTTTATGAGCAAATTTGAAAAAAATCGTTCGGTTTCTTTTAAATATATGCTTCCGATTTCCGACAAAACTTGGCAAATTCATATGTTCACTGGAAATCAACATTTACATATAAAAAAAGATATCTAAAGGGGATTTGATAGGGCGATTTTGAAGAAAATCTATAGTGCTTTTTTAAAGGAATGCACTTTTGAGATCTAAAATTGACCTATTTATTTAAAACGTCTTTCAATTTTCCTGAACTAATCAACAAGCATATAATATAAATGAACATCTGAAGAGGGTTTATATAGAAACTGGAAAAAAAAAAAAAAAAAAAAAAAAAAAAACTAGAGCCGTTTTTGAGATAGGAACTTTTGATCCAAGAATTCTCAGTTGCGGCTTTTTCCATGTTTTACTTTCGGTTTTTCAATTTTCACCAAAAATTGACAAAATCATCTGTACATCGGACCTGTCTTTCACCGTTCTATTTTTATTTTTATTTTTTTATTTATTTTTTAGAGATAATCAGAAGATTCATATGTACACACTAACGACTTATCAAAAATAACTTTTTTTGGATTCAAGAGACTCCTATAAATTCTATGAAAACTTGAGATGAAATTTTTTACTGAGTGTAATATTTATAATACCGACGGTAGTCAGAAGTAAAAATATTAGATCAGGTTTATAAGTATTTACACAAGTGTAAATGATTTAAAATTTATTTCAGGAAATAAAATAAATTTTATATATAAAAAAAAATATTTATAAAGCTTAAAATAATAATTTTAAATTGATAATGATTAAAAAATAATAAGAAATGCTTACTTTTTTCTCCAAGCAGCAAGGATTTCACCTTTATTGCGCTTCCTTCTTGAAGATAATCTTAATTGTTTCCGATTTCTATCATCTTTTTAACACTTCCCAACAAGGTTGAAAAGTGTTTATGACTTGGGTTCGTCTGTCTGCCCGTCTGTCTGTCTGTCCGCGCTCTAACTCCCGTAAATATTTATGGAATTTTATGAAACTGATATATGTTATTCAAGTTCACCATCGGATGTTCCCTATTGAAAATGGAGTTTATACCTCTACTGGTTTGTGAACAGGGACCCCCGAAAATATTTCAAAGCATTGTGTTCTATGAGAGGCATTTCTATAAACCATATTTTCATACCCTTACTGTACAAAAATTTTAATGAAATTGAAATATGCTATACACGTTCACTATCGAATGTACCCTATTGAAAATGGAGTTTATACCTCTACTGGTTTGTGTATAGGGACCCCCGAAAATATTTCAAAGAATTGTTTTCTATGAGAGGCATTTCTATAAACCATACTTTTCATACTCTTACTGTACACATATCTTAATGAAATTGAAATATGTTATTCAACTTCACTATTGGATTTTTCCTGTATAAAATGGATTAAATACCAACTCTGTTTTATATACATAGACACTCAAAAGTATTCTAAAGCATTACGTTCTAAGCTAGATATTTCTATAAATCAAATTTTAATAACTTTACTTTCCACGAAGTTTTAGGAAATTGAAATATTTTATTTATATGCTCAAAAGAATGATTTACATAGAATATATCATGCTTAGCATTAGATTTACAGGGAGACACAAAAATATTATGTTATATTAAGAGCTATTATTAAAACTTTGCTAGAATTCTACTTTCGTTTACATTAAGCGTTTTTAACACTTCCAAAAAATTTTTAAGGGTGAATATCATACCAATTTGTGTATCTGTCCGTCTGCCCGCGCTGTAGCTCCCGTAAATATTTATGGAATTTTTTGAAACTGATATATGTTATTTAAGTTCACTATCGGATGTTTCCTATTGAAAATGGAGTTTATACCTCTACTGGTTTGTGTACAGGGACACTCGAAAGTATTTCAAAGAATTGTGTTCTATGAGAGGTATTTCTATAAACCATATTTTCATACCTTTACTGTACAATATCTTCATGAAATTGAAATATGTTATTCAAGTTCACTATTGGATGTTTCCTATACCACCACTAATTTATGTAGAGGGACACTCAAAAGTACTCCAAAGCATTGCGTTCTTTGTGAGATATTTCTATAAATCAAATTTTAAACTTTATTTTCCACGAAGTTTTAGGAAATTGAAATATGTTATTTATATGCACAAAAGAATGCTTTGCATAGGATATAGCATGGTTACCATTAGATTTACAGGGTGACACAAAAATATTCAGTTATATTAAGAGCTATTAATAAAAAATTGCTAGAATTGTACTTTCGTTTACATTAAGCGTTTTTGACACTTTCTATCATTTTTTTAGTATGAATATAATTTCAATTTGTGTATATGTCTGACTGTTTTTCTGTCCGTCTGTCTGTCTCTCTGTCTGTTTTTCTGAGCTCTAATTCCCGTAAATATTTATGGAATTTCTTTAAACCGATATATTTTATTGAAATTCACTATCGGATGTTCCCTATTGAAAATGGAATGGATACCTTTTCTGGTTTGTGTACAGGGGCACCCAAAAGTATTCGAAAGCATTGTGTTCTATGAGAGGAGTTTCTATAAATCATATTTTAATACCTTTAATGTATAGAAACTTTAATGAAATTTTAATATGTTATTCAATTCCCTATTGGATGTTACCTGTGTAAAGTAGAGTACATTTCTAACTGGTTTGTGTACAGGGGCACTTGAAAGTACTCCAAATCATTGTGTTGTATGAGTGTTATTTTTATAAACCAAATTTTAATAATTTTATCTTCCACAAAGCTTAATGCAATTGAAATATATTATTCGTATGCACAAAAGAGTGTGCCTTCTATGTAATATAGTATGGTTAGCATTAGATTTACAGGGCCACACAAAAATAATCAGTTACATTAAGAGATATTAATAAAAATTTGCTGGAATTGCACTTTTGTTTACATGAGCATTTTAACACTTTCTTATAATTTTAGTGGGAATGTGATTTCAATTTGTGCATCTGTCTGTCCGATTGTCTACCTTTCTATCTGTTTGTCTCCGGCTCCTATCATCCGTGAATATTTTGAGAATTTTATAAAAATGATACACTCAAATTGGAATGTTCCCTATTTAAAATGTCATTAATAGGTCCTGTACAACTAGTTTGTTTACAGGGACAACAACAACAACAATTAAAAAAAAAAAAAAATGTATTACGTTTTAGGTCAAAATTTTTAAAAGTTATATTTAAAAAACTTTTTACTACAAAAATCTTAAAAACATTGACATATATTATTAATATTCTAAAATATTGTTTTGTATAGAATATGATATGATTAACTTTCAGATTTACAGGGCTACAGTAAAATATTCAGGGAGTTTAAAAGCTGTAATTATAATCTAACGGCTGCATTTTCTTTTGCCTTAAGCCTTTTTAACACTTTCCAAAATGCCTAAGAGTATTTATAAAATCAATTAGTCTATCTGTATGTTTTTCAGTCCTTCTGTCTGTTGTGTGATAACGTAGGCAAAGAATATTAATAGTTATTCGATACAACAATTGCGCACAACAGTTGGAAAGTGTTACTAATCAATGCGTACTGCATGATTTTTCTTTCTTGTTTATCTATATATCTAATAATATGTGAAAAAACTTAATATTTTGAGATATTATATGAACTTTAAGATAAAATTTTACAATTTCATTACAAATATACCAACTTGATATCCAATTATTGTAATTCTAAAAGAATGGATGAACTCAGAGTTCGTATACCATATTGAAAATGTCAGCACTTGTCAGCACCTTTACATCACTGGGCGCGAAATCTTTCAAAGTACTGATGCGGTTTCGTTGTTTAGAAATAATTTTATGAACATTCCAGGTTCCATTTCCTGCCGACTTCATATTATTCTCCTTTATATTCCAAAATTCATATTGTTGCATTCTTCTCGGTCATAAAGTCAACTTGCTTATAACATTAAAAATATTTGTTTATTGCAATCATTCATAGACTTATTAGCTCTTATAGTTTTTTACAGAGACATAAAGAAAAATTCTTTATCAATATGATCTATGGGCTCTAATTATTTGAAATGGAACAGCATTATATTAAACAACATACTATTTGGCGATAAAACTCAAACAACCTATCATAATTTACTTTTTTTGTTTATTTGTCTTACTTTAATTGATTTGTAGAACCGTTAATTACTTAGTGTTCGGAAAGATGAATGAAGTCTTGTATCTATAACACAGATTTCTTGTATCTATAGCACACATAACTTTATTTTAAATTAGATAAACATATCTAATAAGATGCGGAAAAACTCTATTATTATTAATTATTTATTTATTTATGTGTATGTGTGTATGTGTTATTACATAACTTTAAAATTAGTTTTATTATAAACTAGCAGGCTTTGCCCACTTCACTGGGCACTATACTTAAATAAGTTGTCAAAATCCCATATCATTGTTAATAACCTACGTTAAAATTCCCGATGTGTTCGGTAGAGGTTTTCCCGCTCGCAACGTGAGAAGTCCGGGTCCACACTGCCTTCGGCAGCAACTTACCCGATTCGTATCGCTTCCCCAGCGGGTAAGTTCGAAATTTTGCGAAATCCCACCAAAGTAAATAATGCGTACACTTAATCAACATCCATACACCGAAAGTCGCCAATCTAAGATAATTTAAAGCAAATTCAAAAGGAAAAACGAGATTTTACACGTGTTTTTTGCCCCCCCCCCGGGTGGTAGGGTAAAGGAGGAATTTTGTAAAATCCCGTTACAATAAGTGTCGGATACATATAAAAAATTTATGCGCCAAATTTAGCGACCATTTATCCCAAGGATTTCCCAAGACAAATTTAGCGCTGAAAGGGAGGGTCTCGAATTAGCTCCGTCGTAACGCCCCCCCCCCCCCCCAACATTAAAAAAAAAAAAAAAAAATCGAAAATTTCTCTCTCTCTCTCTCTCACACACACACAAAAAAAAGAAAATGTGTTTTTGGAAATGTCCTAAATAAGACACATAGCTTTTTTCAAACAAACTTTCTTTCTTTTTTCTTACAAACTTTTTTTTTTTTTGCTTCCTTTCCCCCAGGGTGAAAGGGGGGAGATTTCGATAAATTCCGTTACATATATAAGGTCGGATACATATATAAGCAATCCAAGCATCAAACTTTCTGACCCTGACCACAGCTCTCATAAATTTCTCAGGACAAATTTAGCGCTAAAAGTTGTGCCTCGAATTTGCCCTTTGTAACACATACCTATCCCCCTCCCCCCTAAAAATTAAAAAAAAAAAAAAAAAAAAAAAAAAGTGTTTTGAAAATGTCCTAAAGAAGACCCATGGTTATTTTCAACATCTTTTTTCCATTTTTGTTAAAATTTTACTAAAAATCTGGAATTTGCACAATTTCCCACCAAAAGTTGATTTACCTCTTCCCTCCCCTTAAAAATCGAAATTTCCTAAATCGCAATGTTTTATTTATTCCAATAAATCCCATTACTTTAAGTATCTGATAGATACATATAATCCCAGCACCGAAATTCGTGACCGCAGCTTCCATAGATTTCTCAGGAGAAATTTAGCGCTAAAAGGTTTGTCTCGATTTTGACCCTTCGTAACCCCTCCTCACAAAAATATCGGAAATTAGGGGGGGGGAAAATGTGTTTTTGGAAATTTTCTAAGGAAGTCTCGTAGCTTTTTTAAACATCTTCCATTTTTTGTAGAGTTCTTTAAAAAATTCGGAAATTCCGAAATTTCTCGCCAACGCAATTTACGAACAAAATCTAAATAAAAGAAATTTTAAATTTTCAGGTTAAAAAAAAAGGGCCTTTTCTAATATGTTATAAACGTAAATTTTTGCTAAAAAATTTCCGGGATGAGTTTTTGCACTCGAGAATTAAAATTAGGTGTTCCATCAGCGGGAACACTGCGACAGAAAGGGTTAATAATCGAAAATTCCTAAATTGCAGATAACGTTTTATTTATACTCATGACTATTCTTTATATGTGCAATTTCTTTACAGTGAAGTAATTTGGAGCGGTGTTATGCTTACAAATATGTTTTTGACTTTTGTTCCCCCCATTCCGGCGAGAACTGGGGAGGGAATTTCGAAAAAGTTGGGAGATTTTAGTTGGGTAAAGAATTAAATTTCTGCCTAGCGCCGTTGAATTCCGTCCAGCCATTCTCCCGTGATACGCGGACAATAATAGCGTTACATACATACAGACACGATGACACACACACAGACAAAATTTTCTGAAGTAATTTTCGAATTTTATGGTGTGTGGAACGTGAAGATATTGCAATTTTTTTTTTTTTTTTTTTTTTTTTTTTTTTTTTGTTCTGATAAATTTACAGAGAAAAGTCTGATTTTATTAATATCGATACACAGCTTGATATCCAGTTACTGTAATTCTAAAAGAACGCATAGAAACAGTTTTAATGTTCAGGTACCATACTTAAAATGTCAGCTGCTCTTTTATGTTAGGCGCGAAAATAAGAGCGCAAAATCTTTGAAAATAATCAAGTGATTTCGTCGTTTATAAATAATTTCATAAACATTTGACTCCCATTTCTTGCAAACTTTAAATTGGTCTAGTTTCTACAGTTATAAATCAACTTACTTATGTCGTTAAAAATATTTGTTTCACTCAATTCATAGACTTCAATATTAATACAACTTATTTTGCTCAGAAATGTAAATTAATTCTCCATACCTAAAGAGTAAATAAAATATTTAGTTTAATTTGAAGTCTTGTTTTTTTTTTTTTTTTTTTTTTTTTTTTTAATAACTACGTATTTTGAGGATCCGTGAATAATTAAACAAAGTTTTTAACAGTTGTTCTTTGTGAGTCTGTTATAAGTTTATATGAAATTCATACTTGAACAGTTTGATCAATATTGATAAGTTTCAACGAGTGATACGGGTTAAAGTTGTCAATAAATGTGATTGAAAGTTATTGTTGAACATAATTTTAAATTTAATATTAGTCGTGAATTCTATAGAAATGTAGATATATTAGTTTCAAATGTGGGTTGAGAAGGGTGGTACTCAACTCCGTCCTTCCCACAGAAAATTATTTGTCAAATTAAATTATTCGTAAAGCTAGCTTAAATTCTTTTTACTATAGAATTTTATACAGTACTTGATATTTTACTCCTCAATCTGAATCTGTCTTTATAAAATTTAAATGTAGGGTAAGAAAAAGTCGTGTGGGTGCCACACCAGATTATATACTTTAAAATAAAATTTATTATTGAAAGTCTGTTTAATTTAGTAAAAAGTTTTATATAACTTGTTTAAAAAAAAATGTTTGTATATTGTCAATCGTGGCATTATCAGTAAAATATCAGATTTATGTACACAGTATTCATATAATAATAGTATTACGCGCAATGAAAAACTATTTAAAATAAAAATGTGATCATATATTTCCTATAAATAAGTCTCTAAACGATTGTCTTCTAAATTGTTATGTTACTCACATCCGTAATACAGGTGAAATCTATAATAAATATAATAACTGAATAAAAAACCACAACGCCTAGACGTATCTTCACCACTGAAATGTAAACATCTTTTCATCGAAACCACGAACGAGAGGCGTAGCCGAATAAAGGGTGTGTCAAAGAGGAAAATCGGCACAAATTTGTAAAATTTTTGGACTAATTTAATTGATTAAAATTTTATTAAAATACAGGATTTTTGTCCGCATTGAATTAAACTCTTTGAGATTGACGCAGCTTTTTAAATTCTGTTTTAAAAAATTGAAAGAGTTTTTTATAAGCCATTTAACCCTTTCAGGGGCGGTGGCTAGAGGGTCTATCCACCTACTTTAGAAATTTTTCTCTAAGTGTGCAGTGGCTATTTTTTTTATCCACTTTTATGAAAAGTTAATGTGTACTTCTAAAATTGAAATAGAGATGGCAGAACTACAGTAACTTTAAGCAGGATGTGCCTATGACTTTTTTTAATGGACAAGTTGCAGGAAAATTTTTTGAAGTTTCTTTTACATATTTTTATGAAAAATAATTTTTTATTCAAAAGTATTTGGTAGTGTAAATATACTGTAATGCACCTTTTAAATACAACAGATTTACATATTATCTTAGATCATTAATTTTAGTTTGATTTTTAAAAGCATCTTTTAGGTTTATAGACACAGTGGCTAGAACGCCTAGCCACCACCCACAAAAAAATCCCCACATGCTGAATTTTTTTCTTCATCAAATATGACTTGTAGGGGATGTTTACTTTATGATATATATATATTTAAAAGGAAATTCAATCATTTTTACTTAGTGCCCCTGAAAGGGTTAATGCATCAACCCAAATATTGCAATAAAACAGCTTTTTTAAAAAACATCTGTTATTCTTTCATAAAACCTACAAAAGCTGCGTCAGTTTACGAAATGAGAGTAATCCAATAAAAAAAACCGCGTCTCAATCAATTAATATGTCACTGTTTTAAGTGCAAAGAAAGTTTTCCATTGAATAACATTGGCTTTTAGAAAAGGAAATGCTGAGTGAAGAGGGCCCTTAATTGAATTATTTCTCCCATTCCAACTGAAGTTTATCATTAACATAATTACTAATTAACGTAAACCAGAATATTTACTTAATAAGTTTATTAGAATATTAAAAATATATTAAAATCTATAACTACACGTATATCTTAATATTACTAGTTCACTCATATGTTATTTCAAAATATACATATTATTTTAAACTACCAACAGTATTTTATGTAATGTACAAAGCATAATTATATGTAGTAGCATTATATTTATGTTTATACACTCTCGTACTAGCACTATTAAAATTACCCTTCAAAAAAGGAAAAGAAAAAAAAAATGCAATTTTAAATTCTTAAATCCTATTTTTTTTTTTTTTTTCATTTTCTGTGTACGGAAAAAACTATTAATATCCTACAAATGCAAAACCTGACTGATAAAAGAATCGAAATGTACTTGTCTAACATGTTATTGTAATAATTAGATTATAAGTTTATTTTTTTAGACTATGAACATTTTTCACATTTGCTGAAAACTGTCTTCGTAAAAATATAGTTTATATTTGGACGAAGTTACATGCACTATACATACACAACACGTACGTATATGTGGGAAAAAAAAAAAAAAAAAAAAACTTATGAAAATTTTATTTTAAATACTTCATGAAAACTTTTTTTAATCAGAACAAAATTATTTACATAATACACAATTAATATTTTTATGATATTAAACAATAAATATTTATTAAGAAATTGCGTCTCAGAAAAATAGTTTATATGATATATATAGGTGTTGATTTTATTTAAAAAAACACAGGTGTTGATTTTATTTTTAAGAAACCTTAATGAGTATGATAATGATCATACTCATCAAGGTTTAAATGATCTTAGCAACATAAGATAGCGTAAAATGATTTAGTTACTATGTACGTAACTTTACTTAATAGACTGTTGGATAAGTTTTAAGAATTTCATTTATGTTGAAAATAATCTAAATGGCACACTCAATTTAAGTTCGGGATAATAGATAATGAGGGAGTGTTTGATGGTTTAATTGTTTAAAAAAAAGGAAATGTAAAAGAATCTATTTCATTTTTTCATGGATATTATTTCTAAATTTAAGGAGACAATGAATATTGAAATTAATTATTTTTGTTTTAAAATTTGCCGCTTTTTTAAACCATATACTATTACCACGAAATCTATCATTTTTATGCATAAACTGTGTTTTAAAGTATAAAAAGTAATTCTGTAGATGTAAAGGCTTATTCTACGGGGAAAATAATACAAAATAATGCCAAATTTCAAACTTGTCCATGCGAATTCTAAATTACTTTAAATCTTCAGTTTTTTTACTATTTGTTTCTTGTATGTAAGTAAACAAATCTGAGCATATATATATAACATCTTAGATACAGAATCATTTACAACCACAAATATGTGTAAAATTTTAATTTTTCATGAACTTTCAGTCTTCGAATAACATCGTAAGAAAGTTATTATTTTCTTTATTTTAAAATAAATACTCAAATTTTTTAATAAATTCACTAATTAATATCCATATAAATTTTTAAAGATTGGGGGATAACAAATTCGCATAAAGCGTAACAAGTAACTAGATATTTCCAATAATTATAATCCAAGAACAATAAATTTAAAATTTTGTAAAGGCTTTTAAATAATGTTTGAGGAACTGCAGAATGATATTATTGTAAAAGTTTTGTGTAACTTCATACACTTTATAATAACTCTCTAGATATTTTTAATTTTGCTGTTTTTTTTTTTTTTTTTTTTTTTTTTTTTGTGTGTGTGTGTGTGTGTGTGTGTGTGTGTACGGCACCAATGTCATTGCTACTGAATCAGTCCTAATGCTTTCGAACGTTTTTAAACTATTCTGTCATCTACTCGTAATGATTTTACAAGTTCAGCTAGCATCTGATATGGGTCTTCATTCAACAATTTCTCTACTTCTTTGTTTCGAAACTTTTTCGGTGCGCCAGAGCGTTCTTTATCTATTTGATAATCACTAATTTTTAAGCGTCGAAACCAGTCTGTGCATATCGTCTCCAACAGATCATGCTAACCTTAAGTTTCATCAAGAATTTTGTGTGCTTCAGCTGCAGATTTCTTTTGAACAAAATAATACAGTAAAATTCCCCGGAAATATTCTTTACCCTGCACAAAACACAATATTTTTACAACTAAAGAAATACTTGTTTACATTGTGGCAAACTAGCATACACTAAAATTCAAGCTTACCGACAGTACTTACTTTCAAATGCGTTACCATCTGAAATTACCTGCACGCACTCCTGGTAATGATGTCTGTTAAGAAACAGAGAGACCCCATTCAAAGTCCTAATAATTTCGAAATGGAAAAACTACATCTCAGGGTCTGTCATCTTTGTCTCAAAACTATATAGAACTTCGTTATATTACTTGAAGAAAAAATATATTAAAATATGACAAAAATAATATTTTTTTAGAAATCAAATATCCATGAATAGTTTGGATCGGACTAGAAAAAATTTTGCAAAATAATTTTAATTTATATTTAATGTCATCATCCTCTTGAGTATATGTCTTAAATTTCGAAACATTTAGAAATTGTTCAGTAAAATTTATATTAACAAAAAAAAAAAAAAAAAAAAAAACTACGTTTAAGGTAATTCAAATTGCTGAAAATATGTTTGAAACATGATTTACGAAAATTAAAAAAGTTGTGAAATTCAGTGATAAATGAAAAATAAATAAATAAATAAATAAAAATTACGAACGACAAAATTGTGGGCATATCCGCAAGCAAGAAATTTTAAAAAGGTAAAAAGGACCAAAGCATATTATTTTTTAAATCTAATTTTATTATTTTATAAATTTAAATGGTCAATTAAGTTAGCCATGCATAGAAATGATGATTACAATTTTTCGGATCCTTGCGCAAGCTGATGATGGTACACAGAATAATAAAAATAATATAATAATTATAACAATAATTTGCCAAATTTTTCATAAGAAATGACACGACAATTGGTACGTGCTGGTTATCGATAAAATGGGTTTTTTTTTTTTTCAGTGCAGTGTAGTTTACATAGGAGCATCGGATAATAACCATAACACCATAACCATAATAACCATCGGATAATGACAATAATGCATCGGAAATATTTTGTGAGTTTCTGTACGTAAACTCACTGCGATATTTATTTCATTTTCCGTAGAGGGCACGTTTTACATAACTTGTATGACACGTATATCTTGTATCATGCTATATTATATGCAAAGCATTCTTTTGTGTATATAAATAACAAATTTCAATAAACTTTTCCTAAAACTTCGTGGAAAGTAAAGTTATTAAAATTTGATTTATAGAAAAATCTCTCATAGAACGCAATGCTTTGGAATAGTTTTGAGTGTCCCTGTACATAAACCGATGGTGGTATTTCCTTCATTTTATACAGAAAACATCCAATAGTGAACCTGAATAACATATTTCAATTTCATTAAGATATGTCTACAGTAAAGGTATGATGATCTGGTTTATAGAAATACCTCTCATAGAACACAATGCTTTAAAATACGTTCGGGTGTCCCTGTACATAAACCGACGGTGGTATTTCCTTCATTTTACACCGAAAACATCCAATAGTGAACTTGAATAACATATTTCAATTTCATTAAGATATGTCTACAGTAAAGGTATAAAAATATGGTTTATAGAAATACCTCTCTTACAACACAATGCTTTGATATACTTTTGGGTATCCCTGTACACAAACTAGTAGAGGTATAAACTCCATTTTCAATAGGGAACGTCCGACAGTGACCTTGAATAATATATATCAGTTTTAAGAAATTCCATATATATTTACGGGTGTTAGAGGGCGGACAGACAGATAGACAGACTGAGTGACAGACAACAGACGGACAGACAGGCAAACAAACAGACAAACCGAAGTCATTAACACTTTTCAACCTTGTTGGAAAGTGTTAAAAAGAGCTGAAATATCTTCTTTTTTATCGGGCCAATAAAATGAATAACAAGTTCTCTCTGTTGTCTTCCTAGCTCCTAGATGACTTCCAAAAGTTAAATTATGGGCTAACTTTACGACTTGTTTCCTTCGACATTTTGGTAGGAATAACTGTCCAACACCTGATCTTTGTGAAAGAGTACATCTTGTGAAATGTAGTAATTACTCTTTTTTTGTTTAGTTAATTGCAATAATCCGCATTTCTAGACGTTCTTTCTGCTCCTTTCCAAACTGACTGGACAGAGAAGATTCTGTCTCCTCCTCAGAGCCTTCTTCTGAGAGAACATTTTCATCACTTTCGTCTATTCTCGACAATCCTTTTCCCGAATCTAAAGAAGTTTCACTTTCTTCCTTCTCCAATTCTTCAAACTTTCCCGCTCTTCCACGTCCAGTATGGCATCCAGCTACATCTGCCACTTCTAATTTCGTCTCACCTATTAATTGCTCATAAATGTCACGTGGAATTAGCATCTCTTCTGAGAAATCGTCTGCTACTGCACACCATACTTATGTGTGAATCACATTAGTAGATCCTCCCACTGGTTCTGCTAATGAGAGTTGCTCTAGGTCGCACTGTACTGGTGGACTAAAGATACGTTTCAAGAAAATTGTTCTTCCCTTGCCTATGGGTATATTTCTAACTTTATCTTTTCTGATCAGAGTAACCTAGGTTCCTGTGTACTGCCTCCACGATTTACACATGTACACTAAATAAGGTTCAGTTTAATATACACAATCCGTCCTTTGCACTCCCTAACAGCACACTTATCCATAGTATATCCTGAAGATGTTCATTGGATGTACTTTCATCCATAGGATATCTCGAGGATGTCTTGTGGATTAGATGTGCTGTTAGGGTTGTTTCTATCTGGTACATATCTTACATTTTCCAATTTTGCATGACAATTCCTTGCTTAGCAGTGGAATCTGGACCCTGCGAATTATCAACCTGGCCACTCTTTCCGCTTCTGATTGTGACATAAACTTTTCACTCGCCATCTTGGTCAATCCCTTTTAAGATGATTCCGCGATCCACAAATGAAACATTCAAATTTCTTACTATCCAATTGTGTCCTTCTCTTTTTATTCATTTCGCTTCCAATTCATTTTTTCTATGTTCGCCGAGATCCCTTTGTTATTCCCTCAGCCTGATGTGATTTTTGATTATCATAATACATATATATCTCAGTAATCTTTGATTTATATGATTTTAAATTCGCTAAGTAAAATAAATCACATTCCTTTGCCAACTCTCTAGGTCTAAGCCAACCATTATCTTGTTTTATATTTATGTGTCTTGCTGTTTTATGATCGATAGTTTCCATAACACGATACGATATTTT
Source organism: Salticus scenicus (assembly GCA_963930645.1). NCBI lineage: Eukaryota > Metazoa > Arthropoda > Arachnida > Araneae > Salticidae > Salticus > Salticus scenicus. The sequence goes on from OZ005649.1 coordinate 106,089,743, forward strand.
TTATTCTTTTAATTTTTCTAAGTCTTTCACATAATTCAACTTACAATAATATTCCTCTAGAGAAATTAATCTAGTTGTAAATTGAATAAAATTTTCTTCATCCCTTCTTCTAGCTTTCTTGAAATTTTCTAAAAATGTTTGTGCCGAAGGATGATATTCTCTTAGTAGGATTTCCTTTAAATGTTCGTATCCCCCGTACCCTTTTCCTTGTACGTATATTAACAACTGAGCACCTCTTTTGCCCAGTAAACACAATAATATTTGAAATTTGACCTATAAGGTACATTTAAACTTGTAAATTCCTTCTCTAGACTGTCCAAAATATAATCCCAACCTTCCGTCTTGGCAAGTATCTTTACTGTTAATAATCTAATACTTTTCACGTATTCTTCAATTGATTTTGACCTTCCTATAGATGCAACAATATCATCATCGAGACTTTGATTTTCAATAGAGTTTGACCGTTGTAACCTTATTTTTCCTAATTATATTCTTTCTTCTGCTTCTAACAGTAATATATTTTCTTCCTTTTCTCTTTCACTTTGCTCTCTTCTTTATTCTTTCTCCCTTTCCCTTTCTTCTTTCCGTTGCTGTATTTCCCTTTATTCTCTCTCCTTCCTATCGTCGATTATAGTCTGAAGCATTTGTTTAACTGTTTCTTCATATTCTTTACTGTTCAAGATAATTTTCTTAAGCCCTATTAATTTTACGCCTTACGGCACTTCTTCGACAAGATTTTCGATTACTAACGCCAAATCTTTGTCATTTCAATTCATTAAGTATGTCATCGTGCTCTGGTAACCATGTAGTCTGTATTTTATACAATCCTTTTGTTATTTTTTATTATTTTCTTTCCTTTAAATTTCCGAATGATTTTAATTAAATTATTATACGCTGATATATATTTGACAACACATCTTTACAATAACTACTATAATCCTTGTTTATAATCTTCGTATTTAAATTTAATTTTTTTTTTCAATGCCAAGTAGTATATTCATTTAATTGTATAATATTTATATTAGAGCATATAAATAAATAATTATAGCAACGATAATACATAGATTTTAAATTTCCTTACCTTAAATTTCTTTTTCATAAATTCAACAACTTTTACTTCGTTCTTTATGTAAGAGAAATCCTACTTCTAATACACCATTGTTAAATGTCGCACACTTCACTTTAATTAAAAACAACTTAATGAATGTTGTGCACTTCACTTTAATTGAAAATAACATAAGCTGAGCTATATATCTCTAATTTATTCTTCTAATAATTACATCAGTTCAGATTTTTCTTTTAAAAGAGCTCCAGGAGAAATATTAAATGTTTTCGTTATTATTCTTTCCTTTCAAAATACTTATTAAAATCTAAACTCGAAAAACGTTACGATGACATCTTCCTTTTGTCTTATTTTGTATCCTGCACGTGCTCGTGTTTTTTATTTTCTAAATTCAATATTATTTCAATTTAGTAAACTGTGGTATAACTTTGATTTTTATTATATGGCTTTTTTCTTTTTTTTTTTTTAATAATTTAATCTCTTCCTTTTATTTACACTTTATGATAATGGACAATATTCCTGTGGCGTCACAGTAGGTAAAATCGCCGAACACGTGGCCGATGTTTTGTAAACAAATTAGATTCAAGATGCCATTTTATTGTTGCGCATGACATTTTCCAGTCTAAATATTTCTCCAGTGAAACTTAATAATCAGATATTTGTCCAAACAAGAACAAAACAGAAATGTAAACAACTGAATCGAATGGTAAAGTTAAGACTATTCCATATCGCAAAATTGCAGAACATTTTATACACACACACACACATATATATATAATGAATAAAAGATTTTAAAAAAATTCAACACATCAAAAAATGCGTAAAAAGTAAATCAATCATCACTTATGAATCATGAAACTAATGTCAATGTTTAAAAAGAAAATAGCGAAACCTATTGCGAACAAAATTAAAGATTACAAACAAATCACATTACAAATTAATAATAATAAAAAAGAATATATATATATATGTATATATATATCGTTCTTTTGTTGTTTTGTTTGTTTTGTTTCAAAATCCATCCCATTAACCACAATCAATATATTTTCAACTGGCATATTTTGAATCTCTGCAAGAGTCGCTGAGGCCATAACTGTGCGTGTGCAGGTACGTGTACTTACACAAAAATACCTTTCTTTAATATATATTACAGCATCTCACGCCATAAATCTCCTTCATTGATTTTAAATAAATGCATTTAAGATTTACAGTTGTATAAGAAATAAATGTTTGAAAAAATTGAGCTCCATTTCATATCTAGACCCTTACTTGTAATTTAAGTAGCATGCATGTCACGCAGTAAGCTGCAGCGCGTCCAGCGACTATCTATCTGGGTGTTTATCTATAGATAGATAGATGGATAGATATCGCAATACAAACTCATCAAGCTTATTTAAATTACATTATATGCTTTAATTGAGTGATACTATAATTATATTTTCAAAGAACTGTTGTTACACTAACTACGCCTTCTTAACGTTTATTGTTCAAATACATTATACATTATTCTGAGGTTGCAATAAATGTTATAGAAAAATATACCAAACACTATTCTTTAAGCAAACATTTATTTGAAGGTTTGTTAATCTATTTTAAATTGATATCGATGTACATATTTTTAACATTATTTAAATTTTCTGTAATGCAGAAATAAGAACATCTCACAGAATGTTCTATGCGAAAAATTCATTGGATGCGCTTATTCAAAGCAAGTACAATAAATATTGTTTCCTAACATATTTTATTTCATAGTTAATATTTCTGGATCTTTTATGTTTGATAAGGCGTGGCAATTCGCTTAGGAACTTAAGCAGGAAACTCTCAATTTTCTGGCAATCCGCAATCAATCATTTTCAAACACGCCTTGGGTGACTCATTTCAAGAAGAAAAAAGCTTCTTTACTTACCTACCACCTTAGTTAATGAATGATCATTGCATATTAATCTGCCATAAACTGAATTAATTACTAAGTAAAGTTACTTAAGAATGTACTTGTTTTTATTCTAAACTTTCGATAATTTAAATAAATTATAAAAGAAAATAAATAAATAAAATATGAAATATGAAATATGAAATAAGAGAAAAAAAATAAAATTGATATTAAAATTAATAAAATTATTAAAATTCTTTCAATTTTAAAAGTAATAAATTATAAAATGTGAAAAATAGCAAAAATATGAATTACGGAAAATATTTTTTTATTTCATATTGTTATACATAATAATCAAACTGTGTGATCGTTTTGCACATTTGTACAGAATATTTTCTAGATATTTCGAAATATTTTAAATATTTTTGAAGAATTATGTAATTTAAATAACTTTATTAAAAGTTGTCAAAATTTAATACCAAACAAGAAGAAAAAAATAGTTTAAGATAGCGGTTTGTATGTGTATAAATATATTATTTTGCCTGTAATTTAATATTAGTAAAATGCTTCGAGATTCGTCCGATATTCTTGTACCTTATGTATTATATCTTTATTACAGTGACAAGCATTAAAATTATAACAGTTTTATAGAATACGGGAAAACAGTTTAGTTCTTTGTTTTTCATTTTTTTTGTAAACAGTAAAACAATTTTATACATTTAAAACGAACACATATATCTTATAGAACTTGACTTACTCGAAACACACGCACACGCACACATACATACGCACACACACACACACACATATACATACATACATATATATATGTATGTATATGTGTATAAATATATATATATATATATATATATATATATATATGTATATGTGTATATATATATATGTATATATATTAAGAAAACACTTAATTATTACGTGAGACATAAGTATTGATAAGGACAAAACGTTTTTAGTGTGTTAGGCATTAAATGTTTGTCATTAAATCATCGATGATTATGTCTGCGGCTTAAGAAATAAAATTCGTTCATGGAATATTTAGGACGACAACAATTTGATATATACTAGTAGATCTGCGGATCAGGAGCTTCCACGCTACATTTGTATATCTCGTTTTTGAGTTGTTCACTTTTTTAATAATAATTATCAACAGAACATATACCCTTACATGTGTTAATAATGTATTTTAAACTCATATTATTAATTAAAGTGTAACGATGGTCCAAAGCACGTAAATATAATGCTGTCTATATACCTTAATGTACTGAAACACATTGCCTCTGAACGCTTAATACGAGTACTATATCTGCCAAAGAATTATGCAACTAATTCACTCAAACTTACATTTACTTAAATACTACTTATATTTATAACGTATCGAAATCATTCTGCATCCCTGTAGAATAAATCTTGATTTTTTTAACACATCATTCTACAAAAAGCAAGATTTAAACATTTAAATAACATATGTCAATTGTATTTTGTCGAATGCAACATATTGGAGATAAAATTCATTTAAAAGAAATTTCATTTATCCATTTAAAAGAAATTTCATTTATCCCAGTCCAAAAAAAAAAAAAAAAAAAAAAAAAATGTGCTGCTTTGTGTACTTAAATCATAGTCAAATTCCATATAGCAAAAGTGTCTATTTTTATCCATCGGGTTTAGAGAACTCAATATTTGTTACAAAATTTACATCTTATATTTTTCGAACTTTCTATTGTTATAATGATCCATTGATTTCAAGCAATTCGGTTACAATCACCTTTAAACAAACCTTTTTATCTTTACATAGATAGAAAAAAAAACTGCACCAAAACGCTGATAGGCGAACGAATATTGTTATATAAAAATGTGTAAATATGTCTTCTAAAAAAAAAAAAAAAAAAAAAAAAAAAAAAAACCTGAAGAATCTTAACTATTAAAGACGATAATGGCGCTTGGGATGTTGTAAAGTGTTTGAATAATATTCAGAGCTGTTATTTTCCAGAAGCTGATATAGAAATTTTTGAGAAAGACTGACACAAAATTGGAAACAGAAGAATATGGTAATGGCTGGATAATAGTTTCCATCTTAAAATAAATAAGTAAATAAAGAGACTAGTAAATAAATAAATAAATAAATGTATAGTAGAAAATTAAATATTTCATTTTTTTTTTCACTAGCTGAAGCGAATACGGCAATGAAAACATAATTCATAATTCTTCTTCTTCAGTAATCACAGGAAAATTGATGCACTCACTTTAAGTTGTTCATAAATGCTTTGATAAATTTTATGTGAAATCAGTGTTTTTTCTTTTTGTTTTTTTTCAAGTTAAAGACTTCTAATTCAACTCTTTAATCTGAGTTTCTCCTATATGCTTTTGTATTTTAATATATATATATACAGGGTAATCAATTTAAAAGAGTACCCGTTGGTTTACCCTTAAATATGACGTATGTGGAAACTATTCTAACATTGAACTATAAGGGTTTGAACCTTGTTTAAATGTAGGAGACAATTTCCAACACTGTAGGACTGTTACGACTTTATTTGTGAAGTAAAACAGAAATGGAGACGCACAATTCTATTAATCCTGTAATAATTTTATTTATAGAAAACAAAATTAAGTTTTTTTTTTTTTTTTTTACCTTATCGTTCCTTAATTACATTTATATTATCATTATCATTTTTACATTATCATTTCACAGACTTTTCCAGAGAAGTCTTGCAAACATCGATGAATTCAAACAGACTATAACTGAAGAAATCTCGTCAAGAACACCAACAATGCTGCGAAGTGTGTCAAAAAACTTGGTTCGACGTGTTCATGATTGCATTCAAAATGGTGGCGAACATTTTCAACATTTTCTGTGAGGAATGATAATGTACAAAATTTTACATATATTGGTTTTCAAAAATAAAATTATTACAGGATTAAAAAAATTGTGCGTCTTCATTTCTGTTTTACCTCAGAAATAAAGTTGTAACAGTCTAACAGTGTTATAAATTATCTCACAAACTTAAACAAGGTTCAAACAATCATAATTTAATGCTAGAATAGTTGTCATATCCGTCAGATTTAAGGGTTATAAGAAAAACCAACGGGTACTCTTTTAAACTGTTCACCCTGTATATTCATTTTAAGAATAATGTTTTCTCTATTATTTAATTAAGATAGTATTTATCGTAAAAGCTACGCATGTCTACAATTGCTGAACTTTTTAAACTTTATTTCCATATACCGAAATATAGGATATAACGAATATGTGAACACATACCAAGCAGTTTCGCTATAACGGTGAATCTAAGCACAAAAATTTTCATCTAATTTCATATCAGTCATAAATATTTCTATCAGATTTTCAGCCAATCGAAGAATTACCTGATACATTTGACATGTCCTGTGTGGCCCTGTAAATTCAAATCTAATTCTATATACATCATTTTATACAGCGTCCATGCTTCTAAAAATTCCAAATATAGATGTTAGAATATATATGTTGAATTATACGAAGCCTAAACATGATAAGCATGAAAAGCTATATATTTAATTTCATGTAATTAAAATTTATATGTACCAAGTTTAAAGTTAATCAAATTATTTTATAACATATCTCTTATTACCCTTTAACGTTCACTACTTAATTTATTTTAAAATTTAGTAAACTAAATTTAAAAATTAGTTTTAGACACATAGCTGATCATAAATATTAAAAAAAAAATAAAAATTTAGCAGTATCCCTTTTCGAGAAATTTTTGGTTTGAAACATCTATAAGTTAACATTATTAAATTAAAATAATATTTAATTTAATAAATAAAACACTTTGTAAGTAAACATTATCGACAATAAAATCTCTTAAAAGTTGTTTCAAGTGAAAATTACAGTCCAGCTCTTCATTAAATGAAGTAAACTAGACATGAGTACACCATCAAACCAACAATTCGCACTCGCGCCCACTAAGAAACTTCAAGTGACTTATGCATTTAGTTTCCTTTCAAGCATTATTTGTTAAATTTTGGAATAGTGCTAATATCTTCCGAACAGAAAAGGAAAAAAAAAAGTTAAAAAACTGATTAAAGCAAGGGTGAAATGTTAAAAAAATTGCTACATAAAAATTGTTAAATGATGCCAAATATTTGGTTTCTCTGCGAAACCAATAAACGTTAAAGGGTTAAATCAAGTGTTATGTGTACGATTATGTAAGATTTTAAATCAATTATTTATGTCTATTTGCATCAATTTGTTACAGAAATTATGTTTTAGTCGTCTCAATTAAGTATGTTAATTTCGTTAAGTTAATTGCTGTCTAACCATGTTAATATGCTTTTAATGGAAATTTCGTCCGTTGACCTTAGTGATATGTTACATTTTGGTATGACATTGAACTGCAAAAAAATAATACATAGTAATGTATTACAGTGAATGACACTAATATACATTTTTACTAAGTTTTAAACCAAACATATTTCTTTTTCTGCAATTGCTATTCTGTTACACACACACAAATAGAAAAATCTTTTGAAATCTCAATAGAGACCTTTCGTCAAAAATTGACGAATATATATGCAGATCGTTATACAGGTTTATTAAAAGAATATCAACAAACAATTATTAGAACAATAAAGGAAAATACAGCTCAAATATTTTTAGTTTATGGCATTAGAAAAGTTTAATATGACTACATCGAGCCATGCAAATAACTTTCATCATATAGTACATTTCTTTACGCACTCATTTTAGCATGTCAGGTGTTCATAATTTCTAAGCGTTACCTATGCATTTTTGTAGATTCTCCAAATTGCGAAGCATATACACTTTGTCTTTCAAAAATCTCCTTATGAAAAGTCACAGCGGGTAATGTCCGGTGACATGAGGAGTCAAGGAAACGTTATATTGTTCATTTGTACTAGTGTGGCCAAAGCTACGATTAAGGATCACACTTTTGAGGAATTAACGCAATTCCAGTGTGGAATGAGGGCAAGGAAAATATTGGGATTGGCTGTGTCTTTAAACTACATCAGGTATGTTTCTACTAAAAATGGATTTATTATAGTTTTAAATTATAGTACATAGTTTTGAATAAATCTGCATTTTATAAGCCGCCAAATCATGTTATGGATATCACTAAATTTGCGTTTTTCTTTCTGATCGAGTATTAGCTTCAGACCTTTTATTTATTTTTATTTTTTTTTACGATGAGTTAAAAAAGAAAAATCAGAAAATTGATCGAAATACATATAAATGCATTATAAGGCTGTATTACGGTTGATAAACAAAAAATGTTTAAATCAATATCTGCTTATATATTACTATGTTTGAATAATTGCAAATATATAGTGCTGGAAAAAATTATAAAGCCGATAGAAAAATTTACAAAAGTCAAAAAGTAATGGAATTGTTGATAACGCAAATTCTATTTTCATTTGCATGATCAACATCGAAGTAATGCGCATAAACTTTGTTTAGAAAAACGGAATAGGGAACATAAATTATGCTAATTTCTTACAACCAATGAAAAACAACTTGGAAAAAATTATAAAGCCGATGGTTCTAGCCTCCTTTGGCATAATGCAAGACATGAGAAAGCAGGTTTCTAGGAAAGTTTAGGTAAATATAAACGTGTTACGTGCATTCATTTTGTATTTGATATGTTTAATACAATGCCAAGAGGAAAAAAGTTATCCGATGGTGAACAAATTAAAATATTAACTTTAAATGAAGTTGGAATGTCTGGTTCTAATATTACAAGAAAAGTAGGAAGGTCCAAGGCTGCAGTAAACAGTTTTCTCAGAAATCCCGAAGATTACAGCAGTAAGAAGCGTACAGGAAGACCACAATCCTTAACTGTAAGGCAATCAAGACAAATCCGGAAGCTAGCTTGCGGACAAAAAATGTCGTCTGCCCAAATTCAAGAACATTTACAATTACCATGTACAAGCCGAACGGTAAGAAATGTTTTAAGTAGCAATCCCATTGTTCAGTTTAAAAAATTTAAAGGAAAACCCCCTCTTTCGAAGCACCACAAATATGCTCGCTTAGACTTTGCCCGAAAACATTTAACCGAAGGCACAAATTGGAGAGATATTGTCTTTTCCGATGAAAAGAAATTTAATTTCGATGGACCCGACGGCTATAAATATTTTTGGCATGATTTACGACAGGAACCTCATATTTTTTCAAAGCGTCAATTTGGAGGTGGCTCGGTAATGGTTTGGGCTGCATGTGCTGCCGGTGGAACCACTCCAATTGTTTTCATCCATAACAAAATGAATTCAATTATGTATAAAGGTATGTTAGGAGATAATTTATTACCCATTGCTCCTCTTATAACTTCAGGAGACTGGACATTTCAGCAGGACAACGCTTCCGTTCATGTTTCGAAGTCAACTAAATCTTGGCTGGAAGCTAACCAGGTGAAATGCCTTCAATGGCCAGCTGTTAGCCCCGATCTGAATGGAATAGAAAATCTTTGGGGAATTTTAGCCAGAAATGTTTACAAAAATGGACGACAATTCAATTCAAAATTAGATTTGATGAATGCTATTAAAAACTGCTGGAATAATTATGATGCAAGTACTTTGTGTGGTCTGATAGATTCAATGAACAAGAGACTAGTCACAGTTATCGAAAAAAAAGGGCCTCACATTGATTAGTGATGAAATACATGTATCGACTTTATAATTTTTTCCAGCTTTGTACATAATTTTTTCTTACGTCTACTAACCTTTTGTTATTGTAGTTATTAATAAATTTATTTTTTCCTTTTGTTCCTTGTAGCATATAATATATATATGTATGAAATTTTGTAAAGGTTTGATCTTTTGTTTTTTAATTATATCATATTTTCAAGTGGCTTTATAATTTTTTCCACCACTGTATTGGCAGTATTTTTAGATATTTTATTGCAAGATGTAGTTTTAAATTATTAAATCTGCACGAAGCGACAAGAAAAAAAAAGCCGCACTGAAGAAAAAAATGACTTATACTTTTTTTATTTGTAATAACTTTAAAATTAATGTTTGAAACAAATAAAACTGTCTTGTTTGCATAATACCAAAGGAGTGGAATGATACTTATGTACATTTTCGATTTAATAATTCACTTTATTGCACACTAGGAAGTACTTTTGAATATAATGCAATAACCATACACTTTGTATTCTATTATGATTTATTAAGTGAAACAAACAAGTTATATTTTAATATATGAAATAAAACTATTTGTTTGTCAGACCTAAACAATTTTTAATTAAAAATATGTATTGGGCATTGGGTTAATTCCACCTTTATATGGAAGTACTGTTTTAATGCGCAATGGCATAGTTTCATACAGCGTTTTAATATGAATCTCAGAAATTGCAATGTGTCAAATATCACAAATATTTTTTCTAGTTCTGGCAGAGGTATAGGCTGCAAATTTCGAATCCTCTCCCCACTCCCTCGCCTTTATATAGACGAAACATTTTCGAGCGGATCGCGATTAGGACTATTTCCATGTTTGGTAAAGAAGAAATTCTAATATATGCTTTGTGGGATTTAACTTAAAGTGAAAAAATATACGATTACTTACAGAATTATAGGTTCTCATGGGAATGGAGAAGGACATTTGACAATTTGAAGTGAATAAATTACCCCAGATGCCGTGTAGTAAGGTGTATTATCATCTTGAAATGCTGTTGGTGGAAATGGCCAAGATACCTCCAAAATATTCGGTCAGGCACCACTTTTATGAAGATTGTGTTTTATTTCGAGTTAATTGATCCCTTGAGCATAAAAATGTGCCCGACTGTTTGAAAAGTTATGCACCTCCGTGCCATAAAGTACGGAGAATGTGTCACTGTATAAAAATGCGATTTTAATTAAGTCGGTCATATTTTCGTGGTCAGATCTGCTTGTTTTCTTTAGCACGAAGTATGTTAAACTTTACTCATTAAAGAGAAACAGTTCAGCCCAATAATTAACAAACCATTTTTTTAATTTTTTTAGCCATCTGAGTTCTTGCTTTCCTAATTTTCTTCACTAAGAATGGATTTTTTTCAAATTTTATGTCATTTAAACCTGATTTCTTTAATAGTTGCTGTACTGCAGATAAAGAAATTATGATGCTAAACACTTTTTCTGAATCTCTTTTATGATCTAAATGTAATACAAATAGATTTTAAAAGAAATGGCGTTTTAACTTACGGTCATCTCGCTTGGATGAGCAACATGGCCGCCTAAAACCAAATTTCTACTTTAAACGGCCAAAAAATTTTATATCTTGCTAAAACTTCTTTTACCAATATTTCGTTAGCATTTTATTATTTTGTAATCTCACGTATTAAAATATATTTTTTTTTCATTCAAAAATTAATACTTTTTGTGGCATCGTTACCTGCCTTATTCTTACCATTTTTGAAATAATTTCTAAAATTACAATTTTCCTGACAATTGCATTTTTTTTTTTTTTTTTTTTTTTTTTTAATACTGGACTTTCAAAACTAAAGAGTATGGGGGGGACAACATAGTAAAATCTTTTCGGAAATTTGCTTTTTAAACGATAAAATTAGCTGTTCTAGAAGGCGAAAAAAAAATATCCAAGTGCGGCTTTTTTTTTTTTTTTTTTTTTTTGTCGCTTAGTGTAAATGATAATTTGTTAAACCTTGATATTTTACTTGAATTATTGGTGTTAAACTTTTCTTTATGTTATATATACACCTATACAGATCTTTTATTTTTTTTAAATATTTACAACTGTTAAAGTTTTTTTTTTCTTCAGAATTTCTTCTTTTTTATTAAAAAGTAGTACACTATAGAGCAAGCTCGGAAATTTATTTTTTTAAAAAATTAGTAAAAACACTTATGATTTGTCTAAAGAATGACAGCAACGCGAAAATTAAAATAATAAAATATATTTAATATTAAAAAAAAAAAAAATTAACGATCATTTTAATCAGAAAAGTATGCATTAGGATTTGAATTAATATCTGTGTTTATATAAGACAGTTAAGGAGTTATGCGCTATGAAGCTAACGAATTTTAAGAAATCTTTGTAAAATTAGTTCAAATCCTGGATAATAAAAAGCACTGTAAGTTTCTGTATGATAGTTAAGGTCATATGTGCTATGAAACTAACGAATTTTAAAAAACTTTATAAAATTAGTTCAAATCCTGATAATAAATAGGACTGTAAGTTTCTATATGATAGTTAAGGAGTTCTGTGCTATGAAGCTAACGAGTTTTAAAAAATCTTTATAAAATTAGTTCAAATCCTGGATAATAAATAATACTGTGCTGTCGTGCTTTTTCTAATACGTCATAACTCGGATAATATTTAATCTAGAAACAAAATTCAAACATATAATTAAAGATAAAGTTTTAAAACTTATTTCCAGATTATTATTATTATTATTATTATTATTATTTTATTTTATTTATTAATTTATTTTATTTATTTATTTTTTTTTTTTTGACGATAAACGCGTATAAAAGATGCACATGCACCATAAGATTTTTAAAAGACATGTTAAAAATCCAAGCCTGATTTTTTTTTTCTTTTTTATATTTTTTTTAATTTGTGACAAAACTCTTTTAATATAGAAAATTTGCGATAACAATATTATTTAATATCAGAGAAGTATTATTATTGTTCAAATGGCTGATAATACTTTCAAGATTGCAAGTAAAATCTTAAGTTCAAAGCGAAAATACTTGAAAACTTTCGATTTGAATTCATTAAACTTACTTCAATATTTCAAAGTGCTTATCAGACATTTGAGAACAGAGGAATACTTCTAAATTTGATTGAAATACATTTTAAAGTTATATAAAATTGGCTTATGTGTGATTAATAAGGAACGTAAAGAGACGCACAAAAATATTAAAGACTAATTTACAAAAACGAACTGAATGTCGTATTTATTCAATTTCTTTTATCATAAAGTAGAATGGATTTTTATTTTTCTTCTTATATTGAATTAAATGCAGTAAGCATGCCATATTTATTTCATAAATATAGCTATTCATAATCTTATGTGAGGATTTTTTATTTTTATTTTTTTCAAATTTGAGGAAAGCACATTTATTATTTTACTTTTTTTTTAATCATTATTTTAAATAAAAATTATGTTTTAATCAATCTTTACGATAAAGTTAGTCTGAGGTTAGTCTACGATAAAGTTAGTCTTGAAATAATTTTAAACAAGAATTTGTATAAAATGAATTATAAATTTCAATCACATAAATTTTAATATATATATATATATATATATATATATATATATATATGTGTGTGTGTGTGTATATATCCATAAGTATGTGTTTCTTAAATGATATTCTTCATAAAATGCTATTTTCTGAAGACATTCTTTAAATATTTAAGAATATTTTGAAGATTTATCTTTTCCATTATATATATCTGCAGAAATTTTGAAGACATTATAAAGATATTTTCTAAACTTACTTGAGAAGTGGGCCAAGTAACTTAAGATAGTCTGCAGACTTTCTTTAAAGGAAATCTTGACATTACTTTTAGTGGGGTAAAGCTGTAAAATTTTTATGTGATGTAAAATATTTTCGATTTCCTATATATTTATTGTAACATTTAGCTTGGAAATTATGACTAAAGGTTTTGCGTATAGTAAAATATATATAAAGGGGGCTCATTAAAAGAATTCTCACATGACCCCATACAACGCTAACTGCACTGTAAAAAAAAAAAAAAAAAAATATATATATATATATATATATATATATATATATATATATAAACGTTACCCCCAAATGATGGGGCAACAAAGGTAATAGAAAATCTCAGAAATGTTTCTGCATTTTGTAGAAAGATATTTAACAACGTTTCTGTATGTTTCGGAAAGATATAAAAAAAACCCGTTGTTTATGATACAAACGTTCGATCCTCAAAATTCCAAGACTACATATGAGTAAGAAGATACTTATCCTTTTTGGAATCTTAAACAGAATCTACTTAAAAGAACTAAGAATGGATTCTAAACTTTATTAATTAGTTTTTGAGAAAATGTAATGCACGTCTGTGTAAAAATTAAAAAAAAAATTTCTTTTATTTAGATTGTTATTTTTAATACTTTTTTCTGTTAAAGTTATTGAAAAATCTTCTCCTAATTCTTTTAAATAAATTCTATTAAACAGCCAAAAAATATTAAACCTTTTATTAAATATCTGTAGAAGTTTCTGTGAAGATCGTGAATTAAAAAATGAATGAAAACTGAAAAAACGCAATTTAAATATTTCAAATCTGTAAAAAATTCATAAAAGACATAAGAATTATTTTTCTGAATATATATTTCATTCAACAAATCTAATATAATTAAATTTATAAATATTATATGGAAATATAAGTTTTTAAATTAAACCTGCTTCAGTGGAGCTTTCGATGGTGCCAAATCACCTTAATATATAACATTTCTACATACACTACCTTGCCATAAATGACCGTAAATTTTCGATTACACATGTTTTGTTACAAATCTAAAAAAATATTTAAAATAATTATCCTTAAACTCCAGGCCTTCAGAAACATGTTATATACTTTAGTATAATATTTTTTTACTAAAGAAAAAATAAAGGAGGACCAGGAAAATATTACAGAAAATGCTTAATATTTAGAATCACTTTGTAATAAATAGAATTGTCGTTTGCAATTATGGAGCTTTTTCTAATTATCTAATCTCATTTGTATAGGAATAACACATATATTCACAAAAATACAAAGTTTATTATATTTGTATTATTATTTAAATATTCCCTCGAATGTTTTGTAAACATTTCATTTTCACAATGTATTTAAAAAATTTTCTTTTTTTCTTCCTTTTTTCTACATATTTTTTTTTTTCTTTTTTTAAGATAATTTTTTTTTGTCATTATGTAAATGCCTGAAGTAGCACTGAGTGTACAAGCGAGTGTACACTGAGAGACAAGCCTGAAGTATGCCTAAAGTAACACTTTTGCTGATATCGTCTGATATGATTTTCTATGCATGCTAAATAAGCCAGGGTCAAATGGCACTACATCCCTCGTATTTTCGGAAAACCACGGTATTAAATTGTGACTCCACATTCAAACACTCTATTTCACATTCACTTTCAAATTCTACATTCAAAACTATTCGATAACACTTTGTTAGCTAATTTTATATTTCTTAAATTTGAATTTTAAAAAATACAAACAATATATATATATATATATATATATATATATATATATATATATATATATATATATATATATAAAGAGTTTAAAAATTTACGATATTGCCATAGTACCAGGTGCCGGGTTCAATCATCACCTCCTGTAATAATTCCTCCGGGCTGAGATCTGATCCCTCCGTCATGGAAGATTAATATATATATATATATATATATATATATATTGATTTCAGTCCGAGTTTTTGATTTCGAATGTATTCGATTCTTTATATAATATTATGAATAATATTTTGAACATATTTGTTTTGACTTCAAACCAAGTAAATACACCTTTATAGTGAGGAAAGTAATGTAGTCCTGTCAAAAATCCGAATTTGAGATTTTGATGTTTTTATACGTATCGAGGTCCCCTAAGTCCGTTTTCACTATTTTTACGATGATATATATATGTGTGTGTATGTATGTGTGTATGTAAGTGTGTGTGTATGTCTGTGAGTGAACACAATAGCGTCTAAACGTTTTGCTAGAATAAGCTGAAAGTTGGTACGTATATTGCAAGTCACCATAGTACGAAACCTTTTGATTTTGGTGAATCTAGCACTTATAGTTTTTTTACAGGAACACCAAGAAAAATTCTTTATCATTATGGCCTATGGGGCCGAATTTTTAAAAGTATGATAGCGTCTAAACGCCTTTTTATTCTGAGCAAAACAATTGTACACTTGTTATAGATCACAGTTGCACCAACTGTATAGATTTTTGTGAATTTAGTACTTATAGTTTTTTTACAGGGACACAAAGAAAAATTCTTTATCATTATGACCTATGGGACCAAATTTTTAAAAGTGCGATAGCATCTAAACGCCTTATTCAATTGAGCTGAAAATTTATATGAATATTATAAATCGCTGTTGCACTAACTATAAGCATTTTGGTGAATCTAGTATTTATAGGTTTTTACAGGGAAACAACGAAAACTTCTTTATCATTATGAACTGTGGGCTGAAAGTTCAGTAGCGTTAAATAAAACATCGTGTAATATATGGAGGAAAGTACTCAAACACTCTCTTATGGGTTTCTCTCTTTTGTTCGTTTAACAACTTATCTTTCTTTACTTTATCTACAAAACTGTTAATTACTCAATGTTCGGAAAGTCGAGTGGAGTCACACCAGATGTTATTTTTATTGAAATTAATTTTAATTAAAAAGTGAACTATCGCTTATATGCTAATCCCATTTTTCTCCGGTTTCTTTTAATTTGCAAGTGTTAAATAAAATCCTTCTCAATCACAGCTGCAATTACTAATTGATTAAAAGTTTAAATCTTATTTTTTAAATAACTTTCTGCTTAAAGAACGGCGTAATTTATCTAAATGCCAAGTTTATTTAGAATTTTTAATAACAATACTTTATTCAATCTCTTTTTTAGTGCTTTAGATTATTTGTTTATTAAGATGTTTTCTGTTTTGAAGTTGATTCAAATTTTAACAATTATTATTATTATTTTTTTTTATTATTATTATTAACTTTCTTTTTTAAGAAGAGTGAAGTTGAATCTAAACTCAAACACTGATTTAAATTCTTGCAGTGTAATGAATTGCAAATTGAGAGTTTATCTTATTATTTTTTAAAAAATCTTTGACAAATATTTTAGAATTTCGAATTATTTATAGTTAATCCCCTCTTTGTTTTAAACAAATATAATATTCTAATACTTGATTCATTTACTTTTTCTTTTATCTGTCGTTGACTATTTGAATAAAAATTTATTTATGTGAGCAATTTCAATTATTTACTTTTTTTTTTTTTTTTTTTTTTTTTTTTTCAGTTTGTTCAAAGTTTAAATTTTATTTATTATTTTGTTTAATTTATACTCTAATTTGTAATTATATATTAAAATTGATTAGAAACATTATTTTTATTTTAGAGTCTTTTAAAATGTTAATAACAATATTTTACATGTATTTTAATTATCAGAGTTTTTTAATATTGCAATAATCCCGGCTTTTTTTTTTTTTTTTTTTTTTTTTTTTTTTATGTTTGTATAATAATTAATTCATTTTGAATTTGATTTTACATAAAGTTAATGAAGCATGATTAAACTCACTATTTTACAAACATTTCTATTGTGCAATTGATTCAAAGTTCGAAACTTGTTATTATTATTTTTATAGTTCCGTGCATAAAGAGTAGTTTAGTTGATTTTAAATTAAACATTTATTTAGAATGTAATATTTCCATTGCTCAGAAATTTAAAGTTTAATTTTTAGAACTCTCATAGTGATTGCTAATCGACATTACGTTCAGGATGGTCAGTTGATTATAAATTAAATGTTTTGTAAAATTCAGTTGATTATAGATTTTTTGAATGAGTATTCCCTCATATTCATCGATGACAAAAGCCAATAGATACAAAATTTGTCAGGACGTGTGTGTGGGTGGGTGGGTGGGTGGGGGGTGGATTTTTATTTGAAATCAGTACACACAAAAAAAGATTCGAACAAAAAACTGACAGCTTTGCTGAAAACTGTCAAAAAGCAATATTTATAGTGTAACACGAGATATATCATTTATATATATATACTAGCCGCCTTCAGCGATCAGCTCGTTCGCGACACTTGGATAACGGACTTTAAGAAACTCCTGCTCGGTGGCGCCTGCGACGCTTTTTTCCCGTTTCAGGTCCTACAACAGCTTATTGAAATATAGTGCAATTAGCATTATCAAAAAATTTAATCATGTTAAATTCCCGTCCGGTAGTGCCTGTGGCGCTCTCTTCCCGTTTCTAAATTGGAAACAGCCTGTTTTCTCACCGTGTTGTGATCTTTGTAAATTCTGACTTTAGCAAAGTCCCTCTCGATGGAGACTGCGGCGCTTTAACCCCGTTTTAGAACTGTGTGATTAGTTGATATCAGTCCGTTTATATAAATAATAATAATAACGACAGCAAGAAACCTGTAAACGACATCATGGTACCTTTATTATTGCTCCCCTTGACGACTTTTTAATGTTTAATAAAATGAAAGGGAACTCACCAACATAGCGGCGAAATTTTAAAAGTCGACATTGGGTTCCTTTATGAAAGCTGTCTTCCTCGGGGAAATATAAAAACTAAGTCGACAAACATGAATTTTATTTTGAAACTTTTCTTAGAATAATTTAGTTTAAGTATCATTAGCATTTCATCCCACAAAAATCAATAAAATTTTGGCTCTGGTGAATAAATATTTTAATTGGATGGTGATTTATAAGTTTAAAATTTTAAAGGTCAAAAAAGGAAAGAAAGACAGAAAGAAACTGAAAAATTTCGCGTGGGTTTGCTAGTCTAAAAGTATATTAATTATTATTATTTAAATTTTAACGTCATAATAACATCATTTTTTCATGTGCATCAACAAATCTAATTTTTCATAATTTTTTATTAATCACGTGAAAATAATGTTTAAAAAAAATTAATTAATTAATTAAATAACAGGAAATTTTTTTGGCAACAATTAAATTTAAAACAAATATTTAAATGACTAATTAATTTAATAGCTAATAATTGGTTGACATTTTAATTAATATCTCCGCAACTAATTAAAATATTTAAATTCTGAAGCCCCTCGGAAATCCTCCTGAGCATCCGTATGTCAATTTTTGTACTTCTGCGTTCAATAGAGGCTGAACGTATAGAAGAACAGTCTGATATACATACAGGCAAACCTTTCTTTTTATTATTATAGATATATACATTCACACGTGTACATTTCGAATATAAACTTCGGTTAGTGAAATAAAATTAGATTTAATGCTACAATTATTACAGTAAATCAAGTATAGCTACTAATACTTCCTTAAAGTGATACAAAATCAATTTTGTTCACAAAATCGCTAAAGTCAACCAACACAATGTAAGTCAGCAAGAAAAAAAAATCCGGTTTGAGAAAGTAAAAATAAATTTTAACGTAATTATGCAATATAATGTTTCGTCAGATTCCATTGAAGTTCGTTTTATAAACCACAAATACTTACTGGGCGTAATCAAAATGCACATATAATGCATTTCAGTTGTATGTTTGTATCTCTCAACAACATTGCCACTTATTGCCATAAAAACTTGCGCATCAAATAATGAGTTGTCAAAATGAAACGAAATTTTATATACGTAAGTGCAACATTGATATAAGTTAATGATTACAAAATCAAAGCGAAATGATCATTTATTACAGGAAAAAATACGAAAGAATGAAAGTTATAATACCCTGTTTGGCCACATTTAGCGTGAATGCTCGATGTTGTATGAGCGGGTATTCAAACATACAACTCCTATAAAATGTTCAGAAGCATCTCACTTTACATATATTATAAATGCGCCTCTAATTCGTCCAAACTTGTAGGCTGCCCAACTTGCCGTCCCAAAAGAACCCAGATATGCTCGATTGGTGAAGAACCCAGATATGCTCGATTGGTGAAGAACCCAGATATGCTCGATTGGTGAAAAATCTGGGGATCGAGCAAGCCAAGAAAGAGTAGTATTTTGGCAGAGACAGTCCTTTGACACCCTTACTGAATATGCATGAGCTTTGTCCTGTTGAAAAATGGCTCTTGGGAGCCCTGCCATGAGTGACAACACCTATGGCTGAAGGATGTCACGAACGTACCGCTGAGCTGTCATGATGCCGTGGATCAATGTTAGGAATGACCGATGACCGTGTGTCGCATTCAATGTCATGCCATACCATCACTCCAGCTGTGGATGCGGTGTGCAGCTGTAAAGCTAATGCTGGATTGAGGCGTTCACCACGATGCCTCCACAGACGAACCTGATTCTCATCACTGCCCAAATTGGATCTATATTTATCACTAAAGACAACCTGGTTATTCGGTTGCAATCCAACCACGTCGAGTGCGACACCACTCCAAATGGAAGAGAAGGGGTATTATTGGCAGCACATGTAAAGGAGCCGCGATAGCAAATGCCTTTCAGCCAGGCGCCTTGCGATTGTACATACAGAACACAGGGACAGGTCTTGAAGGTGCTGCATGTATTCGGATTGTGGACAACGAGATAGATGACGCTATGCTTATATTTCGTATGATATGACGATTTTTTCGATTATTGGTCTGTAGAGAGCGTCCTTAGCCTGGTCGCCGTGTCAGCGACTTCTTTCTGGCTGCCTGCTAGCCGATTTGATCACCCAGATTCTATCCTACCTATGATTCTTCTCTTCTCGGACTCTGAATAGCTGCTCGTATTTTCTTCGATGGCGGAGTAACGGCATCTCTGTTTAAAAAGCTTCCCTTTGAAATAGATTACGTACGCCAAACAAGCTCTGCTTATCTGTTTCATACACCAAGAAGACCTATGCAGTCACATAAATCCATAAGACATCTATAAACACGTAGAAACGTTTAAAAATGATCCACTAAATTTCTATAAATACCCTACAGTTATCTATTAGCACGACAAATGTCACTCTTTTTAACATCCATTAGATGTTTGTAACATATACAATAAATCTCCAAATATTCAATAATTGGACTTGTTAGATCTAATAGATATTGAAAATATTTAAATCTTGTTTTGATCTAACAAGTTACATCTATTAGACCTCGAAAAAGACACATCTAAATTTCGTCTATATTTAAACATCTAATAGATATCTAAAATTAGTATAGAACATCTAGGACTTTTAAGGGATTTTTTTTAGATATTTTTATACCTTTTGTGGATCATTTGGATTTAATTTAGATGGATATCAGTGGTTGTATGGGGAACGGAAGTAAACACTGTCTGGTGACATTACGTAAAGCGCAATCTCACTGCATTTCTAATCATTTGCATATGTGCCTGGCACTTACTACCTTTACTCCTTTATGCCAAGTTTTGTCATGATCCAACAAGTACTTCTTGGTGCGCAAATTTTTACGTCAATGAGTGTAAAATGACGTCTCTAGAACAAACATTTACAGCATATATAGAACTTCCAGTATGATAAGCAAATGCAAACAGCTTAAGATTTGTTTTAAATTTGTCGAATAAATATTTTCCACTGAAATGTGTATTAATTTTCCGAATTTAACAGAAACAGATAATGATCCATAGTTTACGTTATATTTCCGAAAATGCATTTTATGTGTATATTATCTATCCTAAATGTTTTTTATAGGAAATCAATGATATCTTGCACATACATATATGTATTCTTACTTATAATTTTACTTATATTAACATTAATTGAACGCAGATATATTCGTATAATTTCAAAACAATTTTGAAAATAAATATGCAGTAATTTTCAATTTAACATTTTATTTAAAATTTTAAATCTCGAAGATAAGAATAATCTCAGGCTTTAGCTTTAATTTTATCAATAAATTCTAACGTGATTTAAACCATTTTAAGCGTCTTTGAAGACTAAACATAAATTCGTTAATTTAAGAAAAGGGAATCTTAAAAATGACTTTTTGAAAAGGAATATTTTCTGCATTAATGATAATATTCTTATAATTTAAATTAAGATTTAGAAATAAATTTTAAATTACGAGTAAGAAGCGTTTATTTAAAAAGCTTTAGTGGCTTAAATTATGACTTTGAAATTATAATTTTAAATTTCTATGATTGCAGAAGAAGAGTATTAAATATTTATTTGTATAAAAGTATATAGAATTAAATTTAAATTTAAATTTTTTTTAGGTAGGTGGTTTTTAGTTAAGGTGTGAGGTTGAGACTACAGAACGTCTCCACAGTTGTTTTAAATTTAAGCTGGATCCAGCAAGTATAAAGTTGGGACGGTTAAATCACTTCGTCGCCAGTGACTCGGCGAAAGTTGAGGTCGGGTTAGTTTCGTGTCGGCATGTTGCTGCAACGAACGAATTAGGTTCGGAAAGTTAGATGAATGTGAAGTGATTTTAAAAGTATTGATTGAAATGAAGGGAAAGGGGGTTAGTAGGAAGAAGTATAAGTTGGAGATGGTTTTAGTAGATTAGTGTGCATGGTGGTGTATATTATAGGAGATTGTGATGTAGATTGCGAAGATTCTTATTTTGGCGAGTATTGAGAAGTGAAGTAGTGGAGATTTAGTGGCGTGAAGATTAAGTAGTGATGAGTGTTGGTGTTCGTGTCTACTAGCATTCGTAAAGGTAAAGTTGGATCAGAAGGAAATCCTCTGATCCACAGTAAAGTCGGAGTAGCTGAGTATACGAGTGCAACCGTCTCTACACCTTCGACTATTTGCTGGGGTGAGATATTTAAGATTATCTAATTTAATTTCTGATACATATATTTTGATAAAGTAATTAAATACGCTGACTGAGCTAGCTTGATTGCCAGACCGCCCTCCCCGTTAATCTGTTCAAATAAACTCTTATTTATTGTTTAATTCAAGTCTTGTCCTCTCTTTACTTACACATTTAGTTATCTAAGTTATTATCTAAGATGGAGTTTGCATCATCGCAAACTTCACAAAGGAATCGGATATTATTTGAAATTATTTAAAACATTAGCTAAAATGTGACATAAGTCAAAGGTACACTTTATATTTTACAAAATTTAGACTGTCTCCACTCAAATTTCTAAAATTTAAGTGATAATAGTTATCAAATAAATGAAAGTAAGTTAAGTCTGAAATCCATCAGCTTAATAGAATAAGCCGTTTAAGTTATTGACTCAGTAGAGTAAGGCGTTATTGCACCTGAAATAGTTTGAGCATATAGTCCATAATGATAAAGATTTTTCCTTTTCTTCCTGTAAAAATCTGTAATATGAATTTTCAGCTCAATAGGTTAAGGCATTTAGATACCATAGCATTTTAAATAATTTCAACCCTTGCCAATAACGATAAGGAATTTTTAGTTGTGTTCCGTAAAAAAAAAAAAAAAAAAAAAAAAAAAAAATCTCCATAATCTATACATTTTGTTCGACGGGGAACAATAGCATGTATATAAATTTCCAGTTCATTTTAATCAGGCTTTTAGACACTATCTCACTTTAAATAATTCCATCCATTGACCATAATGATAAAGAAATTTTGTCATGTCTCTGTAAAAATGCGTAAGTACTATATTCATGATAATATATACATTTCGTGCGATGATGACATACAACATGTATGTAAATTTTCGATGTAGTAGGATAATTCATTTATACGCGATCGCACTTTAAATAATTTCAACCCGTAAACCATAAATGATAAATAATATTTTGTTGTGCTCTCCAAAACATTTATAAGGACTAGATTCACCAAAATCTATACAGTTCGTGCAATGGTGACCTACAACATACACATGAAATTTCAGCTCCTTTAAACAAAGCGTTTGGACGATGTCGTGTTCACTTACAAACATACATACACACATACACAAATACACACACTCAAAAATACAACAAGAAAAATCGTATAAAATCAAAAGCGTCTTTAACAAGGGAGCTCGTATTGAGATCAAAATAGGAACTGTATAACTAGACATCATGACAGTTGCAAGCATGTATTCGTAATATTTTACAACCATTCGTTTTTTATCTATGCAGAATACAAAATATCTCTACAAAATAATGATTCCAATATTTTCTTTACATGATTTGCTCTGAAATTAAAAATAAAATTATACTTTTAAAAAATTAAACAACACGCTTTTATTGAAATGTGAACTAAAAAGCACAAAATATCTATCTTTATAGTATTAAAATGCAGGGTAAGAAAAAATTGTGTGAGTGACACACCATATTACAGGGTGATTATAAAATAATTTAGAATTAAACAAAAACCATTTTTAAAAAATCTTCCCTGCCTGGGCTCGAACGTTAGACCTTTAGGTTCGTAACCCGGAGCTTTACCTCACAGCCACAACGTTCACGTAGAGAAAGTTTTTTTTTTTTTTTTTTACAATATAGATTTTTTGTTTGCTCCCAGAGCGATTACAAACATACATACAAGCATACATACAGGTGAAGCTAATTAAAGCGTGTTAATAAAGGTCACTTCAGAGATCGTTAATCTGAAAATATCACAAAAAGGATGATTGATAGAGGATTTTTTAATGTAAAGAATCAAAAACTATTTTATTTTTTTATTTATTTTATTATTATTATTATTATTATTATTATTATTATTATTATTATTATTTTGTCTTATTGTATTGATTTTACCTTATAAAATATTAATGAAATAATCGAAAATATTTGTTTTCAAAATGTGCAATGCTTTATGTTCGCAAGTAAAATCTGTAAAATATTTTTTTGAACTTTTAATATTTAACGTTAGTATTTAAAACTATTTTTATAATGGTACCGTAAAATACTCAGTTAAATTACACATTTTAACCCGAATACCTTTAAAAGAGAAAATTAACTAAGATTTTCATAAATTAGATAATTGGTAACAAACTGGAAATGCACGACTGATTGTTAAAATTACTCCACCAGGAAAGAATGAAAATAACAGAATGATATTTATCGAACGAACACGCTATAGTGGGGAGAACATTTAATTAATTTTTCATGAAATTTGGAGGTACATATCCTGAGAAATCAATACATAAAGCTGCTATATCTGGCAGCAATAACAGCACTTAATCACCTAGGCATTGAATCAAATAGCTATTGGATGTAGCTTCAACTTTGCCACATTTTATCGAGAATTGTTGCGTTCCAGTTGCTTGGTAAAATTGACCGTCCATTTTTATTTGGTGGGAGATCAGTGCAGCATCCCCAAAAACACAGCAAAAAACTTCATTCAATAATCTTAGTTTTCTGCAGATCAACCTCAATAGGTGCAGGGCGGCTAACTCGGCAGCGCATGACATCATGGAGAAGAACTCCATAGACATCGGGCTGCTGCAGGATGCGTACTGCACTAAAGAGAGTGATCTGTATGGATTCCCCTCCTCATGGCCCAAGTTTGGCTCAAAACAACATACGGCACACATCATTCTCAACACCAGAAACCTAAACTTCACTCATCCCTACACTGGGGAGAATTGCGTCTTCCTAACGCTGACCACTAATGAAGGTGAACTGAAGTTCGGTAGTGCTTACGCTGCCCCGTCTGCGGACATTGATGACTGCATGCAAGAATGGCAGCATTTAATCTGTCAAAGAATACTGTTTCTCTGTGGCTGCGACCTCAATGCAAACTCCCCGCTGTGGTGTTCCCCACGCGAGGATGCAAGAGGAAGCAGCCTACAATATTTAACCACTAACAACATATGCTTTGCAAACATAGAAAATTCCCAACCAACTTTCCAGAAAAATAATGCCAAAGGCTGGCCAGATTTCACAAGAGTTAATCCTAAAACCTTTGCTAGAATTAACAACTGGTCAGTCCTAGATATCATCAACATCACAGACCATAATTACATAACTTATTCTATAAATACAATTCCCTTAATCACCCTGTCCAAAAGATTCGCTACTAAAACCGGAAATTTTCGTAAATTCAGCAAGAACCTCGCAGTAAACTCGGCCACACTAGAAGAAAGCTTAACAACAATAACAAACACGCACCAACTAGAAATTTTCACCATTAAATTAATGAACGCAATACACTCGGCTGCCTCATCGTCGTTCAGAGTGAAAAAATCGGGACGGTAGTTCACCTTTAACTCCTGGTCCCCGCAACTCAGATCCATGCGTAATAAACTAACAGCATTAAGAAGACATCAAAAATACTTATCACTAGAAGCTCTCCCCCTCCATAAAAAAAAAAAAAAAAAAAAAAAAAAAAAATCTGAAACAACTATCAGCCAACTTCAAGAAACAAATAAACACAGCGAAAAAAGACGCATGGAGAAACTTTTGCTCTACGCAAACAAACATCTTCGGCACAGCTCAAAAATACTACAGCAAAATGTTATTTACAAACCCTGAGTTAAAACTTGAACGTCCTCCGCATCATTCCTCCAAAAGAAATAATCTTGAGTACCTCACTAAATTCTTGTTTCTTCCAACCAAATACCAAAACTCTCAAGCACCAACATTCTCGTCTCCCTTGGATGATCCCTTCACGGAAGCCGAAGTCAGAGCCATTCTATTTAGCTTTAATGTCAACAAAGCTCCTGGTCCAGACCACATAGATTTTATAATTCTAAAACGTACTTATTACACAATCCCACACATAAATCACAAATGGACCAACATGTGCCTGAAACTTGAATACTTTCCAGAAACCTTACGAAAGGGAGAACTGGCGTATTTTCTAAAGCAAGGGAAGCTTTCCTCTGAACCATCTTCGTACAGACCAATCTGCCTCCTACCAACATTAGGCAAGCTCCTGGAAAATCTTATTGTTACCAGGCTTAATTATCACTTAGAATCAAAAAATCTTCTACATTCCAATCAGTACGGGTTCAGAGAGGGCAGATTCTGCGAATTTTCATTGCACCACATTAAAAGATTCTGCGCCCTTAACTTTTTGGCAGGAAAATATACCACTCTTGTGTCTCTGGATATCAAGGGAGCCTTCGACAATGTAGAATGGCCACACATACTACAATCGTTACAGCAACTAAACTTCCCAAGGAATCTCGCGGGAGTCATCAGTTCATATCTATCAAATAGAAAAATCTATTTTAACTGGGGCAATGGATCAACTGAAATGATCCAAACGAAAGGCTTCTCTCATGGTTCCTGTCTGGGACCAATCCTATGGAATATCATAGCCAATAACATTCTGATCAAAATGAACTCTGAGGGCTATGAAACCTGTTCCTACGCTGATGACTTCTCCGTTATTCTCTCTGGGAAACGGAGGAAAGATCTAGAGGACCAGGCCAAGGGGGCCCTCTCACATTTTAGCAATATTTAAACAGCACTAGACATTTCCTTATCTTCATCAAAAACCTAGGCCTTAACTTTCGCATACCCCAAAGCTCTCCAAAGGTCTCCAGTGATTAGGATCAATGGCGTCAGTGTCAAACACTTACACCATCTAAAATTTTTTGGTGTGACAGTCGACAGGAGGCTCAACTGGATTGCCCACATCAATGACCTAAAACTGAAAACAGCATCCCATTACCACATTGCAGCCAGAACGGTAGGAAAGAGGTGGGTCATCTCAACCTCTTTCCTGAAAACATGGTATAATACCATAATTGACAAATTTATTACCTATGGTGCGGGCATCTGGGACGGTCACCTGACGACGACTGCCAAGACTAAGCTTAACTCTATACAGAGGCCATTCCTCTTGCAGATATCCAGAGGCTACAAAACAATTTCAACTGACGCATTGACCGTCATCACGGGAATCCCGCATGCAGACTTGCAACTTCAATAAAATTTTCAAAAAACTAATATCTTTCAACTCGATAACTCAAACTTAGCAAGCTCCTTTTCCCAAATATTCCGATTCAAACCTTTTCCAAATCCTGGGAGATCCATCCAGCAAAGGATGCTGCATCAGAATTAATTAATTGCAACATTAATAGCTATTCTCCCTCTGCTCCTGTGGCAATCTACACAGACGACTCCAAAACTGATTATGGTGTAGCGGCCGCATTCTGCGTGAAAATCAACAATGAATCTATCCACCAGTGGTCTTGCAGGCTCGAAGACTTCAATTCTGTATTTCATGCAGAGCTTTTTGGAATTCTAAAGGCTATCGAATGGGTAGAGAGAAACCTCCACATACATTCCTTCATAAACATCTACAGTGACAGTCTCTCGGGCCTACAGGCAATTGCCTGCCACAGGGGTAGGCTTCCAATCATACTTGAAATTAAAACTAAACTGTACAACTTAAAATCTAATTTAACCCTGGCACACGTTTCTGCCCACAAGGGTGTCGTCGGAAATGAACAGGCTGATATTCTGGCAAAAAATGATACTGAAAATAGCCTTATACAATATTCCTTGCCCGCCCTTCCCTCATTCGTCAAACAAAAATTAAAACTTCAACTGATTCAAAATTGGCAATCCCTGTGGGATGTCTCAGAAAAAGGTAGACACACGCACAACCTGATCCCAATAGCCACAACCAATGACTGGAAACTTACTTCTCCTATAACAGCCTTCCTGACGGGCCATGGCCCATTCCCAAGCCATCTCCACAGGTTTCATCGCCGACGCTCACCCCTGTGCCCCTGTGGCGAGGAGGGAAATGCATTGCATTATTACTTTAATTGTGTCCTCACGTCTGCCCACCATATCAGAAATCCCTCCCCCAGACTAGTAAACTGGCTGGACAACATTTTAACTAGACCAAATCTAATTAACAAGCTCAATAAGATTTTCTCCCTATTAATGGATATATCAAATGCCACTGATTAATATACTGGATCTTCATATTAAACACGCAGCATCTGAAAAACCCCTTATGAAATTTCAGCTCTGGAAAATACCTAAAATCTAGCTCGTTCTTTTGCCGATAATTAGCTTAATTTTTAATTTATTCAATTGAGATTTTTACAAAAGTTGCTCAATATATTTAGTTTTTAACCTATGAAAAAAAAAAAAAAAAAACATTTTCTATATTTCGAACATGCGCAGTAAAATAATGTTTACTAAAAATGCTCATATATCACCGAACATTACACGTGTGGATATTTTGTTTCAGAATAATGTTTCTCTAATATTTTGTCATTTTTTCTGGAAATTTTGTAAAATTTTATTAAAATCCGTTATAGTTATTAAAAAAAAACTTGTGAGAAAATTAGTAATTTTTGAAAAAAAAAAAAAATCTGCTTGAATAATTGCGCAATTCCCGCACCAAAACATACAAATATTGTACATAATGCAATAAGTTATGAAACTTACAAAACATCTGCAGCTTTTTATGATACAGGGTTAACCAAAGTATTTGCGCTTTTCTTCAATTTGTGATTTGTCCCTTAATTACACTCAAGGATAAATCAACAGTGGAAAAAATTATTTTTTAAATGTTCTTTGCATGTATGAAGTTCCAGATTATTTAGTATAGTATTTCTTTAAAAAATCGAAAAAATGTCAGAAACAAATTCTATTAATTTGATCACGTATGTTAACACAGTTTTATTGTAAAATAAAATTTAAAATAAAAGTTTCACGCACCGATGTGTTTTCGTAAGTCAAAAGTGATAGATTTTTTTTTTTTTAATTAAAACGATTATTTATTTATTTATTTATTTATTTATTTTTTTGTAATAAATTAAACTTTTATACTATATAGAAATGAAACTTAGAAACGATTTATTCAGCAATTAGAAATATCATATGATTTGAATCCAAAGTCAAAACTCGCAATCAAAAATTAAAACGACTCATACAATTATTAGCAATAAAGACTAACGATCATTTCCTTTATTCTCTTTTGATTTTTTACTTCCTTATACAAAGTATAAGGAAGTATAGTAATCCCGATTTGCAAAATGGATTTTGTATTTCACATTGCTCGAAAACGAATGATCGCTGAATGTTGCCAATTTATACGTGTGACTGTCATGATGTATAGTTGTACACCTGCAAGTGTCGTCTGAACACGAGCTCTCGTTTTAGAGATATAAGCGATTTTACACGATTTTTCGTGACGTCTGTATGTGTGTGTGTGTGTCTGTGTGTGTGTGTGTGTGTGTGTGTATGTCGCATAACTCAAAAACGGTTGGACGTAGAAAGTTGCGAATTGGTACATAGGTTTGTTATAACATCTAGTTGTGCACCTCCCGTTTTGGACTTTGTATGATTTTCCGTTTTGGAGATATTTAGGAAAATTAGGTTCATAATGACAAAAATACATAGGTTTTGGCCATAATGTATCAAAAAACGGTAATAACTCAAAAACGGTTGAACGTAGAAAGTTGCGAATTGGTACATAGGTTTGTTATAACATATAGTTCTGCACCTCCCTTTTTGGACTTTGTATGATTTTCCATTTTGGAGATATTTAAGAAAATTAGGTTCATAATGACCAAAAATACATTGGTTTTGGCCATAATGTATCAAAAAACGGTAATAACTCAAAAACGGTTTGGACAAATCTTGCAATTTAACTGACTTCCCAACTAGCTAGACATTTGAAACTTTCAGAAAAGCTCAGAACACGTTTACAATGCGTTTTTTTAATATTTTTGGCCAACTGTTTCCGATACCTGCTGCCTTCGGCAGCGTTACCAGTACAAATCTTGCAATCGATTTTTAACTAACTTCCCGACTAGCTAGACATTTAAAACTTCCAGAAAAGCTCAGAACACGGTGACAATGCATTTTTTAAATATTTTTAGCCAATTGCTTCGTGTCACTGCTGCCTTTAGCAGCGTTTATATGATTCAACAGAAAATCTATTTAACTAACTTCCCGTTCCCGACTAGTTAGAGATTTGAAACTTCCGGAATAGTTCAGAAACACGGTGAAAATGCATTTTTTAACACTTTTATCCAATTGTTTCGGATCCGAAGTCCCCCCCCCCAAGGCACAACTTTGACATGAGTCCCCCCCAAGGTATAACTTTGACATGAGTCCCTCCCAAGGCATAACTTTGACATGAGTCCCCCCAAGGTGCAACTTTGAAATAAGGCCCCCCAAGGCCCAACTTTGACATGAATCCCCCCCCCAAGGATTTTAAAATGAGTCCCCTCAAGGCACAATTTTATTTATTTATTTATTTATTTATTTATTTTTTTACGTATGCATGCATTTTTTTTAAATATTTTTAGCCAACTGTTTCGGGTCCAGTGACAATATTTTTTAACATTATGTATATTTCTAAAAGTGTATAAGGAAGTCATGTGGTGCCCACATCAGATTTTTTTCTTTAAGTAATAAATTTAGCATTAACGTTTTTTAGAAAATAATGGTGCTCAATGTAATAATAATAATAATAAAGGAATTTATATTTCCAAAATTTTGTAGAAGCACTGTTCTCTTATTTTTATTAAAGTGTATTTCCACATTTCAGCAGAAATTTTGCTTTTGTTTTCTGATGTATTGTCAAAAATTACAGTTTTAACCAAGAAAACCTCAAAACAAACAAAAGAAGCCTCAAGAATATGATTTTACGTTAGATAAACCGTGTTAAATAACTATTTTTATGTATAAAAAAAAATAAAAAATGTTCATTCTGTAAGAATCTATTTTATATGCTATAAAAATTGTCAGGTTTTTTTTTTTTTCTAAGTGAAGAACTATAATATTTTTATATTTATAAATAAACGAAATTATGTGCTTGCTGTACATGTTTTCCAATCACAGATTAAAATCTCACATATTATTTAATTGTCAAATTCTTGATTAGAAATGTAATAAATCGCTTATATCCTGGCAATTAAGGAAGATACATATGATACTGGTAGGTTACGCCCGCTTTGCGGTTCACTTTTTTAAAATGAATCACTATAATTAATGAATTCTCAAAATTGCATTAACTATTATTATGTGACGAAAAAAGAAAAAAAAATGTACGCTGCGCGCGTGAATTTATGCTCGACTCTCTTAAAGAATCACTATATTACCGTAAGGAAAAAAAAATAGATATAATAGAAAAAAAAATCTTCTCTCATCGGTGGAATAATCGGTCCGGACCCCCACTGTTTGCGGCAGCGTATACACGAGCACACGGCGTGCGTGCCCCTTCGCCCGCCATTCCCGCCCCTCCTAATAACTTTACACTTTTAAAAATATCCACAATCGTTTTCTCGGGCTTTTAAACCTAATGATACTAATTTCCAACTTTCTATCTGAATTTCTTTATTTTTGCCCCGGCCCCCGCACCCTTCCAGTCTATCCTAATAATTTACTTAAATAGCGAAAAAAGTGGTTATGAGAGATTTTTATCTGACAAAGTTCAGTTTAAACCAACACTACTCAGTTTAACAAACAACCATTATCTTCTATTTTAAACTAATATATCAATTCAATTTCAGAACTTTGGTATTCATTCAGGATATACTGCTTTGAGTAACTGTGTCGGCTAGTTGTAAAACTAGCCAACACTCTAAATTGGAAAATGCTTTCTTTCAGTTTTTTTTCTTAATACTAAATAAACGTTTCTATTATCTGAAGAACACGATAAAACTGAACTAATCCATAAATGAGCTGAGTGGATCAGTGGATGTAGTGTAGTGGATCAGAAATACCATGGAGATGTCCGGTTTCGAAACTCACCAGGCAAAGTATTTATTTATCCGGTTTTACAGCATATCGTGATACTCAAACCCATATAACACAGTGATTAGGCCGGCTTCGTGATGGATCCTCATTTCCAGATGGTGGAAACGTTTACTTAGAAATATAAAAACTGAAAAAATGCACTTTCCAATTTTAAAGATTTGGCCAGTTTTGGAACTAGACAACACATCTGAGGTATATATGGATGGTTGGTGGTAAATTAATTTTCAGGAGAAAGAAGCTATTCTCTTTTCATCATCGTATCTAATGGTTTCTCATATAAACGTCTTTTTACACCTATTAGTCAAAGAAAGGGTAAGGAATTGATTATTTAATCTGATAATAAAAAATAATTGCTATTATTTGACATAATGTCAAACGGTGTTATAGGAGATCTGATTAATTTTCTATTTTTACAAGATAAATGGTGAGTTACAGGTAAAATTGTAGTCAATAAAACACTTATTTTACGAGGCTTTTATTAATACAGTGCGTAAAATATAGACAATATATATTTTACAATTCAAGTCAAACTATTTACTACCTATCATTTTCTGGTTGTATATTTCATTGAATAACACATTATCAAGAACTGTTTACAATTTCTAAAATACAAATTCGTTTTGTATATCCTCGAACAATATTGCCTCATGATTTATTTATTTTTAAATATTAAAATAGAAAAAAGGAATATTTGGTGACATTAATAATTTACATTATTTTAAAAGGTAGTTTTTTCCTTTAAAACTAACATGATTTAGGTAGTGTAATTTAAAAATATCACTACAAAGTTAAAACGGATGTCAGATATTAAAATCGTTTTACCCTCTTAAAATTATTTCAAAACAAAAATACTATTGATTTGTCCTTTTGTTTTAAAAATATCAAGCAATAAAACTAAATATTTCATATCTTTCTTTGCCAATGAAAAAAAAGATAAATAGATTTTAACAAATGTTCAAAAAGTTTTTGTTATAAACTTTTCTTTTATTTCTTTTAAAAGTAAAAATTATCTCGCTAAATGTTTCTGTCAAAAGGTGACTATAGATTATTGGTATCGATTTTTTAGACAGCATGTTCAGAAAAATCTTTCTAGTTATGAAATAATTCTAAAAAATAAACTGAATAAAAGAATTAAAAAAAAAAAAAAATCTTTGAAATTTATTTGTGAAGTCGGTAGATATTTGTTGTATATCAAATTTTTCCATTTCTCTTTAGTTTAAGTGTCATCATGATTCTTTAGAAAAATGTTTTAAAAATTATATAATATTGGAGATATTATTAAACTAATAACTCTTTAAGATTAATCTCATTATATCCAAACGTAGATAAAATATTTTTATTTTATACGCTAAAAAGTGCAATGTGTACCGTGAAGTTAAATTTATTTCGCATTACTAGGGACAGGAATCATCCATACAGTCGGAACACGCCAATATGGCTTAGTGCCATAAGGTGGACAATCCGCCACCCGTCCATGTGGAAAAGTGCCAAAATCTCTTCCCAGCGGATCCACTGCTAGGAGCGTGGCCCCGAAGAGAGCAGAGGAGGTGGAAACTCCCGAACACCGTTCGACCTAGCAGCTCACCGTCTAGTCCGGGTCCTGAAACTCACTTGAGCCTATAAGAAGAACAAAGCTAGGGGTGAAGAGTTCGAGTAGCTACATGCAAATGACAACACTGCACCGCCCCATACCATACACCAATTAGTTTATCTGTTATTGATGAATATGTGCCTCAACATCATAGAGAACCCACTTGAATACCAACATACAGTCAAAAAGAAAATACTCCTGACCTGGAAACCCAGGGGCTGCAGAGAATCTCCCCGCATCGCGTAAAGCACCATCAGCTCAAGATTCAAATAGAAACTGCTGGCTATTTTTCTTTCCTGAGGTCGCAGCAATGGCTCCAGTCACCCATAGACAGATGTAGCTCCAGATGAGTCCAGCATTCACTAGTGGGTCCATGGTATGGATTTTTCCAAAACCGAACCCATGTGTGTCCAATGAGAACAATTGAACTCACTGCTATCCATTGCCCCATCGGGTCACAGAAAGCTCACGAGCTTAGTGTATAGACACACCTTGGCTCGGCTCGTCCACAACTTCCAGGCAGGATACTTTGACAGGAAATCTAGGAAACAAGACTTGGAGATACCGCGCCAGTGCGACAGCAGTGTTCCAAGCCGCTACCAACCGCAGCGTGCAACTCTGAACTCGGAATCACTGTCCCACTCTTCTGCCCCGACAATTATATGTCCGTGCCACCTCTGTTAGTTCTGATTCAAAGATCCTAATTATGGGCCACCAAAGGGAGGTGGAGGTCAGTCAACATAGGTAACGATCCTTGAATGGTCACGCATGACCCCCCAAGTACTAGGGACTTACAATCAGTAACAAAAGTCTCCTAACACTAGCAAAAATTCCTATATAAAAAAAGTACACTTAGTACTGTTTTGTTAAATGAATACTTGTCGAATACCGTTCTTAGTCAGTATAAAAACAGGATTCGACAAGGATTTATTTAACAAAACTGTATTAAGTGTACTTTTTTTTATATAAGAAATTTTGTTAGTGTTTGGAGACTT
Organism: Salticus scenicus; assembly: GCA_963930645.1. NCBI lineage: Eukaryota > Metazoa > Arthropoda > Arachnida > Araneae > Salticidae > Salticus > Salticus scenicus. The sequence continues at coordinate 106,124,485 of OZ005649.1, forward strand.
TTGTTACCGATTGTACATAGGTGAAGTTGCGCTAGAAAAATATAAGTCAAAATATACTAAATTAAGAAGTAGTGTGTTATACAATATAACACACATATACGGACAATTTCTCTAGATAACTTCCTAGTCGCTGCAGACGTTTTTAGAAATATTGAAATAATTGTTCCATATGATAACAAATGAAACTCACTCATTGGTTCTACAGCTACCTTAGAACAGCTCACTGAATATGGTCATGGCTATAAAATTTCTTCCTCATAAATATTCTTTGAGCAAGATTAATATGTGACAAAGGTAGTAGGTCAGATTGGGGATATGTGGTGCACAGTGTCATTACTCTCTTCCAAAATCCACAATCAAACCCTGTGTTGGGTTTGTCTTGTGAGGTCTCGCATTATTACACAAGAGGAAAACGCCTTAACTTGACTTTCCACCACTCTTGTTTTTTTACAGTTTTGCGTAAACCTCTCAGTATTTCGATGTACTACTAGAAATGATTGTTGGCCCCTTTCGAAAAATAGCGAAATAGACATATCTTTCACAATCGGAATAAATACAACCAGGACATTACGTGCAGATAAAGGAACTTTGAATTTTTTCTCACTGACAATAATGTGGGTCTGTATTATATCTAAGCTTGCTTCATTTCTTTTGTGGAATGATGCACCCACGTGTCAAATATAATGTGGCTTAAGAACATCATTGCTTTCCGTAAATAATGCTGAAGGAATTCCAAGGAAGCCACAAACTTTGATCTTTTAGGTTTGGTACTCAAAATTTAGGAACCAATCTTGAATACAAATTGCATATTTTATTTGTTGAGGGACGATGGAATTACTACTGTCACCTAATATTATCAAAAATGTGATATGAGTGCAGAGCCCACTCTTCGATTGTTGAGATTAATATCTTTTATAATCTGCCCCATATCGGTGTGTTTATCGCTACTGACCGTTTTTGCTTTTCCGAAAAGCGAAAGTGGAAAAAAAAATTATTTTCCTGCATTATGAAAATAAATGGATAACAAACCTTGTGTTTTCACATTTTTCGTTCACTTGGAAATGATGTGCCAAAAATATAAGACCGCCGTTTGAATGTACGAAAGACAATATAAATGGCTACTTAAATATGAAAAAAAAATACTTTAGATGCTATACTTTTTAAAACAAAAGAGAAAGAGAAAGAGAGTGAGAGAATGAAAAAAAAAAATTACACTTTATTTTTATTTCTCTCAAAGTTAGAGGATCAAAATTATGACGGACTCCTCCTCAATCCCCATCCATCCTCAATTTCACACTGCGTGTGAAATGAACGCAATTCAACCACTACCTTTCTTTTTCCTCAATCCCCTCTGCAGATGATCAAACTTGTGATGAGAATTCTATAGATCATCCTTAGGAGTGAATCTCAGGCTACCGCCAACTGTCCACTACGAAGTTCCAGTACTTCAGTAAACCAAAATAAATCTCAACATTATGTTTCTCATTTTGTAATGGAGTAGTTGATCCACCTCACTCAATGACTAATAATAGACACGTTATCGTTTAAGATTTGCTGAAAGTTTTTTGCGGAAGTTCAAATGCTCTCATTTTTGTCTTAACAGTTTTGTAATTTAATATATAAGATGGTTATTATTACTTTCTAAAATCAAAACGGCATTTAAAATTATATTAAAGCTTCAATTAAGACAAACATTAAAACTATAGAAATACACCTTTTTATTTATTTTTCTTAAATTTATATTAAAGAAAAATAAATTATTAGTGATCGTACTATAATTCATTATATATATGAATAATAAATTCAGGAATAGACAAACTTTGTTGACAATTGCAGAACCATGAATCGTAGCTTTTTCTCACTTCTTCTGTACCTTTTACTGGATAGATTCGAGCGATGTTAATTTAAAATTTTTGTTTTCTTTTGTGATTGTGAGGTGGTTTATTTTTGCACTTTTCTACTTTTACACCTAAAGAAGTGAATTGAACTCACCACGTTTTTATATGGCCAATATGTCTGGGAAAATCTAAACAAAAAGGGAAGAAGGAGAGAGAAAAGACAAAAAATTGCAGGAGAAACCTGTCATTAATCTGAAAAAAAAAAAAAAAATCAACTGCTATCGATCAGATAAAGCAGAGAAAATAATTTATATATATAAAATCAAAGAGAGGAAAGGATAGTGTTCAGGATTCAGGAATCGTTCACAGAGCCAGCTACAATACAAGTTCAGAAAAGATTTTATGTTTCCCTTTCAGAAAACATTTTTACTAACACATTATTATTATTATTATTTTCAATAATATCCCAAAGAGTAAAAAATTTAACGTATATAACCTTTGCATAAATGACCGGAACATCTGATAGAGATCTCAAATAACATATATCAGTTTCGGAAATTCCATAGATATTCGCGGGAGTTAGAAAAACTTGAAAATTTTTCAACCTTGTTAGAATTGTTACAGAGCTGAAGTCATTAAAATATTTCAACCATGGTGGAAAGTGGTAAAAATAATTAAAGTGAGAAAATTTCACATGGTTTCTAGTCTTAATTTTCTTCCTCTCAAAACATGTTTTAATTTGCAGGTGACCCTCTAAGAAATTTAACTATTACATTTTGTAACAATATGGAATAATGTAAATAAGCATTAAGTTTTTAAAACTGTTGCTTGTATGCGTCTAAATAATTTTAGTTGCTATTTTAAAATATAGGATATTTTATTGATTTTTCTCATCTCATTGAATACCCCTAAAGTGAGCCCGTTGGCGTCGAAAAATAGATGCCAAAATTGAAAATAAAGTGGTATACGTCATCATTTTCAAATTGCAATAACTTAGCGAGATTTTGACTTAGAGAGATGATTTTTTTTTCTTCTTCTTAGAGCGAGGAGAATATCTTTCTAAATATAAGTCATATGATAGGGAGACCGTTTAAAAATTAAATTTCGTATTTTAATGTGTATACAGCCCCTTGCACAAAAATGTCGTATTTGAAATCTACTCTTAATTTGCACAAATTTTGTATTTGAAAGTATGTTTCTATCTTTCTTAGTTCACGAGATAATCGCTGTAACATCTATTTTGAATCACCCGGTATATTTATGAATATGTGTGTTAGTCGTACAAACATTTATACAGATAATAAGAAAAAACACCTCATAATCACTTATTACAGCCAGAACATATTTAAAGCATTACATTTTACAGCGTGATCCCAAAGATTTTAATTTGGCTTTAATTTTTTACTGGTTCTCCTACTACTTTCGAGGAAAACATTTCACTGAAATACATGAAGTATGACATTTCAAGTACTTTTTAAGATATTTGACAAAACATTTGAAATTGAAAGTGCCCGGGCATTTATGGAAAATTAGTATATAAGTATTAATGAAAAATAAATCGGAATTATTATTAACTATTAACCCATTAGGTGCCAAATCTCCCGTTCCGGGTATGATTGGTTAAGAATTTTTTTTTTTCTCTACAAGTAATTAAGATTTCGAGCTAAACGACGAGAATTTGTCACTGTTTTAAAAGTGCTATTTTCATTAAGTCGGTCATATTTTCGTTGTCAGATCTGCTTGTTTTCTTTGGCTCGAAATAAGTTAAACCTAAGGGACAAAAAAAAAAAAAAAAAAAAAAAAAAAAAAAAAAGCCGCACTGCAGAAAAAAATGACTTATACCTTTTTTATTTGTAATAACTTTAAAATTAATATTTGAAAGAAATAAAAACTGTCTTGTTTCCATAATACCAAAGGGCTGAAATGATACCTATGTACATTTTCGATTTAATAATTCGCTTTATTGCACTATACGAAGTACTTTTTTAAAAATATGCTTAAAACATTCTTTTTGAACATAATGCAATAACCATACACTTTGTATTCTGTTATGATTTATTATATGAAATAAACAAGTTATATTTTAATATATGAAATAATACTATATATTTGTTAGATCTAAGCAATTTTTTTATTAAAAATATGCATTCTGTATTGGATTAATTTCAGCTTTATATGGAATTACTGCTTTAATGCACAATGGCATAGTATTATAGAGTGTTTTAATATAAATCTCAGAAATTTCAATGTGCCAAATATCACAAATACTTTTTTCTAGTTCTGGCAGAGTTGTTGGTTGCAAATTCCGAATCGTCTCCCCTCTTCCCCGCCTTTTTATATACGAAACATTTTCGAGTGGATCGCGATTAGGACTATTTCCATGTCTGGTAAAAAGGAAATTCTACTATATCCTTTGTGGGATTTAACATTAAGTACAAAAAGTTATGATTCTTTGAAGAATTATAAGTTCTCATGGGAATGGATAGAAATTTTTAACAATTTGAATTGAATAAACTTATCCACAGATGCCGCATAGTAAGGTGCATTTATCATCTTGAAATGCTGTTTGCGGAAATGTCCAAAATACCTCCAAAATAGTCGGTCGGGCACCACTTTTATAAAGACCTGTTTTTTTTTTTTTTTTCGAGTTAATTGATTCCTTGAGCATAAAAATTTTCCCGACTGTTTGAAAAGTTATGCACCTTCGTACCATAATGTACGGAGAATGTGTCACTGTTTTAAAAGTGCGATTTTCATTAAGTCGGTCATATTTTCGTTGTCAGATCTGTTTGTTTTCTTTGGCTCGAAATAAGATAAACTTGACTCATCAAAGAGAAACAGTTCAGCCCAATAATTAAATAATCATTTTTTAATTTTTTTAGCCATCTGAGGTCTTGCTTTTCTAATTCTCTTCACTAAGAATGGAATTATTTCAAATTTTCTATCATTTCAACCTGCTTTGTTTAATAGTTCCTGCACTGTAGCCAAAGAAATTATGCTACTAAACACTTTTTCTGAATCTCTTTTATGTTCTAAATGTAATACAATCCGATTTTATAAGCAATGGCTTTTTAACTTACCGTCATCTCGCCTGGATGAGCAACATGGCCGCCAAAAACTAAATTTCCAGTGTGAACGTCCAAAAAATTTTATATCTTGGTAAAATCCCTTTTACCAATAATTCGTTAACATTTAATTATTTTGCCATCTCACTTATTAAAATATTTTTTGATTTTCATTCAAAAATTAATACTTTTTGTGGCAGCGTTAACTGCCTTATTCTTAACATTTTTGAAATAATTTCTGAAATTACAATTTTCCTGACAATTGCAATTTATTTTTAACACTGGACTCAATGCTAAAATGTATGTGGAGCATAACATAATAAAATCTATTCGAAAATTTGCTTTTTATACTAGAAAATTGGCGTTTGTAGAAGGTAGAAAGGAATACATCCAAGTGCGGCTTTTTTTTTTTTTTTTTTTTTTGTCGTTTAGTGTATACATTTTTATTTTTTTTTATATTGAATATTAAAGCTACAAGTTTTGTTGGTAAGTCTTTGAAAAAGCAGTTTGTAATGCAACTTCTATATATTTTTAATTACTAAAACAAAATTATCTGTTTCGACTGCGTAAGAAAAGAATTTCTCCAAAAATAACTCATTGGAGCGCAGAGGTTTAATACGATGAATTTGAAATAAAACAGTTATTTTCATAAATATAACGAATAGGGATAAAGAAAACAGATTTAAAAATGTTTTGCGGTCTCATCAACATGTATTCTATCCCTATTAGGGGCCAATTTTCCCATTTTGAAACTATATCGTATATTGTAACAATATATATATATATGATAATTTGAACTATATACGATTAAAAATGCATATTGAAAGCCAAAACAAACGAAAATTCAAAATTTTGCAGTGGCAATCATATAACGGCGTTTAGTGGGTTAACAAAGTAATATCTTTCAATTCAATCTTATTTTCAAATTAATTAATTAATTAATTATTAATTATCATTAAAATTATTATTATTATTATTAGTTAAAAAGTGAGAGATAGATCGAGATTGAGGTGATGATGAATTGTTAAAAATAAATAAATAAATAAATAAGGAGAAAACCTAATGATACGATCCTTCTAAACATCACTCAATTTGTATTTATAATATTTTAAATTAGTTTCATGACTTCAAAAGTATAGCAAGAAACATATACTATATTTTTTTCGAAATATAACTTTAAAAATATTTCTGTATAACATCTATTTCGATAAAATATAGTTCTGAATAAATATTTTTTAATATTTTTTTTTTTCTTTTTTCTTTTTTTTTTTTTTTTTTTATATTCATGAAAACCTTTCTTTTAACATTTAACATTGGTATTAACTTACCAAAAATTGTATTGATTAACACTATGTTAAACACATCCACAACACAAATTTCTATGTTTTTATTCGTTGTTTGCATTTACAAAATTTTAAATTATATATTTTTTTTTTTTTTTTTTTTTTTTTTTGAAATTCTTTTTAAAGAAAAATTTAATACTCAGATATTAATACTAAGTAATTTTAATTGATATTTTTTATCACAATTCCTTTTACTTTTAGTAATTTAATTTTTTGTTCCTCTACTTTCTTTTTAAGAATAGAAAATGGGTTTTAAAAAAGATATTTAAAATAAAAGTTTTTTTTTTTTTTTAGTTTAAATTTATAAAGAACAAAAGACATATATTTGCTTATATGAAAATTAATTGAATTACATATATATATATGCCGTAAAAATTAGCTATTTTTATTTATTTATCTATTTTTATTTTTTTTTCATAAACAAATTTTTATTACTTTTAATTATATAATCATAATAATTTTCGAAATTCTTAGCTGCGTGAAAAGTGTTTATTAAAAAAAATCTGTTTCATATACTAATTAAATTATTTTGTGATGGCTTAGGAGAGAGAAATCTTCTATTAACTAAAATAAGATTATTTTTTTAATGTAATTATAATATGCTTGAAATAATTTCACGTTGATTGACACTAAGATGAAAGTGCTTACCTCTTAACTTTGTTAGTTGTGTCAAACGCTTAATTAAACATAAAAAAAAAGTATTAAATATACCTCATATAACTGAACGTATTAGGATATTTTAATTTTAAATCAACGTTTAGTAAAACACACGTATTTATCTACAAAAATTTTTGTATAGTATTTACATTAAAGAAAAAAAATATTTAACGTAATTATTCCAAGATTTTTTCAAGTATTGCGTGTAATTGTGATTGCCATTATGGAAATAAAATATAGAAAACAAAAATAGACTTACTCAAAGTAGTCAGTCGTCTATTGTTTTTCAATCATAGAAATTTATCTTATCAAAAGTCGAAAGTGAAATCTAAAAAATATTTAAAATAATGTGTATAAAAATTTTAAAACATAAATGGGGGGATGTTTAGCAATTGACGCTCTATGCTCCATCTGTCCGCATGGGATCTTTTTTTTTTTTTTTTTTTTTTTTTTTTTCAACTTCCGTTGATTTTTTTTATCTGAATAGTATTTTTTTTTTTTTTTTAATTACCTGATACCATTTCTTTTATGTACTTAGCACATCTGATGAAGCAATCTTTACTCGGCGCTAGTACCCCTTTTTTAAAAAAAAAAGGAAAAAAACAGTTAAAAAATATATAATTATGAAATGTATGTATATTGTTTCCATGTTTGTTACTATCTCTTATTGTGGGAACTTAGAGAAGTAATAAGGTCTTTATAAGTATTGGGTGAATGCGAAAGTTCTACCCGATTTTGGATATGCAAATTTGCATAGAAATTGGCGTCACATGTGACATTGTAATCACGCAAATCGCCAGCCAATAATAGGTGTAGATGCCTCACATATAAATGCATCATGTCTAACAATGTTATTCATCTCAAAAAAAAAAAAAAAAAAAATCAGAGTGTGTAACATGGTAAGCGAGAAGGAGCATATAAGACATTGTTTGTTATGAGAGTTCCATGAAAAGAGTACGGCAGCCGCGGATGTCGCAATGTTTGTCAGATTTATGGGGAGGATACAATAGACAAAATCAATGTTGTCGATGGTTCCGTAAATTTAGGGAAGGAGACAGAAGTTGCCAAGATCAGGCTAGGGGTGGACGACAATCACACGTTTTAGACGACGATATTGACCAAGCCATAAGGAACAACCCGAACCCAACCGTACAGGAATTAGCGGAGACCTTCAATGTGCACCGGAGAACAGTCGAGAGACGACTGGTTAAGTTGGGTTTTACGAGAAAGTTGGATTGTTGGGTTCCACATAACCTTGCAGCTAATCAACGGGATAACCGAATCGCCACCTGTGTTTCCTTGCTTTCCCGGTAAACAAAATGGCCTATTATTGACACGAAATGTGACAGGAAATGAGAAGTGAGTTATGTACCGTAAGGTAAAGCGTCGTAAGACTGTGTGTCGCCCTTCTGATCTGCCTGCATCGACTTCAAAATCTGAAGTTCATCCCAAGAAGGAGTTATTGAGTGTGTGGTGGGATGTGCAGTAGGGTGGTTCGAAAAAAACTTTTTTTTTAAATTTCAGATCGCTATAGTGCGCAAAAGTTGCCATTGGTATAGACATGAAAAAGGCACTAATTATTATTTTTTTATTAATTTGTCTTCCGGTCGCGCAATGCCATCGAAGATAGCAAAAAAATGTGAAAAACCTTAATTTTCCATAATTTTTTTTAAGCACGCCAGATAATTTTAATTGCGTTCCTATCCCATGAATTAACTACTAAAAGTATGTAAAATCAATATATATGCACTTATTATTTATGTGTTTCGCTTCTTCCGGTCGCGCAACATAGTACAAAATGAGTAAAATGAGTAGTTTTTGCAAAATTTCGAAGTTTAACTGTTTAGTACATTTTAATCATACGACTTTTAGAGATGTTATAGTTTAATTCTATTACAATAATATATTTAAAATCTAAGCATATAAGATAAACGTGGCTATAAGATAGACGTGGCGTACGTGACGAATGCCAGCGATGCGCGCGCAGCGCAGCCAGTCGCAGCCATTATCCTTTCCCGCTATTTCCTTCAGTCTGCTCATGCCACTAGCTCGAATCAGTACTAGATTGTGTTGTACTTAAGTCCTTATTTTTCTGTCTACTTTTGCGTTCAGTGTTTGTACTTGAATACGGCAGTTATTGATACAATGGACGTGCCAAAGAAAGTTGGTACGGGTACAATAACTATAAAAGATTTTAAGTGCCCTATTTTCGGTCACCCTCGAGATTTGTTACACAACAAGCTTCCTACTCATGAAGATGTCCTTCGGTGCTGCTTTCAACAGAGATTCAACCTAGGTGTGACAATAAACAACAAGAGTGTATCTTTTCAAGAGAAGCCTCAACAGTGGCAAAGAAAATTATCGGTTTATATGAAAAAGCCCCGATCCCAACAGTTACGGAGTACAGAGTCATCCAGCTAATTAGTTCTTACTACGAATCATATAGTAAACTCAGAAAGTCGTTTCATTGTGACAAAGATAAACCAGCATTCAAACTTAAACTTGACAATTTCAAGAAGAAAGGATGCTCTCTTTTTGATATCGCGGCATGTAAATTTTAATTGTTGCTAATGACTGTTCATGTAAGAAATCTCCAGATACATGAGTATGTCCTCTAAGTGTGAACTGCATTTGTGAAAGAAGAAAAAAAATCGACCTTTGGAAATAAGGTTTATGTACTTGCACATTTACACTCCACGACATCAAAAAGAGAGCATCCTTTCTCCTTGAAATTGTCAAGTTTAAGTTTGAATGCTGGTTTATCTTTGTGACGATGAAACGACTTTTTGAGTTTACTGTATGATTCGTAGTAAGAACTATTTAGCTAGATGACTCCGTACTCCGTAACAGTTGGGATCGAGGCTTTATCATATAAACCTATAATTTTCTTTGTTGAGGCTACTCTTGAAAAAGATACACTCTTGTTGTGTATTGTCACAGCTAGGTTGAATCTCTGTTGAAAGCAGCAGCGAAGGACATTTTCATGAGTAGGAAGCTTGTTGTGCAACAAGTCTCATGGGCGATCAAATATAGGGCACTCAAAATCTTTTCTAGTTACTGTACCTATACCAACTTTCATTGGTACATCCATTGTAACAATAACTGTCGTAATCAAGTACAAAATCTCAACGCAAAAGTAGAGTACGAACTTAAGCACAACACAATCTAGCACTGACTAGAGCAGCTGAAGCAAACTGAAGAAAATAGCGGGAAACGATAATGGCTGCGATTGGCTGCGCATCGCTGGCATTCGTCACGTACGCAACGCCTATCTTATAGCCACGTTTATCTTATATGCTTGGATTTTAAATATATTATTGTAATAAAATTAAACTATAGCATCTCTAAAAGTCGTATGATTAAAATGTACTAAATAGTCAAACTTTAAAATTTTGCAAAAACTACTAATTTTACTCATTTTGTACTATGTTGCGCGGCCGGAAGGTATGAAACAAATGTATAAAAAGTGCATATATATTGATTTTACATACTTTTCGTAGTTAATTCATGGTATCAGAACGCAATTAAAACCATCTGGCGTGCTTAAAAAAATTATGAAAAATTAAGGTTTTTCACATATTTTTTTAACTTTGATGGCATTGCGCGATCGGAAGACAATTTTATTAAAAAATAATAATTAGTGCTTTTTTCATGTCTATACCAATGGCAAGTTTTGTGCACTATAGCGATCTGAAATTTAAAAAAAAGTTTTTTTCGAACCACCCTAATGTGCAGGGAATAATTCACTGGGATGTCCTGCCACTCAACCAAACCATCAATACTCTCTTCTCCTGTCTACAGTTAGACAGGCTGCAATCAAATTTGGTAGCAAAGCCGACAGGTCTCGTCATTCCTCTTGGTGTTATCCTTCATCACAATAACGCCAGGCCACATGCTGCTGTCATCACTCGCCAAAATTTACTGGGCTTTGTTTGGGAGGTTTTACCCCACCCTCCTGACTTGGCACCAACTGTCTATCACCTATATTTACAATACAGAATATGAAATATTTTCGAATATCTCTTCGTAAGTTACAATAGTAACACACACATACAGATATCTACCTATCAAAATATGATTTTCGTTTTCGGAGTAAGCAAGTGTAGTTATAACAGAAGATTAATTAAAAAAAAAAAAAATCGATCTCAAATAATAATTATCCTAACATACATGTTTCAGATAAAGTAAATCAGTGGAATCTTTTGTTACAAAAATTATTTCATCGTTAAAGTTATATATTTAGAAAAAGCATTCTAAGTCACAAATATATTCTCTCCAATACTTATTTAAATTAATATTAGACATTAAAATGCATATATAAAACATATTTTTTAACATCTCCGTTTATTTTTCTCTGTAATGTTATATAAAATTTAAAATAAATGGTTGCCTGTAGTTTTCTATTGAAGTTTGTAACAGTGAATTTTGAAATTATGTAATACATTACATTATTATTATTATTATTATTATTATTATTATTATTATTGCCATAAAAAGGTTTTTTCATCATTAAAATTATTTTTATATTTTAAAACATGCTATATCCATAAAAAATTTTAGATTTCATGGCAGTACAGGATTTAAGAAACGACAGAATGTAAAACAGACACAATTATTTTCAACGTCCCTTGTCCCCTTAATGGTATTTACTTTCATTTTTTAAACTAGGTAGGTGAGCCAAAGCTGGCTCTAGTTATACTTTGGAATTTTTTTTAAAACTGTTTGGTTAGATGTATATGGTTGACCATATACTTATTTATTTATTAATTTTATTAATTTTATGTCATTTATTTATTTATTTATTTTGTAAAGAGCTTCACGTACCTCTTACACATATCAAATATAATTTTCTTTGTAAAATGTAATTCAGTTATTTTTAAAATACAGTTTAAAACTTGTAGCTCGTGGGCCACCTTTGGAGCATAGTGTTCCAATGGTGGTTCATATATTAAAAAAAAATTTTAAATGTGAAATAAACAATACTCGGCAAGCTATTTTTAGTATCAAATAAATTACGAGGAAATCAAATAGAATAAACATTTGTCAAAATAAACCTTTTTAATCGTATTCCGTGCAGAAAGTGCAGATGAAATTTGGTATTTTGTTTTTAGTAAGTCCCCGACACTCTTTATACACTTATCGCAAGCACTGATTACACAGTCACATATCCATTATTTTTTCATTATTTTTCTTGCACACATGTTAAAACCAACTTAGTTTTGTCTGACAACCAATGGTGACAGGCATGATAGGGTCAGTTTGTTGAGAGTTCATTTTAACAGTTTACTGACTTTGTTTCTGATTTATTATTATGTTGCTTACTATTATGATCTGATAATTCTCTTTTTCTTTTGATAATGTTTGAGTTTTTCTTCTTAATCATCTTATTTTTTTGACACAAAAATACTTTCATCCACTATTGTGCAATGTAGTTTTGGGCTTTTCTTCTGGGAGTTACTGACTTGTTTCGCGAGATCTCTGGTGTACTCAATAATGTGGAAATTATAAAAGAATAAATAAGTTTTTTTGAAATATTTAAGCAGAATGTTTTAAAGTTACACATGCTACATTAATCTGCATATTTTTTTCCAAAGTTAACCTACGCGTTCCCAACGTGGCCTGACATTCGGGTCACCTTGGAAACATACATATGGACATCATTTGAACGGAATTAAACGGTTAATATGCTAAATGTATTAGAAATGAAGTTAATATTGTTAAAGAAAATTAAATAAGCTTCTAGAAAATATATCATAACTCACATTTCTAAGAACATAAATACATTTAAATTAAAATACCGTCTTTCTTGGGAATTAGAACGATTACTTCTCTAAAGTAAAATTACTACATACGACAGCGCTGTCGATCAAGATAATTTCTTCAAATTCGCCATTTTGTGATTAACAATTAAATTAAACCTCTTTTAGGGGGTGGACTACCTTAGGAACACTATTCACCTTTGGTTCACCTAACTTACTAAGCAATCTTCACCTAACTTACTAAGCAATCTTCACCTAACTTACTAAGCAATCTTCAATCTTCCTAAACAATCTTCATTCAATTTGCTACTGCAGTTCTTGTTCAAAATGAACAATCTTTGTAAAATTGAGTAGTAAGATTGAACGTTTATTGCACATAGAGGACAATGAAAATCGAAAGAAAACTCACATTTATATGAATTATATTGAAAAATTCGAAGTTAGATCATAATATTTTAATAAACTACTTTTCCAGAGCAATTATTACTTTTTTTAAATGTGAACAAATACTTTAAATAAGTAATGTTAGCGCAAACATCTTGCGATGTGCAGATCTGAAGTTAATAGTAGCATTTTTTCCCTTATATATGTGTGTGTGTCTGTAGGTGTAGATAGATAGATATGTACACGCAATTTGATTACTTAACGGCCAGATTTTTTATTATTAAGAATATTTATGATGCGTACTATGAAGCAAAAGCCCCTATCATGGGTGTTATGTTCAAAATAAATCCTAACACAATTTATACATTATAGAAAAAATATTTGCATACAAAACAGTTTTGAAATGTACATACAAAACTAGCTGATGCGGAATACTACTCCTATCTTATAAAAATAAAAATAATAATCCTCGAAAATTTTGCTTTTTCTAAAATAAAATTTATAAATTATTTACGAATTATTATTTCTTTTCAATAAATTCAAATATGATCTACTAATAGTCTACTCAAAATCTCTCCGTTCTTTATCTTTTATTTTATTTTATTTTATATTATTTATTTATATTATTTATTTATTTTTATTTTTACTTATTTATTTTTACATTTATAAAATCAACAACCAAGTTTTTCGGTAGAATTTTACCTTAGTATTCAATTTTAATTTATTATTGTTTAAATATATTAAATTATAAATACCTTTTTTGTATTAATTAATCCTGATATTTGCATTCATATTTTGTGAAAATTCCAATCTGCTTGTATTTCTAATATTTTATTAATCCTTTTTTCAATGTTTGAAATGAAAATAATTTAAAATATCTTTTAGAAAATAATATTTTTATGTGTATATTTCCATTCTCTTAGATATATTTATAATATTTCAAATATTTTTTATTATTAATATTTATTAAAGAAAGATACCCTCTTTTATTTTTTTTATGTATTTGTTTTAAATTGTTTTTAATTATGTAAAACATCTAATTTCTAAGCAAATCATTGTGAAACTTTCTATACATACAAATATTTTATTTATGTATTCACTTTATATATATAATTTATTTTATATATTTTTATTCATTTTTCTAGTAAAAATAAAGAATAATATCCATTATAAAAAGCGATTTCTACACTTTATTTTGGGTGTATATCGAAACTCCTAAAAAGAACAAGATTCGAATGACAAAACTTAATGTATGCCGCATTCATTAGGAAAATTTGCACATAAAAATAAATAAATAAACTTATTAATTTTCTGATACTACACATTCATTATGATAGGAATTGCAACAGAAATAGGCAGGAGAAATCTTATCTATAATGTATTTTCAAATCGATTAAAATGTGGGTAGATTGTTCATTAAGGTGCATAGAAATTCGATTTCTCTCGTTGCACCCAACTTCCGGTATTATGCCTCGCACAGGTATAATTTGGAAACAAACTTTCAACCTAAAAGAAAGAAAAAAAAAAATGTATCATTTCTCTTTTGGAATTTCATTTGGTTGTATTATGAAACTCTATCACCAAAAACATAGTGGAATAACTAAATATCTAGTAAACATTATCTCTAAAAAAGAGTTAATCAAACACGTATCATTTGTTATTTATATTAAGAGCACTTTAAAAACCTGTAAAATTAATTATTATTATAATTATTATTTTAAATATCATCCGAAGCTTTTCACTTTGAAATTCCAAAGCATCATCAGGGATTTTTATTACTGAATTTGTGAGGTTGAGACTACAGAACGTCTCCACAGTTGTTTGAATTAAGCTGGATACAGCAAAGTAGAAAGTGGGGACGGTTAAAATCGCTTCGTCGCCAGTGACTCGGCAAAGTTGAGGTCGAGTTAGTTTTGTGTCGGCAGGGTGCTGCAATGAAAGAATTAGATTCTGAGTGTTAGATAAATTAGAAGTGATTTTAAAAGAATGGATTGAAATGAAGAGAAATGAGGGTGTAGGAAGAATTATAAAATGGAGATGGTTTTAGTAGATAGTGTGGATGCCGAAGCATATTATAGTGTGAATATTGGAGTATTATAGTGAATTGTGGAAAGTCTTATTTTCGCGAGTATTGAGTAGTGGAGATTTAGAGGAGTGAGGAATAAGTCGTGATGAGTGTTAGTACGAGTATTTGCTAGCGCTCGTGAAAGTGAATTTCGATCTGAAGGGAATCCTCTGATCGAAAGTGAAGTCGCAGCAGTGGAGTTACGAGTGCAACCGTCTCTACACCTTTAATTGTTTGCTGGGGTGAGATATTAAGATTATCTAATTTAACTGTTGATACATATATTTTGATTGAGTAATACTCTGACTGAGCTAGTTTGATTGCCAGGCCACTCTCCCATTAATCTGCTCAAATAAACTCTTATCTATTGTTAATCCAAGTCTTGTGTTCTCTTATTTATCCATTTAGTGACCTAATTAAGTAATTAATATGGAGTTTGCATCAACGCAAACTTCACAAATTCAGTAATAAAAATCCCTGATGATACTTTGGAATTTCAAAGCTAAAAGCTTCGGATAATATTAAAAATATATATATTTTAATAAAAATTAATTTTACGTGCTTTTAAAGTGTTTTTAATATAAATAAATATCTATTGTTTAACATTTAATATTTTGAAAGCCGAAAACATACATGTGAAGTTATTCTATAGCCAATTAAAATTATTAAGGGATAAACATTAATAATAATAATAATAATAATAACAGATTTGACTAAAAATATGCGAATTTTTTCTTTTTCTTTTCTTTTCTTTTATTTATTCCACTTTAAAACGTACTCTATATCTAAATGCAGTGTAAGTAAAGTTGTCTACAACATCTGGTATTTCTTGATTTACCGAAATCGGGTAAAATCTGTATATCGTACCTTTCATTTATGCAATTTGTTGCACAACGGTTTGTTTTAGAACTAAAAATAGAACATAGTGGTCTAAATAAGAGAATACGTTATTTCACTCATCGGCATGAGAACGATTGTAAGCAGATGATTTTGTAATAAGCGGTAGAAATATTTTAAACAATTTGTTGTATTTCATGAATATTATATTAAAGAAAAAAAATGATTAGAAGTTCTCCTTACAAATATATGTTAACGTTTTTAAACTATTATCAAAATACAATAAATTCAGTCAATACTTGTTGAGTTTCATTTATTATGAATATTTTTTCTTTAACTTTTAATACTTTTTAAATGCATGAGAATGCCTAATTATTATACTCATAACAAAATAATATAACAATAGAAAAATAGAGTTAAATAGTCATTAGGACACGAACAACAAATCCAATAAAATAAAAAGTATTTGTGATAACTCATGTAAATGGAAAAGCTTCGATTGATCTACAAATTTTTGATATGGTTATAAATCTTATATTTCATATGTGTGTAGAGTTTTGTGAGGAAATCTTAAATATTTAAGCGGTTGCTGATATTTATTTAAAAAAAAATCGGAAGTTTTTACAGAACTATATATATATATATATATATATATATATATTACTTTTCGAACAATTCATTATTCTTTTATTTATAGGTATGTATTACATACCTATAAAAAAATTCAAATATTGTATTAAGTTTTATTGTGAAACATATTTTTTCTGATACAAACTTTCATTTGTGAATGACCGCTTATCATAAAGGCTTTTTATAGAAAACAGATGAAAAACAGCTTACTTAATTATGGATATTTACATGAATTTTTTGTGATATTCAACTGATGCTTTTTATAAGGTGCGGTGTACAGTTGCGCATGAAACTATTTAAAGTTTTTTTTTTTTCCTATAGACCGCGCATGAGCAGTAATAAATTATTTACTACAGCTGTCTATATCTCTTTGAATATAAAATTTATTTGTTTTAAAATATATTATAAAAGCTCAGGCATATGTCGTCATGTTATCCGAAAGTTTCATGAAATTTGAAGAAAAATCTTCGGAGTTATAAAATAAAAACTCGCGAAAAATATTTTTAATGAAATATTAACAATTCTTCGAATATTCAAGATATCCGGAAAAAACTCTAGAAACATACAAAATATAACATTTATAAACATACCTAAACATTTCAGATCGTTTGAAGATTTTTCCGTGTATAGGATTATCACAAATGCTTTTTATTTTATTGGAATTGTTTTTCACCCCCTAAGGTCCTTCGTGACAAAATCTTTGCTGCAAAATATGAGAAAAGACATGTTGTCCTTATTTCCAAATATCAAGAACAATATATTAAGCATTTTTCAAGATATTCGACAAAACGTAAAAAAAACGAAAGTATTATCTATATATATATATAATCTGGTGTGTCACTCACTCGAATTTCTCTTATACGATTTCTTTTATACGATAAATAATTCTACCGCCCCCCTCAACCCCCCGTTTCATTAATGCACCTAGATTTATATAAAATTTAATTCGGTTATTAAAAAAAAATTCTGTTTTTAAAAAATAATTTATTAAAATTATTATTTAAAAAATATATATCTTTTATGATAATGCAGACGATTTCCATATTAGAGAAGTAGTATAATACTAAATATCCAAAAAAAGTTCATTTTATTCTCAATAAAAAAAAAAAAAAAAAAAAAAAAAAAACAATTTTTTTCTAAGTTTTTTTTTTTTTTTAAGTTAAAAAAAAAAAAAAAATCGTTGTTTTAAATTATCGCAGATCGATAGTTTAACCATTCGTTTTATAGGTATTGGCGAGCTCTTTTGAAAGATACCCATCATGAAAATTTACTCCCCTCGAGGGAGGACTCCCAGGGGGGCGAGCGAGGCTCCTACATACACAACATTTTTTTCCTAGTTGACTATCTCTATTACAATATATATATATATTCGTTTCATTTGGTTTAGTGCAGTCTATAGACGTTAAACTCTACTTACGTGCAATTTCCCCCATAGACGTAATGTATTAGAATTCTCTTGATTGTCCCTGTGCACGAACCATTTGCTTGATGTAGCATCAAGCAAATCATGTAGCTTCCTGTAGCATCTATATATGATACACATTTAGAATACCAAGTTTGGAATGTCTACTACTATTTGTTCTTGAGATATGCTGATAACAGACAGGCACACACACAGACAAACAGACATACACACAGACCATTTGCTAAAAACATGATTTTCGTATTCAGGGGACCTCAAAACGTGTAAATATAACAAAATATCGCGTTCGAAAATTTGCCCCAAAAACAATACTTTCTCTAACTTATGGGTAAGAGAAAATAAAAAAAATTCAATTAAAAGATACAATGGCACGTGTAATAAAATAAAAATGTGATATTTT
The DNA here is from genome assembly GCA_963930645.1 of Salticus scenicus. Classification (NCBI taxonomy): domain Eukaryota; kingdom Metazoa; phylum Arthropoda; class Arachnida; order Araneae; family Salticidae; genus Salticus; species Salticus scenicus. The sequence goes on from OZ005649.1 coordinate 106,142,886, forward strand.
ACAAATATAAATTGAACGTTGTAAAGCAATGTAATGCAAATGAATATATAATTTAAATAAACATTCTTTCTCACATTAAAATCTACTTTGTACTTTTTAAAATTATGACAATAATTATTGTTAACCTAATACTTTAAATGTGACTTAAAAAAGAAAAATTCTCAAATATAGTGAAACAATTGTCAAGCACAGATTCATTCTGTAATATGTTCACGGCATGTATATTTTAATAATTTTGAAATTATTAAAATAAAAATAATAATAAATTGAAATAAAATAAAACAAAGTAAAATATTACGTAAATGTTAAAGTGGTATAGATTTATGCATTAATAATGTTTTCATTTACAAATATTGCCTGTATCAATTTCAGAGAAAATGTATTTTTTTTATATAACAATACAAGTTTTCAACATACAAAGTAAATCTTGAAGAATCTGCGCGCGATTCAACAGAATAATAGAAGAAAAAATATGCGAAACATTTGCTGAATAATTTTGAATTCATTCGTTTTCCATGCATTTCCATTATTATTTTGTTGCTATATTGTAATTTAAAGTAATATTTTAAATAAGATCTAGAAAGCTCTTTTGCGAAATCTCTCCTCACAGGCAAGGTGTAACTGCGCACATGAGTAGGAGAGATTGCGCGTAATTACAACTATTAATTAATGTACTAAAAAACTGGCAACAATAATAATTGCACATAAATGACATTGTTGTAAAATTTTTGTAAACAAATATTTTTGCAATACGAGAGGATATTTTAATCTAATAATTAAAGAAATTCAAAAAAGAAAAAAAGGATAAGGTAAAAGAATTAAAATATTTCAATTAAAGGAAAAAAAAAAGACATATAACATTACAAAATAACATTAAGCTACTAGATAACACGTTTAACTTAAAAGTAGTATATTTTCTTTTTAGTCTTTTTTTTTTTTTTTTTTTTGGTAACCTTTTATAACATTGTCCACAATCATTGCAGTTGCTGTTGTAAATGGTGCAGCTTTTGTGCAAACATTCTATAGGTTAACCCATTCAAAACGATTGTGCATCAGGTGTGCAGCGCATTTCCGAGCCAAAAAAGACGGGTATCACACCGTGTATGCAACGAAAGATTGATAATTCTGTCCACTTTTAGGCAGACTCTACCCACTGTTTAATATTTTATGTAGTTATTTTCTCAAAATCTTCCGTATAAAAATGTTCAAAACATAAAACGTAAATTTCCCATTGTTTGAAAACTTTTTGTTTGAATTTTAAAATCCTCTATGTTAATTTAATTTAATTTAATTTAATTTAATTTAATTAAATTTAGACAATTACAGTCCTTAAAAAGAAATTTGAGAAGGCTGATATATATATATATATATATGTATATATGTTGTGTGTGCGTGTGTATTGTATTCAGTTTTATCGTTTCTGTTTAAGCAGCCGACATCTGCACAAAACTTGAGCATCATGCTTGAATAAAATGAACAACTAAACAATATCATTAAATAATTTGTGATAAATTTCCCGTAGGCTAACATTGGCAAATAAGTAAATAACACAAGATGTGTGGCTTTTGCCGTTTCTTGCCACTCCTGTGTAATGTCCAATTTCAGGTTCAGGGAACAGTCTCTAAAATGATGCATAGTCTCGAATGTGTTAAACTAGTCCAGTCATCTGTCGAAGCGATCCTCTGGTTCAGCTCTAGACATTCAACGAACTCTTACTGATTGTCTTGTTATTAGAAATAAGCTCTGTAATTTCTTATAGTACATAATTCAATAGCCTCAATGTGCAATCTCTTCTAAGTAGCAAATGCACAATCTCTCCCATTTCAGCAGGAAAGGTTGCGCAGCCCTTTCTTGGATAAATATTCGCTTTTATAGACAATTGTTGATGTTCGTACCACTTTTTTAGGTTATTTTGCTCATGAGAAATTGTTTAGTTAAAACATATTTCGTATTTCTGCTATTCTATAGAAAGTCCTAGGAAGCAAAATGGAAACATTCAAGCATTTTGTTTTTAAAACAAGGCAAAATAATTGCATTTTATCTTAAACGATCGAAACAATCAACATGCACATTCAAGCCGGCACTGTACTGTTGCTGTTGTATAACCGCATAGCGTAGCAGCGTTCACACTCTACTCCTACCTTCGATACTTTATGTGCGCATTCTTTTCTACCCCACAATCTCTGCTAGCATTATATGATACCAATTGAAACTGTAACTATATTAAAAAAGTTAAATTTTATCATTACTTTTTAAAACATTCATTTTTTTCTTATACACGTGTTCAGTGCATCATACAAGCACTCCAATGTACAAAAGTCGACATAAAGCTACATAAAGCTAAAAAAAAAAAAAAAAAAAAGAATTATGTAATAGATATTTAACTCTATATTTCAGCAGTTTATATGTGGAATTGTCATTATATATATATATATATATATATATATATATACAACTAATACTATAACTAATAATAATATAACTAATAACTAATAATATATATATACAACTAATAACTAATAATATATATATACAACAATATATATATATATATACAACCAGTGGTATACATAAGGGGCCAGCGGGCACGGCACTACCTAAATTTTTTCTCGATTAAAATAGTAATAATAATAATAATAATAATTTTGTTTTTTAAACTGTTCAAAAACATATATACAAAATAATTACATCTATCTATCTTTTTCTTTTATTACAATTTATTTGTCAATATATTTTTCAGCTGTCACAAATCACTAATAACTGACCGACTGCTATTTCCCTTCCTTATCTAAGAGAATGGGGCGGTTTTCAGTCGGCCCGAAATTGGCGTGTTTATTTGTACAGTTTATTCTACTAGATGATCGGGTTAACAGATTTGGCAACGAATTGCTTTACCAGTGTAAGCACACGGTAATTTTCTCGTCGATGGGCCAGCAGAGTCCTGCCCTTTGGAACAAAACTATAGGGGAAAAAACCTGCAACTCTGTTAACCTGCAATTCACAGATAAAATTTGGCGACTTCTGCATTACGTTTTTTTTTTTTTTTTTTTTCTCATTGGTTTTTCGGTGAATTTTTTAGAGTTATATATACAGTTTATTATTTTAGTGTTTAAAAAAATAAATCTGGTAATACTCAAAAATATTTTCTAGACTAGCCTTTGAGATAAAAGCTTGTATAAGAATTTAAGACCTCTTTAACTAAAGTGTATTGAGTTTAAATGGGGGGGAAAATAAAAATAAAAATATTAAGCGATTTTTTTTCCCCTTCAGAATAGTGTATTAAAACTTTTATGTAAATAAATTGTAAAATATTTAGATAAATAATTAATTGATTTACATCGATAAATCGATTAAATAGCTGCATAAAATTGTGATTTATTATTATTGTTAAAGGATTTTTCTTTTAAATGCGATTTAATAGAAACATCCACAATGTTTCTTTTTTCTTTCTTTTCTTTTCTTTCTTTTTACTTTTCTTTTCTTTTCTTTTCTTTTTCTTTCTTTCTTTCTTTTTTTTTTTTTTTTAAGATGATAGCCCGTTTTATTTCTTTATTTATAGAAAGTTAATTTAAATTATCTAAAATTAAGCTCTTAAAGTGAGAAACGTGTTTATATATATATATATATATATATATATATATATGTATCCACATTACATTAACCATGACTTTTTAAATTCCAATATAACTTCTTACAGATTGGTTAAGGTTTATTTTATTTTATTTTATTTTTATTTTATTTTTTTAAGATAAGAAACATGAATATAACACTTGAAATTCTATAATTAAAAGATTTAGGGATATAATTAGCGTAAGCTAAATAATATTACACTCTGAGACATTTGAATTTAAATTTTAATGGTGTATAGGGTTAGGGTTAAAGCCAGTTGACTAAAAGAGGGTCCTAGACCTGAGTGGTGTACTTACTGTAGAAAGTCTTTTTAAGTGTTACATAGCACTTTTTATTTGAGTTTTGGAGAAATCCACAGGAAACTCCAAATGTTTTTGTTGACGAAAGCGATCTGGTATCGAACTTGGCAATTTCCGTCTACTAGCTTTCATATATTTAAATTTTGATATTCCATTGATCAGAACATTGCAGAATTTTTCAATTGTATTTATAAAATAATTTTTGAGATAATTTTTTGCAATGTTTTCCATAGTGTTGAATTTAAGATTCGCCATCTTAAAAAAAAAAAAAATCCGAAATTTCGTTTTGCATCCCATTTTATTAACGTTTGTTTTCATGATTGAATAATGAATAGTATTAAAGTTAAATTACGCATCATACGATGGATCGGGCTCCACCTGTGAAAATTTGCACGAGCCGCCACTGTGTGTAACCAATATTAAGATTTAATAAATATGGTTACAATATTTGTAATTAAATATAAAAAAAAGTTTTTTATAAATAATATATAACTAAATAAATATCTGTTATGTTGGAGCTAAAAATTAATACGTTTGTTGATATATAATGGCGGAAGTACATTCCTTGTCAAACATTTAGCAAATTTTACTGACAGTACGTTTTTACATTTTTATAAATTGTTAACTTGATAATATATATATACTTTGGAAATGCAACTATCAGGATTCTCTTCGAGTTTTTTTATGAATATTGGTATAGGGCAATAACTTAGGTTTCAGAAACAAATTCAGTATAGAAAACATTGTTTGTGCTACCCTGTATCATTAATCTTATAAGTGTCATTAATTTAATAAATGTTACTCTCTACGGAAATGAGAAAAATGGGTTTTACCGCCATCGGCAATTAAGAGATGTGACGGACAAGCCTAAAAAAAGGGGGCCAGTTTTCTTCAACAAATGAAAAATAAATTAGTTAGTTAATAAATGTAAAACATTATAAATTAAGAGAATGTCATAATATGTAATCCAAAAAAATTTATTTTACGAATTATAACTAAATATTAATAATAATAGTAAGTGTTCTTGAACTAATTAAAAAATAATATTTTTATTTATTTAGTTTAGTATAATAATTCAAAATGTAAAATATTAATGTAAAAAAATTAAGAATTGATTTTATTCTTAAATTTATTTTAGTCTTAATGTAAAAAAAAAAAAAAAAAAAAAAAAAAAAAACGGATATTTGTAACTACATATTTATATATATATGTATTTATATATATATTTATATATATATTATATATATATATATATATATATATATATATAATAAAGATGATCTATTAAGCATATTAGAAGCCAAGCAACAGATACAAGATCACTGAAACACCAATGACCAATAAGATAAAAAAAAAAAAAAAAAAAATCATCAGTGGATGAAATACATTAATGTAAAGAAACCAGATCTATTGATTAACAGTCTGCAAAAACAAACGAATCAATAAAGTAAAACAACAAATCTTAACTTAAAACCATTAACTTATCAAAATTAATGAAAAAACAACCCAAGAAACACAAGATAGGAAGAAGGAGGCAGGCGGCAAGACTTGTGACTTGCCTGTGGGGTTACACTAGTTTTACGCCGGCAACACTCCCCCAGCCTGCCACAACCAGAACAGGAACCATATGGATTTAAAAATGCAAAATTTCAAAGCAGATGAACAACAATGAAGCCACGAAGCCACAATGAAATTCACCGATTGATCACATTGTGTTTAACAGTATAATTAGAACATTAAATATAGTTGACAACTCAAAAAGGAAAAATCTGAAATTTTATTGGAAAATGAAAGTTTGCATAGTAATACAAAGCAAATGCAACAAGCCTTCTACTTTTTTTTTTTTTTTTTTTTTTTTTTTAATTTAATTTCACAAACCCACCCAACCATCCAGCCTTACAACACCACCCCACCTCCGTAATCAAACATCTGCCCACCCAACCGCCACCTTTTTTATTGTCTTTTATTATTTTATAATTTTTTTGTTGATATACACAAGAGTGTACACAGTTTTTTTTTTTTTTTTTTTTTTTTTTTTTGTACTGACAGAGACATGGTTAAGGATATAAAATAGAAAATACAAAGTTTTTAGGAAAACCCATTTTAGCAGTGGCTGTGATCAGTTTATTAATATTCTTGTTTTTAAACTTTGCAGAGCATAAATTATTAATTCGAAATAAATGGTTAATGATGATGTTTCTAAATACCGAAAGATGCAGACATGAATTAAAATGTGTAAATAAGTTGACATTAAAACAAAAATCTTGCCGTTTGTCATAGATATCTGTGTAAAGTTTATTACCATCGATGATTATTTTTAGATCTAAAAAGTTAATTGATTGATTAGTCAGAGTATTTTGAGTTAGCTTTAAATTAGGTGGATAATTGAAGGAAAAGCCATTTTGTGAGTTCTTGTTGAGATAAAATACAATAATATCATCGATGTAACGATAAAATCGAACATCATCATTGCAAATTTGCTTTTCATAATAATAAAGATAGAGATCTGCCAAAATACTGGAGCTACAACCTCCTTGTGGGATGCCTAATTGTTGCAAATAGATAGCGTTGTTGTGGAAGATATAATTATTATGGATAACAAAGTTAAGAAGAGTTTTAAATTTTTCTGCTTTAAAATTGTAAGGAAGATTAATTTGAGCTTTATATTCTTGAAAAAGACTGTAAATGATATTACTAAGATCTGATAACTCAATATTATTGAAAAGATCTTGAAAGTCAAAAGTCATAATATTGTCTATTGAATCGAGCGATTTTATGTAATGAATTAATTGAAAGCTATTTTTAAGACAGTGTAAATTATCAACTTTGCAAGTACATTTGTAAATTTGTTTTAGAATATCCAGTAGAGCTTTATTAGCATTGTTGTTATAAGTGTTACACCCAACAGTGACAGTGCGAAATTTAATTGGAGATTTGTGAAACTTAGGTATGAGAACTATATAAGGATAATTAAAGTTATTGAAGGGAAGTTGAAGTAGTTTATAGTAATTATGTATTTTTCGGTTATTAATAATAAGGTTATTATTAGTTAAACTGAAGATGTTACTATTATTGATTGATGAGTTTAAAATAGAGAGATAGTAGGATTTACAAATAATGGCATAATTATTAGGTGATTTGTCAACATAAGTGATCACAAAGTCATCCTGTAGTGATTTGATTGAGTTAAGAAGTACAGATTTTTTAAATAACACCAGATTTGAAGAATTGATAAATAATGCATTTTTGATTTTTTGTAACACTAAAACTTTCCATTGAGTGAAGTAGGCAATAGGTTTATTATGAGTAATAGATATTTTATAAATAAATAAATCTAGGTCATAAGAAAACTGTTGAAAGATTTGTGGAATGCTAGTTTTAACTGGAAGTCTAAATTTGGTGCCAAATTTCATGAATTTTTTTAATTGATAATTATCAATAATATTGAGATTACCCGTGATAATGTGTCCATGGTCTCTGTCAATAAATTTTGAGAAAGAACGATCATTGCATTTACAGGTTACAGTGTTAGTAAAAGAGGTAGACTTAGATACAGAATTATAATTGAATATCTTTCTGCCAAGAGGAAGAGGATATTTGAAGGTACGAGATAGATTTAAATCTTTAATCGGAAACAAACATTCTTTGTCATTAATGATGGACGTAATGTTAATACTGTTCAATATTTGATTTGTAAAATTCACAATTAATTGAGTATTTGTTTTAAATTTGTTGGGCTTTTTATTAAGTTTTAAATTAAATTGTTTGTAGGATTGGCTTTTTATATATATATATATATATATATATATATATATATATATAAACGTTTAGTGTGATTGATGACATAATTTTATTCGAGATTTCATTATTATTTTTTAATCAAAAATAACAGCTTACACTTTCAAGGTTTTGATAGCGTAATACTTACATGGTATTTTTATTTACGAAACAGGCAAAAAAATTAATATCATTCGTCTGAAAATTTATTTTTTTATAAAGAATGAATATACTAGAAACAAGTCTTAATCCAAAGATAAAAGTGTTAATTTTAAGGATTTTATAGTGTAACAAAAGGAGGCGGGGCGAATAATTAAGAAACGCAAGAAGAAATATAAGCGTTTTGAATGCCAAAGAAAATAATATAATACCAGGCAGCTATTTCGGTAACATTTAGCTTATCATCATCAGCGTATAAAGAATTGAAACGTAAGTGCTACTATAAATAAAAATGGAATTGGATATTGTAAAACTATTTAATGAATTAATAAATTATTGTGGAATGTGGAGTAAGCGTTCAAAAAATGTTTAAAGATTTACACATAACAAAATAGTAATAAATAAAAATAACGTTTTATTGCTTAAAATGTTTTTAATTTTACGAACAATCAATTTTAATTTCATTTAACAATTTAAATTTCTGACTTTAAACGTATATGCAATATAAAGTGTCTACATTTTTTTCTATCATCAAGAGATAATTCGAGTGTTAATATTTATCTTTTTTTCAACTATATATCTTTAGATAAGTAAGTAAAACATTTAATCACATAAAAGGGCGGAATATTAACTTCATGATACAAATGTACACTATCAATCATCTCTAAGCATCCTATGTCAGAATATTTCATCAATCTTACTGCTTGACATGTCTTCAGTGCATAAAAATCTGTAGCATTTTATGTATATTAGATCTATATGAAAAGATAAGTTTGTTTCTGTTATTAACCAACTTAGAAGCTGATTTCAGAGTATGATGAACCCAGTGTGTTAAGAATAATCTAATAACGTAATTTAATTAATATGAAACATAACAAATACATCATGAAGCTTTAAACAAATAATTTATGGGAACATGATTATGCATTTATATATAATAAAATAAATTTAGTCGTTTATTTATTTATTTATTTTTTAGTTTTTAAAACAATATTCGATTAAATATTCATAATGGTAATCAAATTTTAGAATAAGTTATGTAATAATACATTTATTCTTAGAATTTTAAGTTTAAAATTTGTTAAATTATATAATCATGCTTCTTTAACGAAACTTCAAATCTTCAACTTATAAAACATATATTTATTAAATAAACTAAAAAAAAGCAAGAATATACATTATAATTGCTTAACATCTAACTTAAATTAATGTATAATGTACTTTTCAAATTCTTGTTCACAAAATACTTTTTGTATAATATACAATCTGTACTGAAGTTTGGATTTAAATCTCGAAGACCAAAACAGAAAAAGTAATTATCTATAATATAAGCTTTAACACCTTATTAACAATAGCATATTACTGATACCAACTGATTTTATAAAAAAAATATATATATATTTTTTTTTAAACTTGAAATATAATCTAATTAGTATTAAGTACCGAATAATGTACAATTCCCTGACAATACGTGCATTGATTCAATAAAAAAGTTTATAAAAAATCTAATAAATAACAAAAACATTATATATATATTAATAATAAATAATGTAAATACTGTGAATAAACAGTATATATTTCATAAATGTATCTGATATATAAGACATAAAATCATCTGTTATATGTTTTAATTTTTAGATATTTTTACATATTTAATTATTTATGAGGTATATTCAATAGAGAAATGTTTTATAATATTGCAAAAAATTAAATATTTAAATTTAAAATGATATATAAATAAATATTAAAAGTGATATTATAATTACAGATTTAATTATATATAATTATTTTTAATTATGTATAATTATATATACATATTTTTATTTATATATAATTATATATTTTATTATATATAATTTAAACGTTACATTGTCACCTAAAAATATATATTATTCGTCAAAAATATCCTAATACAGAAATAGATTTTGTAATTTAATTTTGAATAATGTAATGATAAAATACATAGCAAATGGTCATTTTAATACTAAAAAGTATACATATCTTTCTTTCTTTATTATTATTATTATTATTATTATATAAATAAATAATTTAAATTTTCGAACTGTAACCTTAAATTTACGAATCTTTATCTAAAAATAGTCTACAAAAGTTAGAAAAACATATTTTTTTTTGGAAAATGTGGAATAGTTGTAAAAGTGTTGCTAATAAATCTGTCTACCACATCTGGAATTTTAGTTTTGAAAGAAAGTCTCAACGATCTGGAAGATATTATATAACTTTGCTGTTCAGTTTCATTTGCGTCATAGTTCAAGTAAGGAAAGATAAGTATGAGTTCTCAAAACGAAAAAAAAAATTTACAAATACGAAAATCTTTCATTTCGTAAAAAAGAAAAAGTATATATTAAGAAAAGATTAGCCGTTAAATCTATACAAGGACCGTTTTTTATTTAAAGTTCGGAAAACAAATTAGCATTAAAATGTCCTATAAAATGCATTATATATTTTACTGTAAGTAAAGAATATAAGTATAGAAATAAATAAATTGTATTAATTATTTCCAATAATTAATTTATTTAATTACAAAAGTAAGAATTGGCCATAAAAGCAAAAAGCGTACGACAATAAAATATTGTTTATTGTGATGAAATTGATTATCATATAGTAAATAGAAATGTTAATAAAGAAATAACTTTATTTAAGTACGGAAAAATATCTTCTAGTTTCTAGAAAAATCATAGATTCCAAAATCATAAATGTAAAAAAAAAAAAAAAAAAAAAAAAAAAAAATCTAAACACAAATCTAAAACGAACTTGTTAAAATTTTAAAGATCTTTCGTTTGTATTTAAACATTGGAAGCGTAAACATTTATCAAAATAAAAAATAATTATTAATTACTATTATTTTTATTATATTTTTTAATACTTTAAATGTTGGCTAAGTTAGCATTAACAGTCCTATAGATACAGGTTTTTTCCCAGACGCATTATATCGTTGTAAGAAAATACCGGTCTTGCTAAATAAAAAGCCTTAATGAGTAAGTTAATTAATTGTGTAGGTAAATGTATAATTGATCAGGACTTATTTCCTAGATATTTGACAAAACTTCTGTGATCGAAAGTGTCGCAGAATTTATGAAAGTATATTGTATATATAATAACAGGAGACTTGGCGTTGGAATATTAAATCCCGAATAAGCTACTACGTCAGAAACGCCAAAGAAAAATATTGCAAATGCATACAGCTGTTTCGGTAGCCTAAAGCGGTAGTCTTCAGTGCAAAAAGGATGATCCTTTTTGCACTGAAGACGGTACGCCTTAGGCTATCGAAACAGCTGTATGCATTTGCAATATTTTTCTTTGGCGTTTCTGACGTAGTAGTTTATTCGGGTTTTAATAGTGTATATATATATATATATATATATATATATATATATATATATATATATATATATATTAATATAATAATTTTTATTATAATAGTTATAAAAATGAATAGCCATTGTTATTTTTATTGATTACCCATTAAGAAAATAAATAATTCAAACACAGAAGACAATTAATAAATCAAAAGTATACATATAATGTCACTTCTGTACAAGCTCAACAAAATATTAAACATAAAGGAAAACAGGTTAACATTTTAAAATAATCTTACAAGGGACTCTCACGAACTGTAACACGCCGATCGTAACCAAACTTTACAGGTAGTTAAAGGGGACGAAGATATACACTCGTATCAATTTGTATCGGCAAACGTTACTTCAGAACGGTGATATTTGTGTTAAAAGTTGTAACTTATTTCCAATATTGTGACGTCATCAATATATCTATTTGACTTTTCTACCTTTTTACCCAACCAAACACGCGTTGTTGATTTATTTATTTAAATTGTATTTCTGATTTCTTGCAAAAAAGAAAGTAGACGTAAATATTTGTAAAATTCTACAGAAACAGGCCTGGAAATTTCACCTCGTGGCTATTAAAAACTAGTATGTTATGGAAGCTACAAAATTTCTTCTATATTTTCCTACATAAATTCATTCATAAATTATTTATTAAATATATTGAAAGTATTTATCATAAAGGAAGCAGACGATTTTGATACCAACAATGTAATTATTATTATTCTATCAATATTAGTATTAGATATTTCATCTATTATTATTTGCTTGATACGCTCCAAGTTACCATGTTACGTAATAAAATAAGAATTAAATAAACTATCAAAAATTCTAATTGTGATAAGTCTTATATAAAAACGCAATGTTACAATGTTTTCAAATCTTTTAAATAAAACGAATTCTAGAGCAAGAGAAATATGCACGTGCCGACGATCGGAAAATACAATTTAAATATATAAATCAACAGCGCGTGTTTGATAAGAAAAATAAATAGAAAACTAAAATAGATTATTAAATGACGTCCCAATAATGAAAAAATAGCTCCAACTTCAAATACCATTATCTCCGTTCTGAAGTAACGTTTGCCGAAATAAATTGATAGTAGTGTTTATCTTCATACCCTTTAACTACCTGTAAAATTTGGTTATGATCGGCGTGTCAGAGTTTGTGTGTGTCCCTTGTAAGTTAAAAAAAATAATAATAATAAAACAAAGTAATACCAATCATTCATGAATGTCTTCAAAAGTCTATACGCAAGCGAATTGATGACGTGATTGGCCTTCCGTGCAGCCAAGCAAAACATTCCCAATGTTAATCTTCCATTGGATATTTTGTAAAAAATAAATAAATAAATAAAATAAAAATAATTAAGGGAAATTATGTCAATCCCCATATTTGGGTATAGTTATATATAAGTTACTGTCTACATGAGTTAGATTGAGGTATTTTTGCTGTAAAATGGATAAAATTTTAATTTTAAATTTCAAAATTGTAGAAAAAAATGGCAAACTTCCATTTTCGAATGAAAACATAAACATTTCATTTCAAAGGATGATATTTACACAATAAATATCAAACTAATATACTAATTAAAAAGAAAATTGTAAATATTCTATCATAATTTGAAGTCCGATTTGTTTTCAAATGTCTAAATAAAGTATCTGATATAAAATACTAATATCTTGCAGTGTAATAGATTTGATATCTGTTGTCCTTGGCTGAAAAAAAAAAAAAAAAGATTTAATTCCTTTAAAAAATTATGGTTATTTTAATAACGTATATTAAGAGATCAATCAATAATATGAAAAAATATTTCGTACAATACATTTTACGAAAATATACATCTGGAATATATATTTTCGTATTACGTTTTTGATCGCCAAATACAAAAAACGCCGAGGACAACAGAGTTTTGAAATTTAAAATTAAAATATTGTCAATTTAACAGCAAAAGAACTTAATCTAACACATATACATTATACCTAATTTACAATTATACACAAATATGAGGAATGAAATTGGGAAATAATTTTCCTCAATTTTAATATTTTTTACAAAAAATCCAATGAACATTTAACCTAGGAAATCTTTTATTTGGCCACACGGACTGCCAGTGACGTCACACTTTCCTGATGTATAGTATAAATGTCACATTAACAGTCAATAAAAGACAATAATTAAGTTTATCTATGGGCTTGATTAGGCGATCCATTCTGAAAGTCTTCATTTGATTAATAGGTATACTTGCATCACTAACTTCTAAAGGACAAGTTTTTTGTAGTATTCGTAATATTTCCCCATTGAAAAAAAAATTTAGAAAACTAAAAAGTTAAATTTTAGAAAATAATTTACATTTTAAAATTATAATCATATATTTAAATCTAATTGAATTTTACATTGAATTTTAGAAAAAATTATTTCTTAATTCTGCATGCATCTGTAACAGCTATTCGGGTTTTTATTAATTATATACTATATTTAATAACAAGAAATGTTACAGTTATTCAAAAAGTTTTATAAAATTGTAGAATAAAAACATTAATTATTGCAGCGTAAATAATGTTGATAAATGGCATCTAAGTTTCGTTATTGCTTAAGATGAGAAATTGGAAAATTCTAAAAGGAATTAAGTTGTTTAAGTGACTTTCTCCTGATAGTATAAAATTTGCTTAATAAATTTTATTTTGTATGATCCTAAATGACAATTTACCATTTCATCTACTAAAAAAGATTAAATAACCATAATTAAAAAAAAGTATATATATTAATTTAAATTACCCACTACATATATATTACATTTTATAAGTGTATTATTTTTAGTTACGTTGAATACGTTAGGATAGTCACATGATTTATTTTTATACTTTCATCTAATTTCGATTTTGGACGTTATTATAGTTAATGACATATTAAAAATTAATTTTTACGTTGTTATTTTGAAAATTAATTTAAAATGTAATGTAAAAATTATTTTTTGCATTCTTATATTAAAATACATAAATATAAGATTTTCGAGTTGTTAGTTTCAATAAAATAATTTTTAAAATTAAATTGTTATTTTATAAGGTTTAAAAAATGTTAAGTTAGTCCCAAATGCTTTTTTTAGCAAAAATATTTCATAGTAAATTCTACAATATAGTATTCAAGATACTTATTATACAACAATTACTTTATAATATTATTTTATAACATTCTAAAATATAAGAAATATTCCTATATGGAGTTTAATTCAACTATAATTAATTGACTTAACTTTTTTCAAATAAAACGTTTATTATCATGTAACAACTCTATGTATATAGATAGATATAAATTAAGTTTTGTTATTTAACTTTAATTAAAATATTCATAATAAATTATCTCATGTTAAATAAACACAATAATGTAACCTATTCCATGTGGTATATTATCTAGCAGTTATATATTAGAAATACTGAAAATTATGTGTACCACCTAAAAGTCTGTAAAACTATACAAAACTATCTCTTAAAACTCTAAACAAATTAAAGCATTATAAGAACGCATTAAGAGTTTTTCACATAAACCGATTAACTGATTTATGTACTTTAAGTTTTACAAATTTATTAGTTACCTCTAAAACTAATTTTATTAAAACATGAAAGACACTTTACCATTTAACTTTTACAAAGTAATATTTCTAAGTAAATGGCTAAAACTACTTCCAAGATTGCATGCGACTTCTAAAGTTAATAGCAACGATATATTGAATCCATAAAAGTAGTTTATTAAAAAGTATACACAAACAACTAAGTGGTTATCTAGCATTTAAGTTTATGTAGATATTTTTTAATTTCTTGAGTGAAATATGTTTTCTAATGTATATCTATTTTCTAGTGTATTAAGAGATTAAAAGGATGAAAAATCTACGTGCGTAAAATAAATTAAACTAGTACTTTAATTTTAAAATTGCAACTTTTCACAAATTGAAAATCTCCAAAAGTGGACAAGTGTTTCTGCGTTCAAAGCTGGTAGACAGAAAGTGTCGGGTACGATCGCAGGCCATGCACGTTGACCTAGACGTTCAAAGATTTCTGTGGGTTTCTCCAAAATTTCAGTAAATTGAAGAGTAAATTTCAGTAAATTGCTAGAACCATTAGAAACACTCCCGCGGTGGTCAGTCACCTATAATTCTAGAATCCTCGTGTTTACAATCGGTGTTAATTCCCCCAACCCCACCCACAAATTTAAAATGTGACTTTTGTTTCTTAAATAGCCATTTCATTTTTATTAATTTTAGTATCCGAAAGTTATTTATTTCATAAATTTCTATTTTACATTAAACTCAAATTATGAAAAAAAAAAAATAATAATAAACACTGAAAGGGACATACGAAGCAGGAGGCTGAAAAGCCTCCATCTACAAAAACTTCTTTCTATTAAATGGTCACATTAATCCTCTACTAAATACATACGTAATTTCCATCGTGTCAATTTCTTGTTTTATTTTTCTTTTAACTTTAATTTGTTCACATATAGTAAGTTTATGCAACATTTTGGTTTATTCTATTAGATTAAGAAAAATATTTTTGAGTAACTTATGTAATTTTAGAATTAAAAATATTGATTCTATAAATAATTTTATGCAGTCGTGTTAACAGGATTTAAACTACTGTGTGACTTTTTTACGATAATATATAAATAAATATATATATATATATATATAATGTATGTTTATAAGAATTAGATTCCAATTCCACAATGTTTAAAGAAAAATATTCAATTTGGAAAGACATACAAACTTTTCATAGTAGAATAGAAAAATTCAATAGCGCTTTGCTCAGAATCATAAATGAATCTTTTAAACTGAACAACATTTCTACTGCTTTTTAGATTATTTTCATAACAGCTAATCAAAATACTAAACTAAATAACTAACGAGAAATATGCACCACGTCATATTAATAATTTTTGAATAAGTCAGCCATCATAATGTGTAAGAATGTTAAAACCAGAGTTTTGACAAATATCTATGTCCCATACTTAAATTCAAATTCGAAAATTTAACCTTAATATAATATTTTTATATCATGCATGTGTATAATAGTATGATATAGAACGTAATTTATAATATGATGTTAATATGGATGTTATAAGACTTTATTTTTCTAAAAATAAATTTTGCAGTTAGTACGATTAATTATTTTAAATATTTTCAGTGGTCTTCCTCATTACTCTCCATTCCTGCTGTGTAAGAAATGAATTGAACAAAGAAACAATTTTAAACTTTAATAGGAAACTTTAAATAAAAGTCTTTAATAAAGGGAGAAATGGGACTACTTTCCTCCTCGACTTATAAAAGATAATTCTTTTCACTTAACTAGAAACAATAAACGATCTCAATTTCTTACAGATGAATAAAAGTCACTTTCTAATACTTTCACTTAACTACAAAATAGTAATTTAATTCATATTACCCATTCCTTAAATACGAATGTATCAGGCGCCAAAATTCGTTATCCTTCACAATACTATCTCTTTCATGGAGGATCAAAATTGTGATGGCATGTCTCCGGAGCACCTCTAGGAGACCGTCGCCAATTGCGCACTGCGCAGTACTAGTGCGACGTAAACCCCAACTAACCAACCTTCACAATACTATACTCTAACTGGTTTAACTCCAATAACTTTCAGGAACGAAAACACCTCAAATTGCGACCGCCGTACTGTACTGCTCACAAATCAAAATTATAGGCTACAGTAAGTCTGCACTAAGGCTGAACCTAGCATTCTCCGACCACGATTTTAACATTCCTTTTGTACATAAATAATTTGAATTCCACATTCAACCCCGTTTTGAAGAAACCTATACCAAAACTTAATTTATTTGTTAAACCTCGCAAAGTCTGAAACTTCCCATTTAAATTCACAACTCCTCTCTAAAAATCGTAGACTGCTTTAGAAAACTGTGTAAAAACAACAGACTCGACAATTCTCCCTCTGTGAGAATCTTAAGAAAACTACTTCTAACCTCATCTATATTTATATTTAAAAAAAATTCTATTTAAAATAGTAATTGCGCCGACTTCTGCATTCTGCAATAATGAAAAGTTATTTATTTATTTATTTATTTTTACTTTCGGTGAAATGAAAAATCGGACCCCAATTAAATACAATTACTTATTTAAGAAGTGTTCTTGTACAAATATATTTTGTAGCGTCAAATCTGCTGTACATAAACTATAAAAATATAGAAGTAATATTTATTATTTTTCCATTTACTGGAAGTAAGAAAAATAATATATGGTGTAGAAATCATAAAATATCTCTTGATTGTTATTTGTTTTCATAATTATCTAAGTCATACTTTAAAACTCGAAAGAAAAAAGTAATAAATAATTGTTATTTTAACCCTCTTCACTAAAATATTTTTTTACTCTTAAATGGTACATCTATTATTGTATAAAAATAATTTTTGCAACAGAAAATATCTTTAATTCAATTTAAAAATTAGACTAAACGTAATATAAATACATTAACTTTTATAAAATTATCCTTTGTAGTCTCTCTTTTGCCGAAATATTATTCATATTATATATAATCTTCAAAAGTTAAAAAAGCTTTATTCATAAGTGAAGCAGACATCTTTCACTGTATTTCATATAAATATATGTTTACAATGATACATATAATCCTATTTACATTTATAATAGTATTGTTGTGAACACTAGATTTCTTTGTATAACATTTTCAAAATGAATTTTAAATGATTTTAAATCTATTCCTTCGGTTAAAATTTGATTTGCAAAATGGAATTATCTAAAGCTTTACTCTTAATCTTTCAATAAAGACGAACATGGTTTAAATCTGATCAAAATTGTTTGAAGATGAAACATACATTTATTAATTCAAGTAAAGGAAAAATGTTTAAGTACTTTTATCAAAGAAAATATTTTAGGATCATCTAAATATACTCATGTTTAAGCATACGGTTTAAATTTTATATAAGATGTGCATTTGTAAGTTAAATTAAATTGGCTTAAACTAGATAAGTTTGATTAAAGAATATAACATTTAAAATCTTTATTGAAATAGTATGTAGTTGAATTAAAACTCTTATAACTTTCTTTCACGTTTTTTATTTATTTATTAATAAACAGATGATGCATTTTCTTTCATTTATTCGAAAAGTTTCAGTGTATTAAATTTAATATATACATATATATGTGCGTGTGTGTGTCCCAAAAAAATCACAACTCTTACTACTTACAGGCAGTCAGGAAAATTTGTTTTAGCAAATTTTTATTTTATAGACTGCATTATTTTCGAATTTGAGATTTTGGTACACTTTTTATTTATATATTTGCTACGTTTCTTGAATTCTGATTGGCTGTTTGCAAGATTAACGCATGAGTTCGGAGAAAAGAAGCGATAGCGAAACCGTATTGTCCGCGAAAACGTGAATTTAATTTCATGTTTGACTTTGACAGCAGCTGAGAATAAAAGGATTACATACATTATTTAATTAATTATTTATTAAATTTTAGGATTATATATTTTATATTATTCTTCATTATTAATATTTAATTAAGTTGTAAATACAAATTTAATATTACAAACAAATCATTCTAAATTTAATTTTTTAAATATGAAAATTTCAGTATCTTTTTTTATATGTAGTAATATATATATATATATATATATATATATATATATTATGTATTAGAAACTTAATTATTAATATTATTATTTTGAATATTAAGATTGTAAATGGGATCGGGAAATAAAATAAGTTTTGATATTAGTTTTATTTATATTGTTATTACAATTAAACTTATAAATGTCAATTGAAATACTAATATAATTAACTGTACAATACTTTGATTTTAAATTAGTTAGAATAAATTATGCATTATAATTATATTAAATCTAAATGCATTAAATAATAAAATAAATGATTAAACTTTTAATTCAGATTTCATTATCTTAAAGATACAAAGTAATATTACTACATTAATAAATACTAGGTCAGATACTTATTTCATTTACTGCTATCAAAACTAATAGATATTCTTAAAAATATTTCAACATAAATCTTTATCTTTTATTATGCATCGTAATAAGAATTCACAAAAAAAAGTACTCTTGTGCATCTGTAATAAAAACTATAAATTAGATTTTTGTGCATATATATTTTATTATTAAATCTCCTTTTGTAATTAAAAATATTCTGTAACCAAAAGTATTAAAACCAAAATTCAATAGAAAATCACGGAACCTCTTAAATAATCTGAAACTAAAATTCAAACCTCTTAAAATAATTTCGTGGAGGGCATTCCACCTAGGTCTAGAACCCTTGTGATATCAATCAGACTTGATGCTCACACCACCACTTGATTTTTTTTTTGTGATTAAATATGCCGATAATTATATATATATATATATGTGTGTGTGTGTGTGTGTGTGTGTGTGTGTAAGAACAGTAGCAATGGGATGCAATTACTTATAAAAGAAAATTTTCAATGAAATCTCTAATATGGTAAAATATAAAACAGATTATGAAATATATATTAGACAAATCTGTTCCCAAATAGTTTATCTATTTCTAACCCACTTCTAAAGTTAAATTTTATACGTGAACTCAAGATATATGTATTATAAATTTGTTGTATTTATATAATTAAAATTACTTCCCTTCCTCCTACCCGGAAAAAAAAAAAATATATATATATATATATAGCTCTTATAACTGTTATTAACCCAACAAAATTCGATATATTGGCCATACTATTAGGCGAATAAATATGGGTATCGGGTTCGAACCATCGTCGGTCTGATCCTAAAAGTTTTCCGTTGTTTTCCCTAAAACTTCCATGAGTATGAGCTAGTATCCCATAGAAAGTCCCCCTAAAGAATATTTCACCCAGTCCAGGCTCTAATGTAGACAATGGATTTTAAATATTGCAGCAACTCAGAAATATTTTATAAATACATTTGGTTATTACTTTGTAGATTCATTGGTAAGTTAAATCTTTATATATATATTAAAGATTGGCTGATAAATTAATTTCTTTAAATGATTATATATGTATGCATATATATATATATATGCATATATATATATATATATATATATACATATTGTGAACGCCGCACCTCTGATTTCGAGAGTATTAAAAAACAAGAACTAAAAGTTTGTTACGAAAATGTGGCAACAGTGTGTGTGCGTATGTGAATCAAGATGGACTAACGTTCCATTCTACATGTTTTTTAGAAAATACTTTACTTGATGTTAATTTCTGTATTCGTTATGTATTTTATGTTTGTGCCGTAAGTAAATATACGTTTAAAAGTAAACCAAGTGTGATCAGTGTCTTGATGTGTCTCGAAATGAATTTACCGAAAGAAAAGAACCAGGTGCGAAAAAGCAGGCACCACAATTGGCGAAGTCGACAAGGATATGTGATATAGCTATAGTACTCGTATGGATTATGTCATGATAGTGATGAAAAAAAAAAAAAGGGTATGTTTTTTTTTTATGTTCCATCAAGAGTCATATTTTGTATAAGTTTCATATTAAATAATTCGGATTAAGCATTTAGATATTTTGTTCCGATTTTGTATTCCAACAAGGTAAAGAGTATGTAAATGAAAATTGAATATTTCGTAATGTTGAAATAATAATAATTCTAGTGTTTGAAAAATGAAAAATAGAAATATATTTGTTTATTTGTATTTAAAAAGCCGGAAAATAGTAAAAAGAATGATGAAAAGAATATGTTTTTATGCTATTCAAGATAATTGTGATTAATTTCTGTGTGTTCTTTTTATTCATCACGTGATTTAGAATAAATAAGATTTCATTAAAGCAGATTAAAAAAAAAAAAAAAAAAAAAAAAAAAAAGAGAGCTCTGTTTTGATTTATTTGTTCTGTTTTATTGAATGATTGTGTATTTGTTAGACCTTGATAATTATTTATATTTATTTATCTTTATTATTATTGAAATATTAATGAAATATCTCAGTAAAAAAAAAAAAAACTAGTGAATTATTCTTGTGAACGTCCGGTTTTGTTTATTTTTTTACTTTGAGGAATGAATCGAAAATTGTTTTTTTTTTTTTTCTGTTTAAAAGTAAGTTTGATTAAAGGTTGCTATGGCAACATTATTTCTAATTTATTGAAAGCTGGTTATGCAATAAAGTAGATTCTGATTTATTTAATGAAAGAGTTGATTGTGTTGCTATGGCAACATTATTTCTAATTTATTGAAAGCTGGTTATGTAATAAAGTATATTCTGATTTATTTAATGAAAGAGTTGATTGTGTAAACATTTTTCTTTTATTTGTTATTTCGATACATATTATTTTTTTTTTCTCCTTTTATGTATGCATTCCGACTTAATGATTATTTTATTTAATTTGGGGGAAAATGTTGTTTAAGATAAAAAATAAGATGTCAAATCTGGCGTTCTTAAGGAAAATTTGAACTTGATTTGATTTCATCCATCCGAAGATGGCATTTTTGGGTAAAGGGAATAAAAAAGATTTGCAAGAAGTTGCTACTGAGCTTGGAGTGGAAGGAACTCAACATTTAAAGTTATATGAGTTAAGAGATGCTATTTTGGCTTCAAAGAATTACGATGAAGAATTTGTTAAAGAAACATTAGCGAACGTACTAGAGGAACGTAAGAGAAAAGAAGAGATGGAGGAACGCCTAAGAAGAGAAGAAATAGAGGAACGTAAGAGAAAAGAAGAGATGGAGGAACGCCTAAGAAGAGAAGAAATAGAATTGGAAAAAATGCGGTTGGAAAATGCAAGAATAGAACTTGAGAAGAAAGGAATTACAAATGAAACTTCTGAGAAAACGCGCGTAAAATTACATAACATCTTACAAAAATTTGATCCTAAAACATGCGAAATTAGCCTGTATTTAGTTCTTTTTGAGCGGCAGGCAAAACGTGCCGAAATTAAAAGAGATGATTGGGTTTCTCATCTCATTGGGCTACTGCCGTACGAAATCGCGGAAGTTATAGCTCGGGAAGACTAAGAAATCACGAATGATTACGGAAAAGTAAAAGCGTTATTGTTAAAGAGATATAAACTTACTCCTGAAAGATTTCGACAACTTTTCATTAAGCATACTAAAAAAGCTGATATCACATGGAGAGATTTTGCTTACGAGTTGAAAAACTATTTTACTGAATGGATTCGGGGATTAGAAGTTAACACATTTGAAGAATTATATGATTTGATTATTACAGATCAAATTAAAAGGAAAGTACCTCCAGAAATTAAAGAACATTTCATCGATGAATGGTCCTTGTTTAAGTCATCTGATATTATTTCCAGTAAATTAGATGATTATGAAAATGTCAAAATGACTTTCAATAAAAAACCGAGAGAAATTTCTCATAAAGAAAATTGGAATCTTCCATCCAAAGGGGCGCATTTCGGAAATAACAATAGAGATGAGAAAAGGGTTTTTACTAAGCCACAGCAAGAACAAAGAGACATTCGTCCGAAATTCTCCTGCTATTGGTGTGGAAAGGAAGGCCATATGAAAAAATCTTGCCCCAAATTGAATTCAGCAAGTACATCTTACGTGAAAACAAACAAAAAGAGTCAAGAAAGTAAGGGCCTTAATAAGGTCAGTGTTAATCTAAATAGCGCTTGTTTCGAGTGGGAATTTCCAGTCAACGAGAAAGATGGCGAGCTTCTGAAAGTGGATTTAGGAATCGGAGGTCAAAAATTTCAAGGCATCGTGGACAGTGGTGCAGAAATCACCGTACTACGAAAATCAGTTGTACCTGAGGAACACTTACAGTCAAGTGGGAAAATTCTTTTGAGACCTGCTATAGGTAATCCAGTGGAAGCACAACTTGTGTCAATTCCGCTAAGTCTTCATACAGATGAAGAAATCATTCCATATGTTCAAGTGCATGCTGCAGTAGTAGAAGGGCTGCATGAGGAAGCTTTAATCACTCCCAGGGTATATGAATGGTTGAAGGAACAAAAGCGTTCTTATTTGGGAGATGATACAGGAATCACTTCAGTAAAAGAAGCTAATGAACAATCCTTGTTCAGTGTGGAGGGAAGGTCTCCCGAAAACATTTCTTTAGGGGATAAAATGAATATCCCGAAGAAAGAAGTCGATGAACAATCCTTGTTCAGTGTGGAGGGAAGGTCTCCCGAAAACATTTCTTTAGGGGATAAAGTGAATATCCCGAAGAAAGAAGTCGATGAACAATCCTTGTTCCATGTGAAAGGAAGAAATCCTGGAAATTCAGGGGTTGAGGTTAATATCAACCCAGTGGAAGAAAACAATGAACCGTCCTTGTTCAAAGTGGAGGGAAGGTCTCCCGGAAACCATTCTTCAGAAGAAGAGGTTGAAGTAATCACAATAAATGAAGTCGGTGAACAATCCTTGTTCAGTGTACCTGAGA
Organism: Salticus scenicus; assembly: GCA_963930645.1. Lineage (NCBI taxonomy): Eukaryota > Metazoa > Arthropoda > Arachnida > Araneae > Salticidae > Salticus > Salticus scenicus. The sequence continues at coordinate 106,166,515 of OZ005649.1, forward strand.
ATAATTCAAACGACAATTATCTTGGGAATGAGGCAATTAGTACTCCACTCACAGAAGATAATGAAAAGTGTATGTTCTGTATGGAGGGAGAAAGTCACGAGACTATTCGAAAGGCAAAGCTAAACAACAGCGAGTCCCATCATCCAGAAACCAAAGTCTCTAATAACTCAGTAGTTAAACAGACATTGACCGAAACCGATAGTAAGGATGAAAGAAATGAAAATATCCCTGTTCCACAAGCACAAGTGTTTAGGGATGAGCAGTTAGCCTGTCCTACATTGAAAAGGTGCTTCGAAGAAGCTAGGCAACATAAAAATGGTTATTGGATTGAAAGAGGTTTATTATATCATATGGGTAAAGTAGGCGGACAGAAATATATTCAATTGGTCGTACCGGCAAGCAGAAGAAAGGACATTTTGAAATTAGCTCATGAAACTCCTAGTGGTGGACATCTGGCAGCTAAGAAGACCAGAGACAGAATTGCAATGTCTTTCTGGTGGGAAGGAATGCCAAAAGAAGTTAAACAATTATGTGCTTCGTGTCATGATTGTCAAATGCGCAGGAAAGGAAAAGTAAACGATAGAACACCTATCGAGTCTGTTGGAAGGCCAGAACTCCCATTTCAAGTGGTTAATGCCGATATTTTAGGCCCAATATAGCCAAAGTCATCACGTGGCCATCAGTATGTACTGTGCGTTATGGACCAGCATAGTCGTTGGCCGGAAGCAATACCTCTGAAGTCTTTAACAGCAAAGGCAGCCTGTGATGCATTTATAGAAATATTTGTACGAACTGGAATTCCTCGAGTAATTGCAATGGATAACGGAAGAAATTTTGCCGCACAGCTGACAAAAGAATTTTTAAAACGATTAGGATGTGTTCCTAAATTTTCCACTCCAGGTTATCCACAATCGAATGGTTTGGTTGAAAGATGGATAGGAACTATGAAATCCATGCTACATCATGCAATTAATTCACAAGGTCGAGGCTGGGATAAACAGTTGCCATTCTTGTTATGGGCATACAGAGAAGTGCCTAACGCTACAACGGGTGTTGCCCCATTCCTACTAGTTCATGGGCGACCACCTGTAGGACCTCTAGCCATCCTCAAATCAAGTTGGGAAGATGAAGTCGTACTCCCTCAAGGGATTGGAGAATCTGTAGCTGACTACCTGTTGAAACTCCGGAAACGTTTAGAAGACGCGGCACAGTATGCGAATAGCATAGCTCAAGAACAGCAGCAGAAATATGTACATTATCATAATTTACGGTCAAAAGATACCGAATTTTCTGTTGGGGATGAAGTTGTAGTGTTAATCCCTGATTCAACAAATCGTCTTTGTTCAAAATGGAAAGGACCAGGAGAAATAGTAGAAAAGAAGTCTCCACATTCTTTTTATGTCAAACTACCTGATGGAAGTGTTCGACATCTTCATCAAAATAAATTGCGTAAATATATTCAACCTGTCAGAGCTGTAGGAATTATTTACGAAACCGATGAAGAGTTTGGAGATATACAACATGCGCCCGTAGAATCACGGCAAGTAACAGACGAAGAACTAAAAGCTGGTATAAAATCAAATTCGATATCAGCAAAGCAACATAAACAGCTGTTGAATCTGATTAAAGAATATCTAACAATATTTGATGGGGAATTAAAGAAAGCCAAAGTTCCTCCACATGTTATCCAGTTAAAGTCTGGAGTAGAGAGGAAACAACCTCATCTTTATAAAGTTCCAGAAACATTAAGATCTAATATAGAAAAACAGATAGCAGAATTATTGGAAAAAGACCTGATAGAACCCTCTTCAGCAGAAATAGCATATCCATTGGTATGTGTAGCCAAGAAAGATGGAACTGTCCGACTTTGCGTGGACTACAGAGAGCTGAACTCAGTTAGTAAAATTCCACCTTTTCCTATGCAGAATTCAGAAAATCTTAGATTTAAAGCTGGTGGAGCTCGTTACTTGACAACTTTAGATATCCTTAAGGGATATTGGGAAATACCCTTAGCAGAGCAAAGCCGAGAATTAACCAGTTTTGTATCTCCAAAGGGTCAGTATCAGTGGAAGGTGATGCCATTTGGGTTATCCGGAGCACCAGCAACATTCCAAAGAATAATGAATCAAGTATTGCGACCTCATAGTGACTACGCCGAAAGTTTTCTTGATGATATTATCATATTTTCTTCAACCTGGGAAGATCATCTTAATCATATTAAATCCATTTTAGAAACTCTGGAAAAATTGAAGTTTTCGGCAAATTTAAAGAAATGCTCTTTTGCGATGTCGAAAGTAAAATATTTGGGACATGTCGTAGGCTCAGGAGAGCACGGCCCAGATCCGGACAAGATATCAGTTATTAAAGATTTGAAAGCCCCTAAAACTAAGAAAACATTGAAGTCACTCCTAGGATTATTTAACTATTACAGAGACTATGTGCCTCGGTATGCCAATATAGCAAAACCTTTAACGGACCTAACTCGAAAAACTGTGCCAAACGACCTTCCATGGTCAGAAGAAGCCGAAAGCGCATTTAATTCGTTAAAGAATTGTTTGTGCTCTATAACCTCTCTGTATACACCTGATATGTCGAAACCTTTTGAAATCGATACTGATGCTTCAGTGACCGGAATTGGAGCCTGTCCAATGCAGAGAGATGAGCAGAATAAACTGAAACCAATAACTTTTGCAAGCCAAAAACTGACCCCTGCTCAATCAAAGTGGAGCACTATTGAAAGGGAAGCTTATGCTGTAATATGGGCATTAGGTAAATTCGAAATGTGGACTTATGGAGCCACTATTATCTTACACACGGACCATAACCCTTTAAAATATTTGACAGAAACAGTTCCTAAGAACGCCAGATTACAAAGATGGGCATTGGCTCTATCTCGCTATCCAGTGACTATTGCTCATAAGCCAGGAAGCAGTAATACTATTGCAGATGCTTTATCACGCATTCTTGAATAAAGTCATAAGTTAGTTTAATATTGTATTTGTTATTACATATATATATATGTGTGTGTGTTTATTTTGTTTCTTATATTCAAGTATATTAATTCATTAAGATTATTTAAAGTGCATAAGAAAATCCATGTCAGGATAAATGTTTATTCATATATATTATATATATATTTTATTTCTATTATGTGTTTAAATGTTACTTATTTTATACCATAGAAAATATTTAGATATTAAGTGAAATATAAATGTTATTGCTCTTGATGGAACATCGCATATTAGGTCAAAGATGAGACAATAATTAAGAATTTAAAAGGACAATTAAACTTTCATGAACATTTATTTAAAGATGAAACAATAATTAACAATTTAAAAGGACAATTAGACTTTCATGAACAGTTATATAAATTATCCACAAATTTTTGTTAGTAGTTTCACTGTGAAGGCCATTGTCCCTCAAGTGAAACTGGAGGGAAGGTGTGAACGCCGCACCTCTGATTTCGAGAGTATTAAAAAACAAGAACTAAAAGTTTGTTACGAAAATGTGGCAACAGTGTGTGTGCGTATGTGAATCAAGATGGACTAACGTTCCATTCTACATGTTTTTTAGAAAATACTTTACTTGATGTTAATTTCTGTATTCGTTATGTATTTTATGTTTGTGCCGTAAGTAAATATACGTTTAAAAGTAAACCAAGTGTGATCAGTGTCTTGATGTGTCTCGAAATGAATTTACCGAAAGAAAAGAACCAGGTGCGAAAAAGCAGGCACCACACATATATATATATATATATATATATATACACATATATATATATATATATATATATATATATATATATATATATATATATATATATATATATATATATATATATATATATATATATATATATATGTATATATATATATATATATATATATATATATATATATATATTGTTTGAATGCTGGAAATTAAATGAAAAAAATTAATATGCAAACATAAGAGCATTTTAAAAAAATTATTTTATCAATTAATAGAGAAAGCAGTATTCAAACATGTTTAGATTATATTGTTAAATAAATTATAATAATGTAAAAGAAAAAGAAAAGGTTAAAAATTGTTTAGCAGGATTAATTTTTAAAAAATATTTAATTTTTTAATTTAATTTTATTGAATTTAAATAGTTTTTGAGAAATTTTAATACTTAATATTGTTATATTCCAATGCATATGCATACAAAATGTTTATAATTCTAGGAAGTTATTTACAAAGGAAAAAAAAATATGTTTACCATTTCCATAAATAACCTTTATAATACAAAAAAATTATTCATATTGAAAAACAATATTAATATACTATATCTCAATTTACTGAGAATTTTAGAAATTTCAATTAAAAAGGAAAAAAGAAAAGTGCAAAACACTGTGCTGTTTTATATTTTTCATTTATATAATATCCACGCATTATTTTAAATTCCTTCCTCTAGTATTATTATTCTTCAATTAATTTCACAGAACAATACGCACACACAAAATAATAATAATAAATAAATAAAAAAGAACGCAATTTATCTCTTGAAAATAGTACGCAATTCGCTGTCCCAGTATGAAATGAAACAGAAAGAAACAAGCGAAAAGCATTCTGGGTAATTCGCGGGTTTCCCTCTTATCCCCTAGTATATTGCGGGGTTGATTTCGGAGGAAAAATGACCCTGGTCTAACCCTCCTTTTACGCGGGAAGGAAGAATGTGAACAGCTTCGCGAAGATTGACGCGGGTAGGACCCGGGTAGAAACTGCTCATGTGAACGGGGCTAATGTGTGTAACCAACATACTTCAAGAAAAAAATTTAAGAAGGAATACAAGCTAGGTGTTCTAAATCTGCATAATATAGATAAGGTACATTATTTTTTTCTTTTAGATCAAGCAAATAATTTGTGCACAAGAACATGAAAGTATTAAAATACATTACGTCTATTGACAAAATTTTCGGTAGATTCAGTTTAACAACTTTCCACTGTATTAAAAAAATAAGTATTATTTATATGCAAGCATGTTTTGTATGAAAATCATTTAACATTCCTTTACACGGCAGCAAAAAAGAATTATGAAATCATAGGACTAACCTGTGTTATAAGTTTCCATATTGTACTAAATGTTAGTGGTGTATAAATAAATTATCGAGAATATACAGGACTACACATACACAATACATAGTGAATATTCTCTACTGAATATAAATAATGGAAATGTTTTATAAATATTTATAAGTCAGGAATACTGTTGTGGAATAATACTTATTTTTTCATACTCTCTAGTAAATAAAAATTAAAGTGGAATTTAAAATTTAACCCTGCTTTTTTGCTATAACGATGCACTGTCTTTACTTTTATTTATTGTATATATTATTGTGTATTATTATATTCAGTATTGTATTTATTATTATATATGACAGCATGATGTAAAAATTAAATAATTGCAAGAAATTCAAATTATGTGTTTTAATGATTATAAGCGTCATTTGGAAATTTTTTATAAGATTAGTAAGTTTCAAGAAATGTTTTAAGTAAAATTTCTCTGAATAATTTAGGATAAACTTTTAAATTTAGTAAAAGCTTTAAAGTTTTGTGTATGTATGTACTATGCACGAACAGGGGAATAATAAGCGCGGTGGCATCCATTACACAGAAATATGCCTCTAGTAATATATTTCTAAAACTTTTTTAAAAACAATTTTATTTTACCTTTATGTACAACACTTTTCATGTTACCTTCCATTTATAACCTAACAATATTGAAGTGATGGTAAGAAAATATCGTATGAGTGACGCCCCTTTTATCACTTTAATAATTACTGGATAGAACAAATCTAAGTTTTTCACAATATACAGCGATAATGTTGTTAATAGGGAAAAAAATGTCGTAAATTCAGTATTTAAACAAAATTACTTATGTAATTAAATAAAGTTTTTATTATAAATTTAGAAGCACCAAGAATTAGGTAATTAAATTGTCTGAAAAATTTAATTTATCAAATTTATGTATAAAATTATATATTCAGAAAATCACATATACCTATAAACTGACTAAAAAAGAAAAATAAAGAAAGAAAACTACCGAGTTTAGCTAATTTAACAAAATTAACTAACGAAATTATGTTAAAATACTATTTTAACAAGCCTACAGTTTGATCGCACGCAGTGGATATCGAGATCCGATGTTGTGCTAGCTGGAATATGATACCAAAGGCATTGGTGACGCAGTCAAAGTTCTTGTGTAATTTCTGTCCTTCTGTGCCTGCGCTCGGGTAAAACGCTGCCGCATGCAGTGGGGCTGATATCGTACAGACTGGAAAGTCGCTACTTAAGGCAGGGGAAACACAGATTTTTATGTTAATAAATGATGTAGAATGTTAGGAATTTTAGGAATTTTCTTTTAAATATAGTGGCCAACGGAGAAAGGAAAACCAGCTAGAGCTGCACCGACGCATGGTCAGGTACAGATAGTAAATTAATAAAATTTATAAATACTTTCATTAGCTAGTGCATTTCATACAACTCTTATTTATTTATTTATTTATTTATGTAAGTTCAATTTTAATTGTGAACTGTCTTCATATTTTCGCATTAAATAATATTAATGATATAAAAAGTACACGTATTAATAATTCCTTGTAAAATGTGTTCTAAAATTTTAAGACTTACATGAAAGTAAATTTAATGCACCATACTTAGAGATGTGAAATGAATATATTCTAATTAATTACCGTGAGCTTTCGTCATTGAATGACGTTCTTCAAAATAAAACGAAATTCCGAGGAAAATTCTATATAAGTTTTAATTCCCTTACTTCATTATTTGTAGATTAAATTGTTTACCAATAACCCCACCCCATGTCTGATAATATTATAACTAATAAAAAGGAAAATGATTTCCTAAGTCTTTATCTGTCAATTGCGGCAACAGAATTTTCACTGTGCAGTTATACATCTGAACTTGTTTGTTCTTTGAAGAAAAAAAAATATTACTGCCCATACAAATTTCAACATACTATCTGGACTATGTGTTCCGCAAAATATTCAGGATATTGGATTTTTCCTTTACTTTTGTATTTATTTTTAGTAACTTTCTTCACATTTTTATTTACTTCATGCATATTTGTTTTAAATAGTATAATCAGAAATATTTACGAACTAAATTTGTAAATGTTTACAGTTTATAAATGTCTGTAAGAGCTTATGAATGTTTTAATGCGTGTTACCAGATATCACGATGGATGTGACATATAATTATGATATTTCGTATTTTAGAATACTCTAATGCTAACTGAAATAATGTATTAAAAAAGAAGATAAAAAATTAAATAAGAGTTACTAGATTTAATTAAAAAAGTAACTTAAATAAAAAGGAATATAACTAATTTTAAGCTTGCTTTATAAAAAGATATCTGTATAAAGTTAAAAATTATTAAAAATTACTTTTTGTACAGATCTGTAATTTTTTAATTAAAAGAACAATAGCCAATAAAAAATTACGTATCAATATCTAGCAACCTTTAAATGTTAATTAATGTTTATAGTCTGTAAAATCTGTGATATTCGATAGGATTTAGTGTTTAATGGTTTGTGTACACATACTCCCTATTTCATGCCAACTATATTTTTTTTAAATAGTATGTAAAACTGATTTGTAAAAATAAAAAAGAAAAGAAAAGTTTTTTAATACGAAATTTAAAAATCGAATGTCTTTTCAAATATGTGTTGAAAGTTAGAAGATTTATAGCTTTTAAATATTAAAATTTAATTTCAAACTGGCATGAAAAAGTTATATTTTATATAATTATGATTAGCCCATTAAACAGATTTTCATCAAACATAACCAAGAACGATCCTAATTAGAACAGCGTTCTAAAATATATATATATATATATTTCAGTCACTCTATTTGTAAAAACTGTACAGCTTATAAATCTACAAAACACCAGACAGATCCACCCAAATATACATACATATACACACGAATGAACAATTCCCTTAAACTTATGTTAAACCTCTTTTATAAACTTTTTAAATGGGGATTAATAAATAAATAAATATATAACTACACGTAAATAAACAATTTTTGAACTGACTTCATGATAAAATTAAAATGGAAATCGTTACTAAAGCATGAAACTTCATACTTTGAAGCAATAAATATTCTTTTTAACAAATTAAAAATGAATTTATTTCTTAACGCTAAGCACATTATTCTGAGTTTGTCGATCGATAAATTAATTACGTTATTTGACTGCCAAAGGCAATTGAAGTATTCTCCCTATAAATGTTTTGTTATGGAGTTTTCACCAGATGTACAAGTCTTCATGTCTCCTCTGTTCCATACAGTATTTTTACAAACATTTCAGTTCCTGTACGTGTGTGTGTAAGATAAAATTTAGATCTATCTTATTACCAAACAACAACAACAAAAATAAAATACAGAAAAAACAAATATCATAATTAAGTTAGGTGTAATGTACAGATGAGTTTGCTAAGTTTCGATAAAAATCCGAATGCCTGGAAGTAGAAGCAAATAAAACTGTGCGATAAAACAGCTCTAATAATTCTGTTTAACTCATTCCAACTTAACCTACATAATTGTGTAGGTTAGATATCTACATATCCACATATTTTTTTTGCATCTGCAGCAGACGTTTAAAATAAAAACAGGCAATGGACGATCGTACTATAATTCCTAGAAAGTGTACAGTATCATTTTCAGTCAACAAATGGTGGTTGTACTCGAAACTTTCTTTCAGCAGGCAAAAACAGAAGACTTTAATGTTTTATGGTAAACATGTTCAGATTCGAAAAGGTTAAATTTTCTACAAAAAATCCATTTAAGATGCCCATGCTCATATATTAGTTGTTTACTAAAAGACAATTGATAGCCTGCTTTTTTAAGTAAGACACTTTTAGTTCTTAGAAAGTGACTCTCAAGACGGCTCTACCTATTTTTTGCAAACTTCCTATATTAACTGTGTTTTATATGTTTTTTCATCTGTACTAATTGGTTACTACACGAATTTTGTTTAAAATATTAAACGATTTTATATCAATTGGCAGTTATTTTTCGCAAAATGTATAGTCGATAATTGAAGTAAGTATCTATAAGAAATATATAATAAACTAGTAAATTTATTTAGTTTTATCATAAATAATTTAAATCTCAATTTAAAATATTTTTTTTTTATTTACATTTTTCTACTATAAAATATTTAACCTTAATATAAATATGTGTATGAATTACAAATGAAAGTATAGAAAATCCTAGATATAAATTTGTATCGCATTTATTCCTGCAATCTCTAAATTTCTTGAAGTATAATTTAATTATCTGGATTTTCAAACAGCTCTCACTTCGTTTACATAACTCATTCTTTATTTTGTCAGCATCTCGAAGCTTTATATTAATAGCCTCCCTATTATTGAAAACGCCATTCATTAACATCATGACGCGTCTGCGGACAGTGATTCATCAAATAGAAGCTTTCAGTCGGGTAGTTTATCATGTTAGCCCCTGGACATTTCTAACGTGTGATAAAATATGTTTTCGCGAATGTTATCAATTACAGCCGTGTGAATAGAAAGACACAAATTATTTCAATGCCTGTTTCGAAATTAAGATTACCGAAGACGAAGGTATACATTTTCAAGGCGATTTTAATCGACATTTATTTTTTATTTATTTATTTATTTATTTATTTTTTTTTTTCATGGGAGAAAATAAGGTTTTAAATAAATATATAGCTATTTAAATTTTGATATATGTTCTTGAAAAACGTTATTTTAGTATTAGAAAACTATTATGCGTTTTATAAAAGTACATATATATGTTTCATTTTTATTTTAATTTCATTCTTTATGTCAAAATTTTATTAATTATCTAAATTGTAGTTTTTACCTTACAGAATTCTTGCAAGTTAAGGAACCTGCATTTGAAGAATTTTATTGCATAGATTTTTTTTTCTTTCTTAGTATTTGTGTTTTTCAACCAAACGTATTCATATATGAATTGATAAGATAAAATAAATATTGTTTTCATTTATTAACTAGTTGGCATAGGTGGACTCTGCTCAGTTCCCCATCATATTTATGTTCTCATAAATTTCTAGTGCGAGACATATTATAATCATGTTAAAAGAAATGAATTTGACGAAAGCTTGATATAGTGACAGAATGAAATCCCCGCCTAATAGGCTATCCACCGTTCTTATTTATCTTATTTATCTTATTCTAATCTATTAATTCTTTTTATCAGGGTCAATTCTGTTGTTTAGTTTTCATGCTACTATTTCCATTACAATAAACCTCAAAATTCATATTTATATGAAAAATTTACAATTTCGCTATGTTGATAAAATCGTAAATTACGAATAATTTACGAAAATTTCCTAGTAGAATATTTGTATTCAATCATGTTCAAACAAATATCATAAAATTAATTTTGAAGTTGTCTAATGTATTTAGGATCCTTAAAATGGAAGTTTATGATCAATTTTGCCTTATTCTGACATGTAAAGTAAATCGTAAATTCCAAATAACTTACGAATTTTTTTAATTGGAAAAATCATAGTCTATGATATTCATGCCAGTATCCAAAATAATATTTCGAAAGTGGTTTGACATCTTTACGCTGAAAATATCCCTCAAAATTGACGTTTATGTGTAATTTTGCTCTATTCTGACATGTTAAGAAATTCGTAAATTGCCAATAACTTACGAAATCTTTATATTGGAAAATTCATAGTCATTAATATTCATACCAGTGTCCTAAATAATATTTCAAAAGTAGTCTGACATCTTTACGATGAAAATACCTCTCAAAATTGACGTTTATGTGAAATTTTGCCCTATACTGCCATGTTAACTTGCGAAATTTTCAAAGTAGCATATTTATAGTTACTGATGTTCATTCCGGCATCAAAACTGATATTTTAAAACTGGTCTGACATTTTTACAGTAAAAAGGTTTCATTTAATGCACGTTTAAGGGAATTTTTGTCCTATTCTCCCATGTTAAGAAAATCGTAAATTTCTAATAACTTACGAAGTTTTTAAATTCAAATATTGTAAATGAATAGGGTTCTTGCCAGTGTCGAAAGTAATATTTTAAAACTGATCTGACCTCTCTGCGACAATTTGTTCTTGAGATATCGTGTACACAGACTAACAAACTAACGGACTGACCCACTAACAGACTAACAGACTAACAGACACTCTACAGACAGACACCATAGAAATTTTGTCATTTTCGGATTCCTCACACCTGAAAACGTGTAGAAAAGTCAAAAATCCGAGGTCGAAAATTTTCACGATTACCTAAGTTCCCCATACCTATAGTATGATGAGGAACTAAAAATGCTTTTTTAACATATTATAATGCTTAAATTTAATTATATTTAGTAATAGTGTCTTTAAAATTGGGATGCATGGTAGCAAGTTTTTAATGTAATTTTAAACTGTAATAATTATCGTGGTAAATTATATTTACAAACTATTGATAAATAAGGAACAATAAAAACTTTTTTTTTTTTCTTTTTAACTTTTTTGTGTGTTTATTTACAATGTCTGTATACTTATAATAAATTGCAAAAATTAACATAAGCCAGTCTATAAAAAAATATCTGCGTGCTATTTTTATTATTATTTTTTATTATTTATTTATTTATTATTATTATTATTTTTTATTATTGACTTATTTAATCAATTCTATATCAAAAATATACATACAAATGTACTACTTTTAGTAATGCCTTTTTGAATTTCTGGTGTAAACTACTTTCTCTCGGAATTAATACACGAGGAGAAATAAATCTATGCAGTTTCTGTACCAATTAAAATAAATAACAAAGTCATATACAGCAATGTAATATAAATTTGTAATACATACTATTATAAATGATTTATGAGAAAATTATATAATTTTAAAACAGCAATAATTGCACTTTTCTCCGTATACGAAATTCAGTTTTCTTTTAATATTTTAATGTTTAATTTAATTTTTTATTTATATATCACTGTATATAAAGTATAATATTTTTGACATTTGGTTATTAAGGTAATGAATTCGCAAAAAAATTTCGAAACAATGTTCCATCTTAAATTTTTTGATAGAGAAGGAAAGAAAAAAAAACATTTATTGATCTTCTGATAAAAAAATTTCTAAAAGTTTTTCTTTTGAATGTATACTAGAGTAAAGGGAAATGACAAGCTAAATAAAGAAAATATTTTGAAAAATCGTTTTTCTTGTAATTTGTTGATAGAGATAGCTGTCACCTGTTCCTTAGTTTTTTTTTTTTTTAAAGGGTAAAAACCCTCTTCTTTAAGTATTTTCATTTTTTCTTTTAAAGTAGTTTTTAGAAGAATTTTTTTCTTTGCATTTCAAAATATATATCAATAATCATGTTTGATTGCCTTGAAAATTCGTGATGCTGGCAGTATGTTTGAATTTATTTTGCTGTAACTTTGTGTATTTTGTATAATTATTAATTACGCATACACGATACATTACTTATTTTGTAATTTAAAGGAGCTTTTAAATTATATCTTTTGACTTATTAAAAGAATACCTGTAAAATATTAAAAGAATACCTGTAACTGAAATGGTAATCGAGAAAGGAGAACTTTAATCCCATTTCTATCAATAAATTCCCATATTCTCTCAAATGTTTACTTGATGGAAACTAAGAATTGTTTCTCCTTAATCAACATCCAACAATACGTCAGAAAACACATCACGTTCAAGAAAAAATTTCATTGCAGATCCGTGTTACACTTATTTTTTCCATAATATTGTTAGTAATGGCCTTTTTCTCACACCATTAGTTTATAGAGTCATTTATTATATAATCATATATTATTATATAATCATAATTATATAATCATAATTATATATTAGAGAAGATCATTCTACAAAAAAAAAGTGTTCTGAAAAAATAAGCTAGCACTAACCGTTTTACAGAATAACTTATAATAATTTGCAAATTTAGTAATGAACTAAATTATACTTAATCTATTGTCATGGACATAATTTGGTATTTATTTTTCTAATCATAAGAAACTTTTTGTTTTTCAATTTTGCATAGTAATATTTGTAAAAGTAAATTTTTTATTATTCATTAAAGTAAATTTTCAGTCAGGTACTGTGGATTGCATTACACATACGTTGAATTATGTAATGTACGTTTTGAAGGACTCATCAATCGATTAAAAAGTTTAAAATTAACAATTCAAGATGTTATTAATACTTTGAAGTTTATAAAATTGTTATTTATTCAATGATTTTTTTTTTTTTTTTTAAATGAAAAACAGGATTAAAAAAAATGTAAATGTTTAATTATTACATCTTCCTCTGCATCAAAACAAATAATGTTATTTGTATTATTATTTTTTTTTTTTCATAAAATATAGGAGATTGAAGAAATTGCATGTAAGGCCGAATTGTCATTATTGTCATATAGTTTCCAACCACTGGCAGGATACTTGTACAAATACAATTTAATCCAGGCAAAGATTTTGTTCATATGATAAATAATGTGCAGGCCCTCTAACTCCCAGAAGTATTGTATATGATAACATTAGGTGTATATAAATATAATTCTTTGCTCGGTTATCTACTATTTTAAATATTTTTTACAATTATTCTATTTATTGAAATTATACATTTATAATTAAAATATTAATAATAAAAAATCTAAACATTTTATATAAATTACGATTATGTTTAGCTTAAAACCTCCTTACATTTTAATATTTTGTAACTTCAATTGTTTTAATACTTTTATCTAAAATTCATTACAATACTCTCGTTAGCCCGAAACTGTATTTTGGTTTACAGATAAGACACATTGTTAGATTATTAAATACATTGTTTCTTGTTTCTAAGTTTTTTAATCTGTGCAAAACCTTTTTTTTCAAATTGAATCACCGTAAATATATCGGGGCTGCTTTAAAACATTATTTATTATACTGCACTAAACACTGTTAAATTTCAACATTTCACTTCAAGAACTTTGTAAGATGTTTGGAATTTAATTTCTTCTGAACATGGAAGAGTAAAATAAAACTTCACTTAAGCATGCATTATAATGATTATTTAAATCATAAAGAGATCTTATTTGTTTTAACATATCATTTATTATAGTGGAATAAACATCAACTAAAATCAGCTTTTAGGTAATCAAAGTCCTACAACGAATATGTGATCAACACTGTCAAAAAAAAAAAAGTCCTGTTTGCTGCCAGAAATTTTCTGTAATTCAGAAAAATACGTTCTATCAACGAAATTTTTCCGTTGATAGAATGTATTTTTCTGAATTACAGAAAATTTCTGGCAGCAAACAGGGCTTTTTTTTTGACAGTGTAATCTGCGAAAAAATGAAAATCCTTTTAAAAAATAAAGAAGCTTAAATATTGCAATGAGTTAAATATCAAAGGCATAAGAATATAATAGAATTTTTATTTTATTGTGTTTACCAAATCGACCTACATCAAGCTAAGCATCCAGTTCTGACAGACAATCTGGTACTAACAATGCAGATTCGAAGATTTTATAAGAAAATATTGTTCTTATAATGTATCCACATTTTGTTTTTATTTTGGGAATGATAGACTTAATCAGCACCGCATTTTGAAATCATATATATATTACCCAGATTTCTTTAAAAAATATTGCTGCTATTTGGTTTGACTAAGAATATGAATAACAAAGATTTAATTATTATTAATATCATTATTACTTTGTATTACTCAGATTTTTTCTTATTTATATAATTTATTAATAAAAATAATATTTGATACTCATGATTTTATTTCTTACTCATTTGTAAGTATGCATATTCTTTTTTATGTTCATCTATTTCAGTAATTTATTTTTTTTATATGCGCGAGTATAGATTATTTACAAAATGAGTATTGAGATGATTACTTATTAATTGCATAAGTAGGTACTAATATAAGGTAAAACTAAGCGAGTATCTGCTCACAATTAAACTAAATAACAACAATATACATTAATACATTAATGTTTTGCTAAATTATCCATGCATAATTTGATTTAGCACTTTTTATTCATTTCTATTGATATTTTTTTGTTATATGTTATTTTAATACAACGTGAAACAAGATCAAGAAAGATATTTTATACAGACCTGTGTTTTTGAACATGGGAAGAGATTGTAAATAATAACATTAAATTGTTAACAATAATTTTTGCAACTGAATGTTAATTGGCAATGACTTTAAATAAATTAATATTACTGTCTTAGGAGTAAACATTTCAACCTAATGGTAATCAGAAAATAATAATAATAATAATTATAAGTAAATAACATCAATGAAAGGGACAAAAATAAAGATTCAGAAAAAGTGTACCAAGGTAGAATAATAAGTTATTTGATTACAGCTTTAACTTAAAATTGGTCCATTTCTATTTCTTCGATTTCAGTGTTGTCTTGTTTCCTTGTGGAGAATTAGACTTCTCCATCCTCATTTAACTTTAACTTATAGTTGACTTAAGGTTGAATGCTGCAAACTGAAATACTTAATTTATGAAGAAATGACAGAGTCCAAATATATAAAATTAATGAGCTTTAATTGAGCTTAAATAAGAATGAGGGCGCTGGACTATAATGGCGTTTAGTAACTTACGACTTAAAATGGACAGTCCTCTTAAATACTTTGACAGCAATAAATAGCCACCGTTACTTTACTTTACTTAATTACTCGCAAATGATCTCAACTACTTTCATTTAACTCCCTTAACTCCTAAGGCCAAGTAGTCTTTCGCATGTAGGAGGATTCCCTGACGCTACAATGCTACAGGACTTACTCTCTTCTACCCTGAGCCGCTAACAGCTAGCCTTCTACTAACTCTCCAACTAACTGACTCCAACTATGAAATACATCACCTTTCAACTCCCTCCCCAACTAACACTCTTACCTTCTCTCAACTAACACTCCTTCCAACTAACACACACTAACCCAAAAGCAATCTTCCTTCTCCTTTTATATAAATCACTTTTCAAACTTATTAGCATAATGTCAATTACAATTTTAGCTTAGGATGAGAACTAACTCTATTACTCAATTGAATCCTAAAACCTTCGTATTCATGTGTTACTCTTAAAGTGCGAATTTTAACCGTAGCACTTTGCTAGACTTCACATCCTGACTACATTGTTCCACAATCCTGATTACTTCACAATTCTGACCTGATTGTTCCACAATTCATGCACTTTTTGCTGTAAACGGTGCAGCCTGCTTGCAGCCACCTGCTCTGATTAAACACATTTAAAATTTTAACGTTCGCACTGACATCAAATATTCAATATTCTTTATGCAACAATTTTTCATTCCTTTTTTCTTTTTTCATCATCTATTTATAAGTTTGGGATTTTCTCTGTTCTGTAGTAAGCAGCATAACTTCAAAATTTCACAAACGATGTGGAAGTGAAATGCCGAATTAAATCTCTCAGTTGGTGCGAATGTGTAGTTGATGCTTTGATGAATCACTTGTACCTAATTTTTCCCCCATAATGAAGAAACATAATAATACTTTGTCCTGAAACAACTCTAGCAGGTGTTTTGCAGTTTATATTGTTCACTTAAAAAAGTTTAATTATTAAATTAATTATTACTTGAATTTAATCAGATTAACAAATCAAAGTTAAAAAAAAAAAATATATATATATTTTTATATATTCTTGAATCACCATGTGTTTAATAACCCTTTTTGTATTTAGAAAAAAAAAAAAAAAATAGTAAAGAAAATGTAAATCGGCAGAAGTTAATGGTTAATTATTGGTTAATAAATTCATTATATATGTTTTCAACAAAATTTAAAAACCATATTTTCATCAAATAATAATGAGAAAATATATATATATATATATATATATATATATATGAATTTCTGAAAAACACACCAGCAAAATGCTGCTTAATTAACCATAAATAGGAAAGAGAAGCTAATTAGGGTATTAGGGTATTGAAAGTTTAGGCACAAAAATATATTTTATAAATTACTAAAAAAAAAAAATGCAGTTTTGCTAAACGGCACAAATGCACTTTTTATATTTCAATAAATTTGAGTACCATTTTACAAAAAAAAAAAAAAAAAAGTATAAATTAGATTTCTAAGTACCGAAAAAAGAGAAAAAAAAAGTCTTTTTTACAAAATGTTTTACTTGGAAAACATTAAGAAAGAGGAAACGAAGCGTCTATAAATCTGTCCACAACACCTGGATACATCCGTTGACTAATGGCCAGAAGAACGCAATAGCTTTAAGCATTTGATTTTTTTTGCAACATAGATCTGAAGAAAGGTTTGTCCGATACAAGAATAACAAGTTTCAATGAGTAATATGCCAAACGATAGATTTTTGCTCTGAATGATATTTTTAGAAAACACTGAGAAACGTTTAAAATATCATAAACGCATGATATATATATTTATCACATTGGTTTCTTTTGAATTGTTTAATTAATATATGAAAAAGTGGATTTTCGTATTAAAAAATAAAAATGAGGTTTTTTTTTTCTGTTTATGCCAAACTAAAACAAACATTAAGAGAAATACAAATGAAATTTACAAAGTAGGAAAGTCAATGTTTAACGCTACAAGTGTTTAAGTCGACATAGCATCTCGGACATTTCGACTACCTGTATCTCAGCTTCCTGATCCCCAAACCTTATCCTTTTTTACACAGACCTTAAGCATACCCTTAAGACAAAACATACAAATTTGCATGTTGCTCCGAATTCAGGGGCCTGAGTTTTATAACTTTGAAGACCCGAAATTTACCGGTTACATTCTTCTTGTTGTTATTGTTAAGACAAAAAATGTTGACAGCGATTGAGCCTAGAGTTCTGCAGCTAATGAGCTGAAAATTTGCATGGACATACCTTCTGACCTGCACTAATGCCTTTTGCAATCAAAAAAAAAAAAAAAAAAAGGTCAATATACAGGGTAGTTATTTTCAATTTTGTGATATTTAACCGAAAAATTTCGTGAATTCGTCAAGAGATGGCGCTGGTATTCAATGAATTTAATTTTGTTATTAAGGCATTAAATAGTAATAAATTCTGTTTTTATTTTTCTTTGTTTCTTTACTTTTTACTTCCATTACCCTACTACCGTAGGTAATGGAAGTATTGTATTCGGTCTGAAAATTCGATATCGGGTTTTCACCTGATTTACACGTTTTAAAGTCCCCTGAGTCCAAAAAAGTGGTTTTTGGCAATTGGTCAGTGTGTATGTATGTGTGTGTGTATGTATGTATGTATGTATGTATGTATGTATGTGGAGAATTTTCTGGCTATTATAGCTCAGAAACTAATAAAGATAGATCTACGAAACTTTAGAATTGAAATACGTCTGGTGTACAGATGAAATTTCCAAATTTTGGTGAAAATTGAAAAACCGGAAGTGGGACATCGGAAACCGGAAGTGGGACCGTAAGTCCGTATCTCAAAAACGGCTCTAACGATTTTCTTCAAACTTGCTATATAAACACTCTATTAGATGTCCTTTCGAATTATATAGTTGGTTAGTTCAGGAAAATTGATAGGCGGCCTGTATAAATAGCTCAATTTCAGGCCTCGCAAAGGCGTTCCTTTAAAAACGGTTGTACGGATTTTTTTCAAACTCGCCATTTTAACTCACTTTTAAATATGCTTTTGTATGTAATTATTGTTTTCCTGTCAATAATTGAGTTTAACCGGAAGTGGGACATCTGAAACCGGAAGTGAGACCGTAAGTTCGTATCTCAAAAACGGCTCTAACGATTTTCTTCAAACTTGCTATATAAACACTCTATTAGATGTCCTTTCGAATGATACAGTTGGTTAGTTCAGGAAAATTGATAGGCGTCCTGTATAAATAGCTCAAGTTCAGGCCTCGCAAAGGCGTTCCGTTAAAAACGGTTGTACGGATTTTTTTCAAACTCGCCATTTTAACTCACTTTTAAATATGCTTTTGTATGTAATTATTTTTTTCCGGTCAATAATTGATTTTTTGTAAAAGTTGGTATCTCAAAAATGGCTCTAACGATTTTCTCTTTAGGTCACTTTTATGTTTTCTGATCACATTATCTCTCAAAAATGCATATAATACATGTAATAGCGGGTAATGGAAGTCGTGTGGTTGTTTCACACCAGATTTTTTTTTTTTTTTTTTTTTTTTACAAAAATGGATTGAAATAAATTAAAAGTCACATTTTTCTTAAAATTTTTACAAGAAACATGTTTATTAATAAAAAATAATAATAATAATAAAAAAAAAAAAGATAAATTTGGATTTCGTAATAAATAAAGGACGCGCTAAACAGACTTTTAACAAAAGTAATGTGGCTAATTAAATAAAACAGCGATTCATTAACTATATAATATTACGGATGATGGAAGAATACATATAATTAAATTACGATCATATATTATATAAGAGAAATATTATCATGGAAAAATTTAAATTTGACATTTTTGTATTACTTTTGTAATACTTTTAGTCAACAGTTTCAGGACTATACTGCCTTCGGCAACGTTTATATGATTCGACATAAAAATTATTTAACTAATTTCCCGACTAGCTAGACATTTGAAACTTTCAGAATAGTTCAGAACACGGTAAAAATGCATATTTTAATACATTTAGCCAACTGAATCGAGTTACTGATGCCTTCGGCAGCGTTACCAGTACACATCTTGCAATTGCTTTTTAACTAACTTCCCGACTAGCTCGACATTTGAAACTTTCAGGATAGCTCAGAACATGGTGACAATACATTTTTTAACACTTTTAGTCAACTGTTTCAGGTCCTTATTGCCATCGGCAGCGGTTATATAATTTGAGAGAAAATCTATATAACTAATTTCCCGACAAGCTAGACATTTGAAACTTTCAGAATAGTTCAGAACACGGTGAAAATGCATTTTTAAAATACTTTTAGCCATTTGTTTTGGGTTCCTGCTGCCATCGGCAGCGTTACCAGCACAAACCTTGCAATCGATTTTTAACTAAATTCCCGACTAATTAGGCATTTGAAACTTTCAGTATAGCTCAAAACACGTTGACAATACAATTTTTAACACTTTTAGTGAACTTTTTCGGGTCCCTACTACCTTCGGCAGCGTTTGTGTGATTCAACAGAAAATTTATTTAACTAACTTACCGACTAGCTAGACATTTGAAAGTTTCAGAATAGTTCAGAACACGGTGACAATACACTTTTAATGCTTTTAGTCAACTGTTTTGGGTTCCTGCAGCGTTACCAGTACACATCTTGCAATCGCTCTTTAACTAACTTCCCGAGTAGCTAGACATTTGAAACTTTCAGGATAGCTCAGAACACTGTGACAATACGTTTTTACCAATTTGAAAATCGTCTGAGGACAAATGTTCTCGAATTTACAAATTTGTCCTCAAATGTCCTCAAATTAAAGCATAATTTAACTCTCCCCTCAAATGGCCTTTCAATTTAAGGACGCTGCGATGATTTGTCCTCAAATTGGGTTTAAAAAATTTGGTCGCCTTAGTTAAACCCAATATCAACTCGAGTTTTACCAGAAAACGCACCTTAAATAACAGCTGACAACATATAAATCACAGCACAAACGATACTATAGTCATAACATACAGAAATAAACTACAATTCAATGGTAGATACTTACTTAGTCAAGTATAACTTTCTATTCCGTAAAATCTTAGCGAGAAAGTCACCTCATTAGTCGGAACGGGTCCCCTTTTATAGCCTGCAATTAATCTTGAATTTTACAGTAACTTCCGTAATAATCGTGTTACAGCTTGGACAATGGGTCTATCGATTATGAAGGTTTATTCACCAAGGTCGTCAAAATAGTGGTCAAGGTGCAATAAAGTCGTTAAATTCATCGCCATTACGTGCCCTGATAAAGTGTGTTTTTCACGGAGAAGGATCTTTTTTAACGCGGAAATAAGCTAAAAATGCGAAAAATTGACATTTTATAATGTGACTAAACCTGTTAGAAAGAAATCACATAAAAATAACTAGTACTATTTAGAAATCTGTGACACTATATTTACATCTATGCATTACACGCACGATTTTTATTGATCTGTTACACAAATATATTCATTATGCATACGTATTATATTATAAAAGAACATACATAACCTGCAAAAAGAAGTGATATCTCATAAAAAGCAATACTATTGTAAAAGTCACCCCACCCAGCAAAAACCCTTACTTTCTTATGCATACGTATTATATTTACAAAAGCACATACATAACCTGCAAAATGAAGTGATATATCATAAAAAACAATACTATTGTAAAAGTCACCCCGCCCAGAAAAAACTCTTACCGTTCTTAAGCAGCCAAAAAAAAAAAAAAAAAAAAAAAAAAAAAAAGGATTGATATCAAATTTCGCCGCCGCTATTGAATCCCAAGTACTCAATGCCTAGCTTAATGAAGATTTGCCAATAACACTGCATGTATCTTTCTAATAAATCCTAATCTCTTTCAACATTCTTTGTTAACTGTGTTAGTTTTTTCACTGCATTATAAAGTTATAATTTAAAGTATTTTTACTGCGGGGTGCGTAATAATATTTTAATCTTTACTAACTAAATTTTTTATTAATTAAAACTTCTACATAGGGGACGCCGGATTTATTAGAAAGATATATGCAGTGTTATTGGCAGATCTTCATTATGCTAGGCATTGAGTACCCGGGATTCAATAGCGGCGGCGAAATTTGATATCAATCCTTTTTTTTTTGGGGGCTGCTTAAGAAAGGTAAGAGTTTTTGCTGGGTGGGGTGACTTTTACAATAGTATTTTTTTTTTTTTCAATGAGATTATTATTAGAGGATCATTTATTACTTTTAACGAAAAAACTATGTACCATTGTTTTAGAACATGAGACTTTAAGTAGAAAATATAAATTTGAGCATGCATGCACACACAGACAGATTGTACAGTCGATAACAAAAGTCTCCGAACACTAGCAAAAATTCCTGTATAAAAAAAGTACACTTAATACAGTTTTGTTAAATTAATCCTTGTCGAATCCTGTTTTTAGACTGACTAAGAATAGGATTAGACTAGGATTTATTTAACAAAACTGTATTAAGTATACTTTTTTAATATAGGATTTTTTACTAGTGTTCGGAGACTTTTGTTACCGACTGTATCATAAAAAATAATAATCTAATGGTAGATATACCTTATAAAATTTTCCATTTTCTTTTTTCTTCTGCATTTTACACATTTCATAATGTTTTCAGTCGTTTTGCAGTTTTACCATTTTCCTTTGAGAGATTTTCGCATTTGTTTAACATATGTATATTATCATTGATATAGATATCACTTGAAAGTTATCAATAGTCCATCCATGCTCTGTATTAAGATGAGTCATGTTCATTCTATTCATAATTAAAAAGAAAGGAGATTCGCGTTTAAAGCATATTTTCCTTTCCTTTTTGCACTTGGTGTTTATAGTCTATACACCGTACTTATAGTCCTACTAAACAATTTATACGATTTGTTTAAAGTCTTATTAATCGGTTGCAAATCACCCATAGCACACCATTAATGCGACGTGAAATTCTGCCAACCAACCTTATTAATGGTGTCATTTTTTCAGGCCTCCTAAGTTATTGCTACAGAAATTTCATTAAACATTAGTCATTTTAAGCAAGTCCTATACATTTTAACTCGCAATGAAATAAATTTACATGTCATAAGTAACACACATTATATGCAAGAAGTGATAAAAACATGTACGTGAAAGAAGAGGATATTTAAGATATTAAGAAAAAGAGATTAAATATTTAATATTCTGTAATCAAATACCGCATATGACACTAAACACTCGAATTTCTCATACTGAATATTAGTTAAAGCAGATAATACGATACTTACGATTCATATTCCACATTTTTACATTTCGCATAGTAAAATTTACACAATTGTATTTCTGAAAAATAAAATATTAACGTACTTAATTTACAAACATTTTTTTTCTCATACAGCGATGCTACCTACTAGCCAAAACTCATCTGTTGCTCACCAAAAAAAAAAAAAGTACGGATTTCATCGAATTAACGTCAAAGAAAACATTTTGAAAATATCATAAAAATTCAAGTGTAATCTATGATGTTCTGATCATAAGAAAAAAAAAAAAAAGGCGCGGTAAATAGAATAGTATTAAAAAATTAAAATAAGAATTAATATTTAAAATGTGTAAGAAATAAGAAATAGCTTTGTATTACACTAATATTAACCGACACTATTTCTCTATAAGTGAATCAATCGAGATACTATAAGAAAATACTGTACCCAAATATCCGAAAAAGAATATATTTGTTATTGGAAAAGTATTCCCTACTGTAAGGTAAATAGTCTGTTCTATCATTAGTTTTAGCCATAATTTCTTAACGAAATTCCCTTTTAAAGAGGGCAAATAAGGTTCGAGATCTCTGCTAGAGGCATGAAGTTGCGAAGCGTAAATTGTTATAAATGAAAGTGATGTGATGTTTTCCAAAGCACATAAAGGCAGATGGTATGAATGTTGTAGAATTAGGACCTATGCTTTTATGAGCTATAGCAATAACAGGATAATATAATACATCTGATGAAAGAATAAAAGTTAAGGGTATCATAGTGTTAAATAATTTGTCAGTTTTTACAACCAGTTTATCTATTTTTCCGTACGCGTCAAGAATGTACGTTATATTCGGCATGGTTTGTACCACATCTTCGGATAATCTTTTAAAATATTGAGAGATGATGAATGCAAGAACAGAAAACAAAATTGAGAAAACATACATATGTATAAATGACGACATCATCCAAAATTGTAGCGATATATATACTACGCTATCGCTCATGCCAGAATCACAATCATTAAGCAATCCAAAAAAGTAATCATTTAAAAGAATTTTTCTATATTCTGTATTTCCCAATTTAATAATGCTGTATAGAATAGGAACAGTAATCATAATAATGAAAGTAAGAACCAACGAAAATCTCACACATATCCTCACCCTTTTTAAAGTAGGGAATGTAAAAGATGATGGAGAAAATCGGGCAATTTCAAGAATCAATTTGCCAAGTTTCTTTCTTTTAAAGTAAATGAGATACCTCAAAGCAAGTCCACAAAGTGCAAATAAGAGAGTTGCCAAATTGTGTCGCTTGATAATGTTGTTTCTAGTTTCTAAAATGTTGTAGTAAAACGAGGACAAGCACATGAGGAGAACTGTTATTGATATGAAATGAAATAAACATTCTGGGATAAACCAAATTACCGTCTTGATTATTCCAAACCGCTCTGGTTTAGATAGAAAAGGTAAACCAACAGCGTAGAAATACCAAATACTATCAATAAAGCTTGCTAAAACATCATCTGCAGTTAAATCCTGAATTCTGCTTGATCTTCTTTCCATAGATACAGAATTTCTAGGCATTATTAAAAGTTGTTACAAGCGTAAAAATTTAGCTATAAGTTAAAAAAATATACATGAGTTTCCAGTG
Organism: Salticus scenicus; assembly: GCA_963930645.1. Classification (NCBI taxonomy): domain Eukaryota; kingdom Metazoa; phylum Arthropoda; class Arachnida; order Araneae; family Salticidae; genus Salticus; species Salticus scenicus. Next base: position 106,191,012 of record OZ005649.1, read on the forward strand.
CAACACAAAAAGATCAGTGAAGGAATAACATTCCTGAATGTTTTTAACAGCTTAAAGCTAACTGAACCTGTGACTCCTACTAGGTATGGGAAAAAACTACTGTAGTATTAAAATATTTTTAAGCTTAATATTTTAAGCATCACATCACACAAAATAAATATACTATCTGCCCTAGACGCTGTTTTCTGATTATCTGTTTATCAAGATATATAATATTTTCCTCTGAAATATTTGTGACAATTTTTTAATATTCGTTCCTGTCACAAACATTCCCCATCTATTAATTATACCATTATATTACCGATATGAACCGAAGAAAATCATTAAATATAATTGAAAAACCAAAATATATATATATATATATATATGTTTACTTCGTATAGTTGATGCAAATAGTAATTCAATATTTTGTTCATACAAATTTTGTGTTTTAAGCTATAAACAACGATATTTTTATAATAAAAGAAGTTTTTGCTATGAATAAATTCAATTGTTATTTATGAAGATGTTTTCTGATGATAGAGAAAATAATAATAAGCAAAAACTAAAACACGCCATCTTTATCATTATTCCTTTTATTATTATATATTGTTGAACGAAAAATTCATTCCATTAACACATTATTCCAAAAATAAGTGGGAGGTTCTGAATTTGAAAATGGTACACACCAGAAGTTTTGACCATTGAAACACAGTTCATAAATTATTTAAACACATTGTAATTTCTTCATTATTTTAATGAGTTTATTATCGTTAATCTGATTGCATGTAGATTAGAATATTAATATATATTCATATATATATATATATATATATATATATATATATATATATATATATATATATATATATATATATATATATATATATATATATATATATTATGGATGCATCGAAAACTTGTTTTCGTTAATTTGTTTCCTAGTGTAGATAGTATTGATTTTTTTTAATGCCACTGTTTATTGTAAAACACAATAACAAAACCTAAGCTCAAAAAACTTTGATAGCATTATTGGCGGAAATATTATTTCAATTCAATCAACATTATTAAGCTATCGCGGTAAGTAGTTATAGACATAAATATATCTCATAAAAAACAATACTATTGTAAATGTCACCCCGCTCAGCAAAAATTCTTACCTTTCTTAAGCAGCTAAAAAAGGATTGATATCAAATTTTGCCGCCGCTATTGAATCCCGAGTACTCAATGCCTAGCTTAATGAAGATCTGCCAATAACACTGCATGTATCTTTCTAATAAATCCTAATCTCTTTCAACATTCTTCGTTATCTGTGTTAGTTTTTTCACTGCATTATAAAGTTATAATTTAAAGTATTTTTACTGCGGGGTGCGTAATAATATTTTAATCTTTACTAACTAAATTTTTTATTAACTAAAACTTCTACATAGGGGACACACCCCGCCGTAAAAATACTTTAAATTATAACTTTATAAAGCAGCGAAAAAACTAACACAGATAACAAAGAATGTTGAAAGAGATTAGGATTTATTAGAAAGATACATGCAGTGTTATTGGCAGATCTTTATTAAGCTAGGCATTGAGTTCACGGGATTCAATAGCGGCGGTGAAATTTGATATCAATCCTTTTTTTGGCTGCTTAAGAAAGGTAAGAGTTTTTGCTGGACGGGGTGACTTTTACAATAGTATATTTTTTTTATGAGATTCATTATTATAATTATTATTATTTTTCAAAATTTAGTTTTTCATGTTCTTTTTATTTATTTTTCTGGAGTTGGATGATTTTAAATATTTATTTATTTATTTATTTATCGTTGTATTTATTTATTATTATTATTATTATTTTATCCATGTATATATATATATATGTATATATATATATATAATATTATATATATATACATATATATATATATATATATATATATATATATATTTCTATTTGAAAATAAATTGCACATATTAATAGCGTAAATCTTTATTTTTAAGCTAAAGTACATTAGGTAACAAAAGTATCCGAACACTAGCAAAAACTCCTTTGTAAAAAAGTACGCTTAATACAGTTTTGCTAAATAAATCCTTGTCGAATCCTGTTCTTAGACTGACTAAGAACAGATTCGACAAGAATTTATTTAACAAAACAGTATTAAATATACTTTTTTTATATAGGAATTTTTGCTAGTGTTCGGACACTTTTGTTACCGACTGTAACTAATTAGATCTAGCATTATCTAAATTTTAGCGTTTAAATTTGAGCACAGGAGAGTTGGGGTGCTGAAAAGAAGGTTTTCAGTTGTTCGATTTTAACTTGGCGGTTGGTTCCAGTGGAAATATAAAAAGAGTTTAATGTGAGTTGCGAAACTTTTCTTGTTCTGTTCGATATAGGTATTTTTAATATGGATATTTTAGGTAAAATGTGAAGGGAATCGTTGTCTATTTTATTTCTTTAAAAGAAAACTTTCGATTTAAAGAATTTGCATGTTTTTGTGAAGGTTTATGTTCACGATGCGAATAGTCTTGTTTCTAGATGTTACAAAGGTGTTTTGTAACAACTTTCGAGTTTATCATTACTAATATGCGTTAATGCGAGCTCATTTATTAAATTATTTCAAGAGTAAAATTTAATTCAAGCCTAGTAAGTTCGTTACTCTCTTAAAATAAATGAGTTAATTCAACATGTAAATTAGAAGTTATTATTTTTAAATAGACTTGAGTTTAAAATGCAATTATTTGAGCTAAGTTTTGAATTTATTATTTGAGCATTTTGTTTAAATGAACTTGAGTTATTGATATTTATCGATACTTGAATAACTTCTTCTTATTCAACCACTTGTGAGTGGCAACATCACTCTCGCTGCAACACATTTCTACAGTAACACGCAAGAGCAACGGACAACGTCATTGTAAACTGAATCAATGTGATAAATTCATTTGTATTAAAATAATTAATAAAATGAATTAATTACTCAAATACAATAAATAACTCAAACTTGAGTGCATTATGTTAACTCATTCAATTAACTGAATTTAACTCAAGATAAGAGAGCGCATTTCTTCTAGGCAAATGAGTGAAAATTCCCCCAAGTTAAATTATTTTCAATCTGTTATTTTAAGAGAGAACTTTACAATTTCTTAAGATTTGAGATCTGGTTTAAGATTATTGAAGCCTAGAACAGATGTGACGGTGTCACTTTTTTTTTTTTTTTTTTTTTTTTTTTTTACGCTAAAGTTTAAAATAAAATAAATTATATTTTAACTAGCTTGTCTTCATTTACATTAAATAAACATTTATGTACTTAAGCATGGATGAATGAAACAGGGCTGATAAACAGCTTTTACATTTTAAACGGATTACACATTATTTTTTGTCTTTGTATATAAATACACATGCATACACTCACACACCACATATATAATATATTTGCATTTCAAACATATTATACATTTTTATTGACTTTCTGCTATATATAATGCATTTAGGATTAAAGTTAAGTATGATAGAATGTACCAAAATTTTGTTCAGAATGTTAATTTTTAAAACATGTTGTCTCAATTACGAAAACGAAGAAATTAAATTGAATAAGAAAAAAATATTAATCCATCTTATATTTACCATCAATCTTTCATCAATCTTTCATCATATTGTACATCATACAATCTAACTTACATGCTCTACACGATAGGAAATTTTTGTAGTTTATTGTAAAATGTATTTATACTATTCAGAATAGTCATTTTTAATGTTAATTAGGAAAGACATTACATAATTAGTATGAATTTGTTTTCTCTGTGTATCTTCTACCACTACTCACAGTTAAAAAAAAAAGAAAAAAAAAACTAATTAACTATTTATAAACATTTTTAAATGCAAAATTGGTGCTCAAAATTAGGTGACGATGAATTAGTAAACGAAAAAAACTTACAAGATTATTTTTAATGTATGCATTTTTTTTTTTTTTATATATATATATATACTTCACATGAGATAGTTGAAATTCAAACAGAAAATTTTATCAAATTTTAAGAGTTTAATATTTTTTTTTTATTAAATACTAAGCATAATACAGACATGTTTTGAATTATTTGTAGTTTATAGTTTCAAATAATACATTTTTGAAGGACACCCGTTAATTCGAATATATTGTTAATTAAGCCTTTTATTGATAGAATATAACTAGCAAGATCGATTACTGCTTAACAGTAAATAAATTCTATGCCAGGAAAGTACTTCAACATAGATTTTCTCACACATTTTTTAAGGCTATAATTGATCACTTTCTGCTTGCATTAGCTGAAACGAGAAGTAGTTAAATTACCAGATCTTATTATTCATAACATATTTCATAACGTTCTGACTAAATGAATACATTTTTCTTCTTTATTATTGTAAAAATCCATTTCATAATTCAGGTTTTCTGACAAAACATTTCTGAAAATATACTTGTAATTAGAATGGAAGACGATTATAAGAATAAATTTTAATGTTTATATATATATCATGAAAAACGGCAGTTTTTTAGTGACGCAAACGAAAAAACAAACGAACGCGGCGACACTCAGCGGAAAATACGAACGAAAAGTGCGACACATATATACAGCTAATTTGAGATCAAAGAAACCATTGAAAGCCGACACTTAATATCTCAGGAAATATGGGATGTTTTTTTCTGATATTTTCAAAATAGTCTTTTTCCTTCTGTCTGATCCTACCCTGAAATCGCTACTCTATTTTTTACTCCGAAAATACCGTGCTGCGGCAGTTTCGCGGACTTATACAGTCTTCTCTTTCATCTGAAATACTTAATATCAAATTATCGTTTTGGCTCCCTCTATCGGGAATTGGCGTCAAAAATAAACCCAAATTAAAAAATATATTTTTTTCTTTCTTTAATATATATATATTAAAAGAATTATTTATTCAGGTACTTGTGTTTTTATGACATTTGTTTATCCAAAAAAAAATTGTATTTACATTGTTTTCATGCTGATACGATGCTAACTTTCAAAATTGGTTTTATTTTAAAAAGTGATTGCAACAACAAAAAATTTTTCCTTTATTTTCATAAAAATGACAAATAATATGATAATCATATGCAAATATTTGTAATTTTTTCAAAATTAGGTGATAAATCACTTAAACTACGGATTGAAAAAATTCTTAAAACATAATTTGAAAATAATTAATTTGCTCATTAAGTTTCTAGTATATATATATAAATTACAAAATGTTAAGCAGTAATAAAATTTTGAATACATTAAGATTTTTTTTTAATTAAATTCATAACAAAATATACTACATAAATATTTACCAATATAAAAATTTCACTTTTTAAAGATTTTTCCATTATTATTTATTTTCCTCTTTTAAATCAAATCTATACCTAAAATATTATTCGCGTTTCTTTCTTTCTTTATTTAACAGTAGGGAGGTGGCATGAATATAACAATAAAAACTACTCCAGAAAAAAAAAAAATATCCTCCTTAACTGGTATATACTTATTTCTTAGATATAATAGTGATATAAAATAAAATTGAAATTACCATGCATCTGCAACTTTTAAATTAGAAATTAATAATAACATTGTAAGTATTGTACACACTATTCTAAAAAATATGGCATAAAATGTTGAGGATTTTTTTTTTTTTTTTTTTTTTTTTTTGTGAATGATATCATTCAAATGATTAAATGACATACATGTTCAAATAGGATTCAAGGATGTTTATTTCAATTACAAAGGATTTTTTTTTTTTTTTTTTTTTTTTTTTTTTTTTTTACTATCACATATTTTTTAAAAACCTCTGTTATTCATTTTTTAGTACAACATATTGTTCTGAAATTTCTGTAAGTACTTGTTTATTTTTTAATATAGCTTTCCTATACAATATCCATAAAATCTTAAAAGTGTTACGAGGTAAACTGAGGCAATTTTAAACTTTTAATTAAACACAAAAAATTAAGTAAAATTATAATATGTAACTGTTTTCCCTTTGTAAAACTAATCTATTAATCAGTTAAAAAACTTAAAAGTCGTGGCCTGGCCAAACCAACAATAATAACGATTAATACTTATACTAAATTAAATGATTTTTCCGTAGCTTAATAATTACTGTTAACACAAACATTGTTACAGTAACTTGAGCTCGCATTATATTATAAAAATCGTAAAGGCAAATTCTTTACGAAAACAACTTTAAATTAAACTGATTTAAACTCATTTTGTATTATATAAAAAACTAACTGTACTGTAGGACTGTTCTGTAGAATTTTTATATTAATTTAATTTCATCGATTTTAGAAAAGTGTGTTTCCAAAGTTCATACAAAATCTCGCCAAACAGTGTCTAATACGAATTATTCAATTTGTTTTTATCTAGTAATTTTTGGAATTTCTAAAAACTGTAAAACATGTCTAAGAGAATTTTTACGGAATTTTGTTTAGTTAAGAATAAAACAAATGTGTATAGTAGGGGAAGGGAGGGGGCATAAGGACTCAGTGATGGCCAAAATGTCTTCTACAAATAATAATAATAATAATAATAATATATTTTGTTTGCCTCTTTTTTTTTTTTTTTTTTATTATTAAATATACTGAAAATAGTCTCCATTATGTTCCTATTTCAGGATCACGTCGTTTGATCTCGTTTGGTTTATTAAAAAAAAAAAAAAAGAGAGAGAAAAGGAAGGAAAAGCAAAAAGAAATTGAAGCTGAATTGAGATAGAAGAAACCTTAGGAGGTAAACATTAAAATTTCGAATAGGAGGGGGATTAGGAGCTCATTTCAAGTTCTACTTAGACTCATATTTAATATGCACGCTTTTTACAATTTCAAAACTTTCAAGGCGTTTCCTATAGATTTGGGAAGAAAAATGGGAATTTTAGAATATATATATATATATATATATATATATAAGCTTCTTTAAAAAATGCCCCACGAGCGGTTCTGCGCTGAAAAGCTGGTGGATGGGAAGTGCCGGATTCGATCCCATCCCGCACTCTTCGACCTAGCCGTTCCTTCAGTGTTTTTTATCCGAAACTTGCATAAATACGGGCTACGACCCCTTAGGAAGACCTCACGGGGGGCAATGTACTTATAGGCCTAGGACCCTAGCGCAGTCAATTGGCCTTAAAACCTACAAACAACCAACCTTAAAAAAGTATCGCTGGAAATATTTTAAGTGATTATATTTAGAAGATTTCTCAAATTGCTAAAAAATCCTTATCATTTAAAATTTTAAAGTTAGATCTCTCATATACACTTTATACCCCCATAAACTAATTTTCGAAAATGAGGCAAAGTCCAAAATCCCTACACTACGTTTCAGAAAATTTTTAGGAATTCTAAAGTGATTCCGAAATACTAGGAAGAATGTGGAAACTATGTAAAGTATGTTTAATCAGATAGAATAAAACTAGATGCATAACATTTTAATGCATGTTTTTTAGAAATTTTTTTCTAAAAAGCGATTTCCCTATTACAATTTCTAAGTGATCTAACTGGTAACCCTCCTCCCATTTTTCCCAGCTGAATTAATTTTAAACCAAACAAAATCTCACTCAAATTGATTAAGCATCTTTTTTAAAATTATCAGAGTTTCCAAGGGAGGATCTGAACCTCACCCCAATGGTGCTAGGTATTTTGGAAAATTACTGGCATATCCTTAAACAGTTTTACTTTATGCATCTACAATTTAAAAATAACAAAATATTTATCTTTTGTTCAGTCAATTGACCATTTAAAAATTTTTGTTAAATTTTTATCTAACTAAAATCGATGTGGTGAAAACTCTTTAGAAACTTATTCGTAACACTTTTTTACAAAAACTTTCGTACACAAATTATTTTTTTAAACATTTATTTTGAATTGTCTATTGAACTATCTAAGAAATAGTTGAACCAATGAGCTATATAAGAAATTGAATATTGAATAAAATAAAAAAAATTTTTTGTTGTTATTTTTTTATTTGTAGAAATTTTTGTCATTTTTAAAATCTACTATATTATGCCTTTGTAATGTTGCATGTTTCCATCCCTCAAAAAATATTCTTTCTTAAAGTTTTTTTTTTTTTTTTTTTTAATCACTTTTTATAAAATTTTAAAATTTCATTTAGTTTGTTATTTTGTTCGAGTATGACCTATAAAACAACACTTTTTATATAGTGTTATAACTCATTACCATGCTCCTTTAATTTTACGTTTTGATCATTAACCCCTAAAAAGTAATGATATCAATACAAAAAACCCTTAACGGGTTAAAAGTTTGTGACGTAGCACTGTACTTTATGGCTATAAGAATTAGAAATACGGGTCTTAAAAATAATGATATCAAATTTTCAGTGACGCTTTGATATTAATTAAATTATACATAGATTTTCTTATTTGAATTTGCTTTTTCCTTTTATTTATATTTACAGTGTAAACGTTATTTTAAAGATAAAATAATATATAGCATTTACTCATTGATACCTTTCCATTCACATCTCTTATACTATGAAAGCATGTGTTTTAAAAGAAATTATATGAATTCCAGTAACGCAGTGGTGTTACATTAAATGATTTGTTTTTAAATTTCACTGCAATTATTTTGTTTTGCATATTAAAGTATATGTGCACATTGAAATATTGCTTTTAATTTTCAAATACGCTGTCAAATATATCACTTTCATTAAGCTTATATTATGTACTGAAATGTATTTATTTCAATGAATTATTCTATCTTTTGCGTCACGCCATCCAAAATTGTAAGTAAAATATATGAAAATGTTTACTTTGTGTCATTTCATCCAAATAAATTGAAAATGCATGCAAATAGATATTGTGCTGCAAAGAAAAAAATTGTGAATTTTTTTTTTCAGTTTTGGATAGCGTGACGCAAAAGATAGAATAATTCATTGAAATAAATATATTTCAGTACATAATATAAGCTAAATGAAAGTGATATATTTGACAGCGTATTATAAAATTAAAAGCAATATTTCAATGTGCACATATACTTTAATATGCAAAACAAAATAATTGCAGTGAAATTTAAAAACAAATCATTTAATGTAACACCACTGCGTTACTGTAATTTCATATAATTTCTTTTAAAACACATGCTTTCATAGTATAAGAGATGTGAATGGAAAAGTATCAATGAGTAAATGCTATATGTTATTTTATGTTGAAAATAACGTTTACACTGTAAATATAAATAAAAGGAAAAAGCAAATTCAAATAAGAAAATTTATGTATAATTTAATTATTATCAAAGCGTCACTGAAAATTTGATATCATTATTTTTAAGACCCGTATTTCTAATTCTTTTAGCCATAAATTACAGTGCTGCGTCACAAACTTTTAACCCGTTAAGGGTTTTTTGTATTGATATATATATACAGTCGACGTTCGTTATAACGACCCACTGCGTACCACAGCAAAAGGTCATTATAATTCTGTACTGATAAGTATAAAGGATTTAAGTCCATATTCTTGATTTTTCAGGAGACAAAAAACAAAGTTAATCTAACTAAAAACTAATCAGAAGAATCGATTAGGAAAAAGTGATTATGTTGATTTATACCCTTTATACCATCAGTGATTGTCAACCTTCATTTAATAAAGGGAAAATACTGAATTAAATATTTTATACCAAAGATTAATGCTAAATTTCTGACATGAAATTTTTTTACCAATGGATTTTCTCAAAGACTAAATGACATGGATTTAAATTCTTTATACCAATCGATAGAGGATTTTTTTTCTGGGTCTCACTATTTACGTAACTCAAAATCGACATTTTTGGACTTAAATCCTTTATACTTATCAGAACAGAATTAGTGGTCACTATAGTGTATATAATTAAAAAATATATATGCCTTCACACTTAACATTTCTATAAAAGTAGGCGATTTTTAAAGAGATTTCAATTAAATACCCGAATCACATTTTATCATTGATTGTAAAATTGAAATTTTATCTAAAACAGAATTTAAATTTGTAAATAAAAAGAAATAATGTTTTTATCGAAATAAAAAAACACTTATTTTCTCGAGAAAATATCAATAATGATTTTTGAAAACATAATTTTTATTACACTGTAGTCTCCTACATCTACGAAGCTTGGCAATACAATAGTCAAGGTCATTTCAAGTTACATGTTTAAAAACATTTTCTATTTGGAAAAATACTTGGAAGATTGTCCGCTTAAATCGGACTTTATATCGGTACTAGACGTTACTGAACGGTCGTTATATCGGAAATAAAATAACATGGAATGCAAAGGGAAACAGTTGAGAAGTTTATCACGGGTCTTTATAATGGAATAGTCTTTATAATGTGTAGTCATAATAACGAGCATCGACTGTATTTTTAAAGACATATTTTGTTGACTATCAAAGATACATTGAAAATATATTCAGGGTGATCATTTTAAAAGAGTACTTGTTGTTTTTTCTTATTTCCCTTAAATCTGATGGATGTGGCAACTATTCTAATACTGAAGTATAATTGTTTGAACCTTGTTTAAGTGTGGGAGACAATTTCCAACACTGTTGAACTGTTGCAACATAATTTGTGAGGAGAAAAACAAATGGAGACCCACAATGCTACTTAATTCCGTGATATATATATATATATATTTTATTTATTTATTTTTTTTTTCTGAAAAACATAATTTAATTCGTTTTTTTTTTTTTTTTTTTTTACATTGTCATTCCTTACAAAGAATGTTGAAAATGTTTGCCACCATTTTGAATGCAAACATGACCATGCCGAACCACGTTTTTTGACACACTTCGCAGCACTGTTGGTGTTATTGACGAGATTTCTTCAGTTATGATTTTTTTAATTCATCGACGTTTGCAGGACTTATCTTAAAAACACTCTCTTTAAGATAACCCTACAAAAAAAATCTAACGGGGTAAGTTTAGATTAAATTATGTGTTTCAAAAATAAAACTATCACAGGATTAAGTAACATTTTGCGTCTCCATTTTTCTTTATCTCACAAATAAAGTTGTAACAGTCCAGCAGTGTTAAAAACTGTCTGCCACACTTATTCGAGGTTCAAACAATTATACTTAAGTGTTAGAATAGTTCCCCCTTCCATCACATTTAAGGGCAATAAGAAAACCCAACGGGTACTCTTTTAAATTGGTCACCCTGGATATACTTTCAGCCCTTACCAAAGTTTGAGATCATCTGGAATAATTTTTTACAAATAAATATATATTGAAGTTGTATCAAACCATATTTGACGAAACATTTTTTTTTTTTTTTTTTTTTTTTTTTTAGATGTACTTGGGATAAAAATAATGCATTTACCAATCAAAACAGGTTGAAATTCTAGCGAAAAGAGAAGCAGTTACATTTTTTTTTAAATTCTATTATTGTGTGGGCAGATTAAAAGATAAAAAAAGCTGAAGTAATTCATACAATTATAAATATACTGAAATTTTTAACTTTTTGAATAATAATATTACACACAAAATATTAAAAAGAAGAGTGCTATATATTACTAAATTTCTTTAGGGTGCATAAATAATTTTTAAGTGCAAAATGACATACAAATTCGCTGTTGAAATAAAGTTTAAATGTTTTTGCAGCGCATGCAACCAGTGAGTATGAACATATTAATTTCATTAATAAATTTATACGAATTTATTTTTTCAAAAATGACTTAATGGACTACTGATCTGTAATCCAGTTATCTAGGAAAGTCTTGTCGATGTCACTACATTAATGTATATATCTTTTGACTAACTGTTAACTGATTAAAGGTGATTACCTTGATTTTTGTTAGAAACTTCTATACAACTTCTGTGAAATTTCAAAAAAATCTGTTTAATAGATTCCGATTTTTTTAACAAAAACTTTTTTCTTGGCTATAAATGAGATAATACCGTTCTATCTTTACTACGATCCAGCAAATATTGTAGCAGGTTTTAACTTAGAAACTCCTAATCAGAAAGCCTTTTATATGCAAGTTATAACAATAACAATTTCTAAATTTACTTGTTAATTAGAAAGCATAATATTTTCAAATAAAATAAAATAAAATAAAATAAAGAGTATGTTGTAACGACCACAAAATTGAAACAAATTGAACGACACGCATCGAAAATGTTGTCCCTATATTTACAAACTTCCTTATTGACAATCATTATCATAAAGATACATACATATATATATATATATATATATATATATATATATATATATATATATATATATATATATATGTTTATTTCACATTAAACTACATCTGATTTTTTAAATTTCACATTTTATGTCACTATAAATTTCACATATAGAACGCCGATTCTCAAATATAATCAGCATCAACTTACTTCAAGATCTAACTAAATGCCAAGTTTTTGTTAAATTTCGTAAATTAGTTTGTAAGATACAGTGTGAAATGTTTTGATACACACAAACAAGCAGATATTTTCTGAAAATAACCTAGTCGTGTTTAGGACATCTGAAAGAAAGTAAATACTGTTACAAAATTGTAGATAATTCTGTTTATTTTTTTATTTATTCTTTCAAAAAGGCTTAGTAAGGTGATAAAGTGCTAATTTTGTGCATTTCTAGTCGTTTTAGCGTTAAAATAGCCTTATTTCCCCTCAAAAACGCATTAAAAAGCCCCAATAAGGCAGGTAATGGATTTAGCGCCAAATTTGGCGACTTTTTTCCACCTTGGCGATTGTTTTTGGCGATCTTGGGGAGAAAATCCTTATTAGGGATATACCAAATATGGAAGCTCTAATCTCATTGGCTGATGAGATACGGAAATTTCTGGAACGTTCCACACTTATCTACAGGGGTATATTAGGAGCGCTTTCCCGCCAAGGCAAATCAGTTCAGTTCAGTTTTCAGCCAGCTTCGCTAGTACTTGCATTGCTTTGAGCCTCTCTGAAAGAGACTTGCTTCAAGTGTTATTGCTATACAGTTTGTACTGTGGATTTGCTATTGACAGCTGTTGTTTAAGCTGTGTTTACTGGTTGAATTGAAGCTAATACTTGGTTTATAGACCTGTATTTGTCTGGAACTTTCTGTGAATAAATTACTGAATTTTTGAAAATTTGGCTTTTCATTCTCGGACAACTCACGAACCCCCAAGCACGCAACAATACATTCAAAACCGTATGTTAGAAATGTTCACAAATCCAATACTTTATTCTTATATATAGTGAAGGAATTAAAAACACATGTAAACGCATATAGACCTGTGCATTAGCTGAATTGTAATTTAAGTATTAGCTCTTTTATTTCGCATGCATACGCCCAGTAAAAATCAATAAATATTTTGATTCGATTTAAATTATACATGAATATGTTTTTCAATCGTTATTTCGGAAGTTTTTCAGAATTTCTTTATATATATATACATATATATTAAAATATTTTTGTTAGAAAGAATATATTTTTTATTATATTTTTATTATCTGAAACATCGCTAAATATGCCGCGAAATTATATCGAAAATTAGATTCATTCGAATTCATATGTTTGTCTAATATTTCAACAATATTCAGTTGAAATTTTCCACAGTGTCGTTGAATTGTAGTTGGCAAAGCATATCAGCATATCATTAAACCTATAGCAGAGAAATGTCTTTTCTAATATAATGTTTCGCTTTTATAATGTAGCTTATAAGCATCTTTCTAATGTCATTTGAATAAGTTTTGTTAATTTTACGTTTACTTCTACATATTTCAAATAACACCTGCCATATTCTGCGACATTATGTGTTTTGAATGTTCTCCATATGGAATAGGAAACGTGTTTGAATAGAAGCAGGTGAACTAATTTGAAATTTTGGTACGAATGGAATGTAATAAGCGATGCTCATAATATTATTTATTATATATTACTTGTTCAAACTATTTAAACTAATTATATTAAAAAAATGATTCATTTTAAATTATAGAGACTATGATAATGATTATATAAAGATGTTAAATTCTAAATGCTTATTCAAAAAGTTAGATCCAATGTCATTTTCCATATAAAATATAGAAAAAAAAAAAAAACAATATAATAAAAAGTATATGTTACATATCTTAAAAGATATAAATAATTATGTTTGACACATATAATGTTTTAGCGTGTATAAATTTAAAAACAATTTAAATTATAAATTCTTTGGTTTACATGAAGATTTAAATTAATTATAATAAGAAAAAAACTTTTACATACTTCATGATAAGCTGTAAAGCGTTTTCACCGGGGTACTCCGGTTTGCTCACCAGTATTTGCGGAGTCAAAAGCCTCACCGCAAATGCTGGTGAGCAAGCCGGGGTACCCCGGTGAAAACGCATTACAGCTTATCATGTAGTATGTAAAAGGTTTTTTCTTATTATAATTAACTATTTAAATACACTGGTTCTCATAATTATAAGCACATCCGTTTTTCTATATTAACTAAACACTGAACACTATTATTTAAACAAATATATTTTTTATTAATTTGAATTTCATTAATAGACTATATTTAAAAAGTTTTATCGTTTTTCTATCATAAAAAACTTTAAATACGGTCAAAAAGATGATTTTTCTGGTGTTCACAATTATAAGGACAGCCGAATCTTAGTAATTTTTTTTTTCAGTTATTCTTTAAATTAATATTTCATGGGGGTAACTTTTTAGGGTAAAACAGTCAGACATTCCCTGTGGTGTATATATATATATATATGTACATTTTTCAATACCATTTCATACAACATCGATGATATTCTGACTACATTTAGAAATACATTAAAATTGCTTTCCACTTGCATGCGCTTTTCTAATATAATAAATTAAAGTTTTTTCAACTTTTAGGCCACGGGAAAGGCAATAATATAGAAGTCTCTTTCTTCAAACTATTTCCTATTGCTCTAGAAGTAAAGCAAAAATGTAAGTCTTGTTGAAAAAATTATTATTAACCTCCAAAACCTAACAAAAATCTGATAATTCCACGTTTAAAATTTGCGAATATTCGCTTGATGTTCATAATAATAAAACAAATTACTAAATTCATTCTGCCTTCACTAGAAACAGATCCCCAGAACACCATACATCCACCTTTAAAATGCCCGATTCATATCTGCCTTTAAAAAATCTGCTCTGTAGTTCGATATCTTCAGATCGTGTCAGTAACTGATAAAACCATTTGGTTAATCAAGAATAAAATGTTTTTCATCCGAAAATGCAACATTTTACCATTTAATATTGTCTTTATTCAATTTTATCACAGACGTTCTTTCCCCCATTAAATGCTTATTGATTATTACAGGTTTTTTATTTGTTTTAACATATTATTAATTATTTTAAACATGAATAAGTGTAGACCCCAACCTTTCGTTAAAAATTATGAGAAAATTCAGCATCAGTCATTATGAGTAGAAGAGTAAGAGGAATTATGAGTCTTCGATCTCTGTAAAACAACTCTGATTTTGAATCAGATCTCTCTCCTATCGAACCAGGAGTTCAACGTTTGATAACATTTCCTTAAGATCTTCGAATTTCATTAGAAATTCGGCGGACTGAAATTATCCTTTCACTTAAAAAACCCATTTATCATACTTCACTACATGAACGCTCTTTTTTTCGAGGAATTATCAGTAATTTCCGTCCAAAAAAACTTGAAGGCTTATTTATGAATTAATCTAACCCAGTAATTAACAAATTCGCATGTCATCTGTAATTAATCCGCTAGTAAGTTAAATAAAACGAAAAAAATCTCCATTGTCTCTTTAATTCTCCATTGTCTCTTTCATTATGAACATCTAAAAACGTGGAGAAAAAAATATTTTGCATGATTTTTCATTAATTTTGTTTCATATTAAAAAAAATTATAGCAGTTTTGGTTTTTAGAATACTAGTTAAGTGCACTTAGTATAATTTTGTTCACAATTATTTTTACATTAGTTATTTCAAAACATAAAATGCCCTTATAAATATGAGAAGGAGTGTATTACACACTAAATATATAAAATCGATGAAGAAATATTAATTTGTGACTTTCATAATTTTTATATACTTTACATTACTCGATATTTTTAAACAAAAATTTGATGTCTCAGAATCATTATTTATTAATATGTTTCAGTACAATTTACTATTTCTATATTTTACGATTTCTATATATTTCTTATTGAGGTTGGTAAAATCGATTTCTTATTTAATCAGAAAAAAATATATAAAATGAGTTATAAAATAATAACATTTTTCTTCTCAATTAAACACTATTGCACTGAAGTTTAATATGTTATTGCCAGACTAAAAAATAATTTCATTTTTTAGGTTACATTGAGAAAAAATCTGTAACTGACATCTAGAATCTAAATTGTGGCTCTGGAAAAAATAGTTCATTGTCATCCTTATAAATTCTAATCCCCTTTAAAAGCAAGTTCTAGAAACCCCTATTAGAATTCTATAGAGTCTGTCTGTGTTATCGAGATCAAACGTATTTGAAAATATCTATAAATAAATGAAAACACAATAGGCGGGTTTCAGTACTATAATCTTGGTTTATGATCCAATTCTAGATAATCAAGTGAGAATATCTCGCTATACAAAAGATTCAGAAAATTCAGAATATTGTTTCACCATCTAGAAGTGTATAGACTAGAAAATATCGATCATTTCGTCTATTCAGTGTATTGGCGTGCCTTTTGCGCATAGCTCGAAAATCTATATTTCTAGTTAAAGGATTTAGAAAATTGCCACTTATTCATTCTAGATGTAGGCGATATATATATATATATATATATATATATATATATATTCTCAGTATAGAATAAACTAATACTATTGATAAAGATGCAATTAATTTTATAGTTATCTTTACATTATATAAGAAATAAGTACAATTTTATTAAATTGAAATGAATTATATTACGGAATACTCAGAAATCTCTTGTCATATACATACATAAAATGTAGTCAAATTTTAACCCACACATATTTTTCTTTTATTAAATCTTAAAATATGACTTTTAGGACGATATTTTTTCTTCAAGAAATTATTTATTACTGCTAATTCATAGCTTTGATAGTCATTATCTTAGTTTGTTAATAAAAAATAGAATGGTGCAAAGGAATGTTATTTCATGGATATATTTTCAGGTAATCTCTATTTATTAACAGCAATGAGAAAGGAAAACAGGTATCATTTTTTCATTGGTTAGCTTTATATAATCTCGATTTTTTAAATTTTATCGTATTAGAACTTATTAAAATCACGTTGCTTTGCATTAATGGCATTTTTAAGAAAGTTTGAGACTTTTCGACGTTCAAATGAGTAAATTTGTTTTTTATTTTTTCTGAGAAAGCTTTTAAGGGTACAAATTTATTTATTACTGCTTATCTATACCTTTGATTTTCATTATCTTAGTTTGTTAATAAAAAATAGAAGGTTTCAAAGGAATGATATTTAATGGATATATTTTCAGGTAATCTCGATTTATTAACAACATTGAGAAAGGAAAAGACGTATTATTTTTCATTGGTTAGCTTCACGCAATCTCCATTTATTAACGGTATCATATTAGAACTTTTTAAAATAACATTGCTTTGTATTAGTGACACGTTTACAAAAATTGAGACTTTTCGACGTTGAAATGTGTAAATTTGTTTTTTACTTTTTCTAAGAAAACTTTTAAGAGTACAAAACATAATCTAATAGAAATATAGACAAAGAATGAATGCTGAAAAAGTCTATGTTTTTTCTTTTACAGACAATTTTTAATCACTGATTCACTGGGAAAAATATATCACGTGAATAATCAAATATTAAATTATGCTGATATTACGTAAATAAACTATTGATGTACATTGCCTACAAAATTCTCCACCGAATACAATTTCTGCTTATTACTTATTAGTCAAAGTATATAAATCTAGTAAGCTGAAATGAATTTAAAATATGTTTCAATTATTATTTCAATTTATTTTGCTATCACATTTATAGTATTTTAAAATTGTGTGCATTATATATATATTTACGAGAATTTGCGACGCAACTATAATATCCTGTACTAAAAGCATAGTATAGCATCTTTTTTTTTTTTTTTTTAATTAAAGTTAAAATTGAAAAAACAATTAAGTAGATATTGACTAGATAATCGTCTAGAACAACAAGTTTAGGAAGATTTATTGTGATTTTTTGCAATTGAGATATAGCTCTGAAAATAGCAGAAAAGTATAGAAGCTAAATGAAATTCCACTAAAAACGTATATGCATTGTTTAGTCTGTAGTAAAAACAATCCCCTTTAGACGGCACTGCGTCGCCACTGAAAGAAAAATTAACTTCTTATATTTTTTGTTTTAGATTTTGGCAACAGCCAATAAAAGTTTTAATTTAGAGTTCAGATTTTTGATTCTTCGACTGCGTTCGAACATGGAATTTTTCGATCTCTCAATATGAGGGTAAATTAGATTTGGAACTATGTTCCTTAAATACATTTTCTGTAAATAATGTATAAATTGTAAATATAATTTCTAATTTCATTATGATAATTAAAATTCAAGGAAAAAGACATCATTGTTCTGATTTATTCATTCTGTTGCTTCAAAGCAATCCGGTATATAATTTGTTATTTTTTATTAATAAGGTTTGGAATACCACTAAACTGTGAATTATTTATCAAACCTAATACATATACATGCAATACAAAGACAGGGAATTGATATGGGAATTTTTTAAAGACCATTTTATAGTTCGATCTTTATTTGAATATAGTTTAATCTCTATCACTCTTTCTATTTCTTGTATTATAAATTAGAAAAAAAGAAAAAAAAAGTATGCGGTTAAAATAGGCTTCATTGAATACAGCATCTCGACTTTCTAAATCTGTTCAATTAAATTAAGGAATTATTATTATTCTCTTATATTTCTTTTAATCTATATTTAGGATTTACTTTAAATAATATATTAATTTACGTTACCAAGTTACTTAAATTCCCATTAATATTATCATATGCCGTTCTACTAGGTTTCATATATTACATTCGCAAGCAATAAAATTTATATTTATCGTCAAAAATAAAGTTTTAATTTCTTTTATTTATTAAAAATATATATATAATAATAATTAAATTTTAACAAAGCTTAATATATTTTGATGTCTGCTTAAGTATTCTTACTTTTATCAGTTTTCAACAAAGTTAAAAAGTGCTTCTGACTTAAATTCGTCTGTCTGACTGTCTAAACATTCTTCTGTAGACTTGATGTTTTTGAAGTATATAGAAGATTAAATATAAATAATCTGATGTAAGCTATTCCTTTAAATATAAAATTTTAAATATAATCTTTTTAATACTTTTTCTTACATAAATAACCAAATACTTTTTAGGAGGTGTCATCGATGAGATAAAATGTGTTAGATATAAAAGACGAAAAAAGTAAGTACAGATGGAAAGTCTTTTATTGCCTATGTGATTCATATGATTTGTCATTATTTGAATTTATTTAATTTTTTTATAACCTGTACATAATATTGCCTGAACAAAATGTCCTGCAATAATCTCGAATGTAAATTTAATTTTATTATAAAGATTCTCGTTGCAATTTGAATAAGAATCTACATAGTAATCTAGTAATATATTAAAAGTATAATTTAATTATTCTATGAAGTAATTAAAATAAAAAAACTTTTAAAAGTTTAAAATTCGTATTAAATTCACGTATTAACATAGTAATAAATATATATTAAAAACACTTTAAAACACGTATTAAATGTTATTAAAAATTGTTTACAAAGCTTTTCGCCACATCGTTATGGCATCGTTAGGTAATTTTTTTTACACAATCAAAGAGTAGACAGCATTTTATATAACAAAGGAACTTGATACGGTTATAGTAAAAGAAATATATAGCGTGTACACAATTTGATGAGTCCATTATTTGCCTGAATTCAGGAAACAAGGTTGAGTTCCGGTAGGGTCACACTAGGGATACATGTCATAAAGTCTTGTAGAATATACATAATCTTTAATTCAAGTTGTTATCGGAAACCTTCTTTTTCAAGATTATGTATCTTTTACAAGACTGTATGACATATATCCCTAGTGTGACCCTAACGGAACTCAACTTTGTTTCCAGAATTCATGCACCTAATGGACTCATCATAGTGTACACGCTATAATTTTTTACTATA
Organism: Salticus scenicus; assembly: GCA_963930645.1. Lineage (NCBI taxonomy): Eukaryota > Metazoa > Arthropoda > Arachnida > Araneae > Salticidae > Salticus > Salticus scenicus. Next base: position 106,211,115 of record OZ005649.1, read on the forward strand.
ACCTAATCAAGTACCCATGTTATATAAAATGCTGTCTACTCTTTGATTGTGTAAAAAGTACCTGAAGATGCCATAACGTTGTGGCAAAAAGCTTTGTAAACAATTTTTAATAAATTTTAATACATGTTTTAAAGTGTTCTTTAATGTATATTTATTATTCTACGTAATTTTGGTTTGTGTCGGTATTGTCAATTTACGGTTATTGTTTGCACATTTCGACTGATTTATATAATTTTTATTGAGTTATTTAAGGAAATGTATTATTGACATGACTTATTTATTTATTTACTTTATGTCTTTTTAATACCTAACAGTTCGTTATTATCATTATTTGTCACTTTTTTGTACTATTATCATTACCTTTTGTATATCAAATTTCTTCATTTCATTTTGCTTTATTTATTTATTTATATTTGTAATCTACACTAACCTCGAAAAACTGAATTTGGGATGTAAAAGATATTAAGATATGCAATTTTAGAAAACATTTCAGGAAAATTCTAGTTAATTTAGTTTAAAATGTGGTAACTAATGCAAATTATTTTATAATTTTACATAAAATTTGAAGTACCATTTTACATTTTTTTTAAATGTATAAATTTCTAGAAATCCCTCTAGCAAAAGAGTGCTCAATTAATCGTAGATAGGTGTAAGACAAAATAAATCAGATATTCAAAATTGAAACCATTTATATTTTCTAAATTAACAAAAAAAGTAGATTAATTGAATGATATAAATTATTTTATATTTTTTTTTCTTCAATAAATCCCTTCTATATCAATTAAATAATGTAAGAGCTCAAATACCGAAAAAAAAAAATCTTTTTACAAAATGTTTTACTTTGGAAACATTAAGAAAGAAGAAACGAAGCGTCTATATATCTGTCCACAACACCTGGATACTTCCGCTGATTAATGGCCAGAAGGACGCAATAACTTTAAGCATTTGGTTTTATTTGCGTCATAGATCTGAAAAGGAGGTTTGTCCAATACAAGAACAAAAAAAAGTTTCAATAAGTAATAAGTTAATTGATACTTTTATGTTTTAAATCTTAACTATATTTTTAGATTTTATTTATTTATTTATTTTTTTAAATCTTTAAAAATATTAAAAAGCATTATCTAATTTTAATATAATTTCATTTTGAATGTTTTAACTATACTTACTTGTAAGATAATTGGTTAAATTACACAATGTAAATGGAATTAAACGCTGCATTTTATTTTATTTTTCTAATTTTGTAAAAGAAAATTTCAGGTACTATTATAAGAAAGTATATGAATTTAATAGTTAAAATACCGAAAGTAAAATTATTTCTTACAAAAGGATTTACTTAAGAAGTTTTAAGAATGATGAAACAGAGCGTCTTTAAATCTGTCCACAACACTTGGATATTTTCGTTGATATATGGCCAAAATGACGCAATAATTTTAAACTTTTAGGGTTTTTTTTTTTTTTTTTTTTTTTTTGTATCATAAATAAGAAGAAATATTTATCGAATATAAGACTAACAAATTTCATCGAATAATAAGCTAAAAAGAGATTAAAACTCGAGTCTTCTAAAAGTTGAGATTTCGTAAAGAGTCCACATATTATCATTGTAATTAAAAACATTAAAAAACGTTTTAAAAAACACGTCAAAAAAATTTTTTTAATCATAATTAAACAAATATTTACTAAGCTTTTCGCCATTAAGTCATGGAATCATCAGGTAAATTACATTTTTTACAAAAAAAAAGCAGAAGAGAGAGCATCTTTATATATCTGAGTATCTTGAACGGTTACAGTAAATACATCTTTAAACTGAATAGAAAAGGTCAACTTGTTAATTGAATTCATAGGCATTGGTTATGTTCGATCAAGGACTACTTTCCGCAGATTCCAATATGACAAACTTTGTCTTAGTTCAGGGACGGGAAGGCATCTTAAACTGAACAGAAAAGGTCAACTTGTTACTTGAATTCATAGGATTTGGTTGAGTTCGATCATGATAGCACCAGGACTACTTTCCGAATATATTTGTACAAGAAAATTCGTCTTAGGTCAGGGACAGGAGATTCTAAGGTTGCAACATGTAGCAGACAGCTTATTAATGCGCGATAAACTGAAAAGTTAAGGATGTTAATGGTTTGATTCACATTAGTATTGGTGTTACATTGATCGAACTCAACCAAAACAGACATATGTGTGCCGTCGTGGTTGGTAATTGAAGTGTGTGGACTTATCCGGCATTAATGGGCACGTAGGACTATTGTGAACGTCATTCATGAATGCTTACATATTATTTAATGTGCGGAGGTCAGGTTTCACTAAGTGATTGGTCGGTGATGTTATATGTTTAGTGAAAAGATGCAAAGTTTGGAAGAAGAAAGTCAAAATGGGTATCTATGAATGAAAATAACATTGCTTAGCATTCACATTGCATATTGGCCGTGCTCATTCCCATCACATGCTCCATGAAGTGCTGAGTTACCGAAAAGACTCATCAATATGAGCGCAGATAGACTGATCCCTGGTCACAACAGTGCAAGAATTAGGAATCAGCCTAGATCAGTTGATGTGGTACCGCAAGAAGGAAATGAGTTCCTGTTCAGAATCATCACAGGCGATAAGATATGGCCGGCTCAATGGCGTGGAAGCATCTTAGTTAATCAGAGTCTCCTTTCATTGAAAGTCTCACTTTCAGGACGTGCCTTCCAAAGCAATACTATAGTAGAGCTGGCTTTTTGACATTTTCTTGCAGCGTAAGGCGTGGCAAGCGTGGTTTCTTCCTAATGATCGCATGCTATGACAATGTCTTAATGTCGGGGGCGAATATGTTGAACTATATTTCAAAGTTCAAAGTTCACGTTGTCATGGTATTTATTTTTCAATATAGTTTCCGTGTGAAAAATAAAATGACGAAATTTATTTTCGAAACGTTCCTTGTGTCACAGTTTCCAATTTTTACAACCTCTGGGAGGTCACCGAAACGGGGTAGCCATCTCTTCCGAGGAGGATCGAAATTGTTATGACATGTCTCCGGACCATCTTAAAGGTTCGCGTTTAAGACCGTCGCCGATTGCCCATAGCTCAGTACTAGTGAGACGTTAAATTCAACCAACCAACCAACCAAAAAAATTTTTACACTTTATAACTACCAGAAAATATCACTAATATCACTAGAGATTTTTATTATATTTAGTAAAGAACAACTGTTAAAAAAAAAAAAAAAAAAAAGAAGAATCTATTATAATTTTTTCCTTTACCCCAAAAGCGTACAGTATATATAAATCCAATGAAATTTAAATTCCAACATTAAAAAGAATAAAAGAATAAATAAACTTTTTTACAAACATAATACACGATAAACTGCAGCATAAAAAGAGATGCAAAGCAAAATAACGATAATGTGTAACTAAAAATTAAAAATTCTGGTATGCAAACTTGGTACCTTTAGTTATAATAAATGTTACGCAAAAAAAAAAAAAAAAAAAAAAAAAATCAACTTGCTAAAAATATTTTTTGAAAGTAAAAATTTTGATACCATTCATGACAATAGTCAAATTTTAGAATATATTAACAGAAACAATTCTAATGGTTTGTGATATAATTTTTGATTGCCATTTACGTCTGATAAAGACAATTGAATTCTTATTATAAATTTTTATATTTTTGAGAATACTTTCTACAGTAGCAGTAATTATTATTTTTAATGGATAGTTTTTTCGATCGTCTTTGCTATTATATATTTATATCTTTTACGAACAAAATTTATTAGATCTGATATCATGTTTTTTTAGACATACACTTTAGAGTTTAGGACATATTCTTCCCTAGAATAGTGGGAATCACTGCATTACAGCGCCATCAGTTGGACGATATGTATAAAAATTCTATAAGCACAAATATATATCAAAGTAAATATAATTTAAGGAATATATAATAAAGTAAATATAATAAAACAAGGTAAATATAATAAAACTTAAATATTTATTATTGTTATTATTATTTTTATCTTTGCAAAATTTCTGGATCTTGAAAAAATGCAGATGGTACATTTACTAAATCTTATCAAATCATAATAATGAATAAAACAAAAAAGAAAAATCATGCGGATTTCATAGATTGTTAATAGTTTCCAACTATACGTACGCATTTCACCGTTTAACTCTTAATGTAGTTTGTCTGCGTGGTTACACACGGACATACAGAAAAACAGACAAATTGTTTAATTGAATTCATAATCCCTTTTAAACATTATTGGAAAATGTTAAAATACTTAACACAAATGGAAATACAATTTCCTGTTGTAGTCATTAATGTATCTGAATATTTTAGTGTAGCTCTGTAAATCTTAACGATAAACATGTCATACTCTACATTTTATTAGAGTATTTATAATAAACGCCAATTTCACTAAGAATTTTGCGGTACAAAGTTCTTTATATATGATCTTTTTAAATGCTTATAATGCAATGCGTTGGCATTCCTTTGGGAGTTCTGTACACAAAAAAACTGTACTGTTCATGCCATTTTAAGTAAGTAGGATACCACAGTGAAAATGAATAACCTGTATCTTTTTGAAGAAATTCTGAAAACATTTAAAGACTCTAGAGTCCGACAGAGAATTAGATAGAAAGACGTTCAGTCAGACGGGAACATAGAAAGACAAATAGACTGATTAAAATTATATTTGAACACTGTTAAAAAATATTAAAAACGCTTTATAGAAACAAAAAAAATATTTCAGCAATTTCCAATTTAAGACCTTAATGTATCCGAATATTTTTGTGTGGTCCTGTAAATTTAAATTTTTATGATACTCTACTATATAGAAAATATTTATTTATGCATATGAATAATAAATGTTAAATTCATTACAATTTGTTTTAAAAAATATATATAAAGTATGGTTTTCAAACACACACAGCCACTTTTATCCATTAGACGTCTAAAATACATCCAGTGACACATAAAAGATACAAAATACCTTAAGAATGTCCAATCAAAGTCATGGATATATTGAACTAATTATAGATATCTATTAGATGTTTAAATGTAGAAGAAATTAAGACGTGCCTTTTTAGTTCCCCATCATACTATAGGTATGGGGAACTTATGTAATCGTGAATTAGTTCCCCATCATACTAAGTATAGGTATGGGGAACTTAGGTAATCGTGAATTAGTTCCCCATCATACTAAGTATAGGTATGGGGAACTTAGGTAATCGTGAATTAGTTCCCCATCATACTAAGTATAGGTATGGGGAACTTAGGTAATCGTGAATTAGTTCCCCATCATACTAAGTATAGGTATGGGGAACTTAGGTAATCGTGAAAATTTTCGACCTCGGTTTTTTGTCTTTTTTACACGTTTTCAGGTGTGAGGAATCCGAAAATGACAAAAATTGTATAATGTCTGTCTGTAGGGTGTCTGTTAGTGTGTCAGTGTGTCAGTCCGTTAGTGTGTCAGTGTGTTAGTCCATTAGTTTGTTAGTCTGTTAACACGATATCTCACGAACAAATGATCGCAGAGAGGTCAGATCAGTTTTAAAATATTACTTTCGATACTGGCAAGAACCCTATTCTTTTGCAACATTCGAATTAAAAAACTTCGTAAGTTATGAGAAATTTACGATTTTCTTAACATGGGAGAATAGGACAAAAATTCACTTAAACGTGCATTAAATAAAAACTTTTTAGTGTAAAAATGTCAGACCAGTTTTAAAATATCAGGTTTGATGCCGGAATGGACATTAGTAACTATAAATGTGCTACTTTGAAAATTTCGCAAGTTATTGGATATTTACGAATTTCTTAACATGGCAGTATAGGGCAAAATTTCACATAAACGTCAATTTTGAGAGATATTTTCGTCGTAAAGATGTCAGACTACTTTTGAAATATTATTTAGAACACTGGCATGAATATTAATGACTATGAATTTTCCAATATAAAAATTTCGTAAGTTATTGGAAAATTACGAATTTCTTAACATGGCAGCATAGAGCCAAATTTCACATAAACGTCAATCTTGAGGGATATTTTCATCGTAAAGATGTCAAACCACTTTCGAAATATTATATAGGATACTGGCATGAATATTATAGACCATGATTTTTCCAATTTGAAAAATTCGTAAGTTATTTGGAATTTACGATTTACTTAACATGTCAGAATAAGACAAAATTGAGCATAAATTTCCATTTTGAGGATCATAAATACATTAGACAACTTCAAAATTACATTTATGATATTTGTTTGAACATGATTGAATACAAATAATATAATAGGAAAATTTCGTAAATCATTCGTAATTTAAGATTTTATCAACATAGCGAAATTGTAAATTTTTCATATAAATATGAATTTTGAGGATTATTGCGTTGGAAATAGTAGCATGAAAACTAAACAACGGAATTGACCCTGATAAATTAAATTAATAGATTAGAATAAGATATATATATCGAAGTTAACGGTGGATAGTCTATTAGGCGGGGATTTCATTCTGTCACTATATCAAGCTTTGGTCAGATTCATTTCTTTTAACATGATTATAATATGTCTCGCACTAGAAATTTATGAGAACATAAATATAATGGGGAACTGAGCAGAGTCCACCTATGCCAACTAGTTTAATGTCTAATAGATGTGACATGTTAGATCAAAACAAGATTTAGATATTTTCAATATCTATCACATCTAACAAGTTCACTTATTGGATATTTGGAGATTTATCTGCTATTTAACAGACATGTAATGGATGTAAAAAAAAAGAGTGACATTTGTCGTGCTAATAGGTATCTTTAGGGTGTTTAATGTTTATAGATGTCCAATGGACAATTTTTATACTTTTATCGATGTCTTATGAATGTAAGTGGCTGTGCGGGAAATGGCTCTCATAGATCCCAATGATTAATACAAACCAAAGGCGAAGTTTACCCCATTTTCAATATACAACGTCCCACTGTATACTTCAATAGCATGTATCCGTTTCAATAAATTCTATGAATATTTATGGGAGTTAAAGCAAGTAGAGACAGACGGACACTCTGTTAAAAAATTCAACAGAAAACTGTTGTTACTAATTTATCTTAAATAGTATGTAACATTACAGAGAAGAATAAACGGAGATGTTAAAAAATTCATTTTATATATGCATTTCATTGACTAATATTAATTTAATTAATTATTGGCAAGAATATATTTGTGATTTAGAACTTTTTTTCAAAAGTAGAAACAGCCATTTTTAATTCTCATTGAAAAATTAAGAAATAAATATAAGCAAAAATATAGATTAAAGATTGATAATCTCAATTATTTACTTTTAATTAAGAATTATTGCAAATTTACAGAGACACTGGATAAACATTTTGGTAAATTTACAGATTATTATTATTATTATTATTATGTTTTTTTTTTTTTTTTTTAGACAGACAAACAGAATTCATAAACACTTATCGAATTTGTTTGAAAGAGATAAAATGGACAAATTAGAACGAGATTAATGTGATGATTTTTATAAATAACCTAAATTAAAATATTTTTGTAGATCATGTCAAAAAGAATGTGAAAATCCTTTTTATTTAATTTGTTTACTGATTTATTTCGACAGTGTTTGAGTAATTTTGGTGAAATTGGGAAAATATCTTAGCAATGTCTTAATTTGACTAAGAAAAAAAAAACATAATTCTAAAAAAAAAATTAACAAAATTTAAAATACAAATGTGTGTTTCTCAGGAATCGTATAATACACTGTTAAAAATTTTGTCGTAGGTTGAACCAAAACATTGTGCTACAGCAGCTGCAACCATGAGATGGTGATACCTTGTACCATGATTTGATACTAGGTTCTACCAAAGTTTGGTACACTGAAAAAAAAAAAAACTGTTAAAAGTACAGGAAAAATCTGGCAGCTGGGGTGCCAGTATTTCTCCGTTAAATATACAGTTTAAAACCGTAAAATTGCATCACTGACCATATATTTTACACAGAAATCCTGTAAATCAAACAGGTTTTTTGTTAAAAGTACAGTTTTGTCCTGTATATTTGACGGAGAAATACTGACACCCCAGCTGCCAGATTCTTCCTGTACTTTTGACAGTTTTTTTTTTTTTTTTTCACAGTATTACAATTGTTGTAATCGTCAGATAGAATGACCTTTAATCATGATCTGGTGATTTTTTTTTTTTTCCCACAAGAAGTACCAAAGCATGGCAAAAGGTTTCGCCGTCGCATGATTGCAACTCCAGTAGTAACAAATTTTGATTCAATCTACGATATTGCAGCTACCGTACAACCAAATTTTGGTTGAACTTTGAACTGAAAATTTTAAAAGTGTAATATAAAACATTTTATATATGAATGCATATTTATGTACAAATAAATGAAATGTTACTATAGAAAATGCACTTTTGGGTAATATATATATATATATATATATATATATATATATATACATTGTAAAGGTGTTGTAATATTTTATTTAAGAATTAAGTATATAAAACAAGATTTATTTAAACGTTTTATCTATTTATTGATATGAAAAAATCGGCTCATTTTTTAATGAATACATTGTGAATTTGTGTCATGTCACAAGAAGAAATTAAGATTGATAATTAAAATCACAACAGATTCTAATTGGATAATAAAAAAATATTTTATTAGTTCTTACAAACAATGCTGAGATTCCCATTATGTATGTAATGTATGGATTAAAAAAACAATAAATCAAGAACACACGGCATTTAGAACATATTACAAGCATAACACATTCTATGTTTGCATAACTAACTAACTCGATTACTGCTAAACAGTTAATAAATTCTAAGCGAGTAAAGAACTTAGACATCAGTTTTCTCAAACATTTTTTTGCGGGTGGAATCGATGTAATCGATCACTTTCTACCTCTATTAGTCGAAGCGAGAAATAGTCAATTTACATAATCAGCAGATCCTATTAGTCAACGTATAGTTCATTGAAGTTTTGACTAGATGAATCATTTTTCCTCGCTATGATTGTGAAAAAAAAATCTAATTTCTGAAAAACAGCTTTGTACTTACAGAGTAGCCATTTACAATAGTTGTAATTTAGAACGTAACTTCTTAATATTTAATTTCATAAAGAGGTTTATTTTTTGGGTAAAAAGAAATAAATTGAACAAATATGCTTACAAGCAATGCTATGTTTCCATGTCTCCTAGATTATTTTCCCTTCTTAAAAAAAAAAAAAAAAAAAAAAAAATAGAAATTCTATTTAACCCGTTAGTAGTCTCTAGTTGGTCGATTTGTCACCCATCCCTTCCGTGTTGCCAGACTTTTTTATTCAATAGCCACCAAAATTTTAGAAGCGGCATTTGATATACATAATCGACGATTATTCTAGTCGTATCGAGTTTTATGTATATCTAATGCAACTTCTAAAAAATTCTGGTGGTTAGTGAACAAAAAATCTGACAACAATGAGAGGATGGGCGGCGAATCGACCAACATAGCGACTACTAACGGGTTAATTATTTTTGACTGCAAATTCCAGGTTTAATTAGATATACACGTGTTATAAATCATGCATTTATGAATTCACTTTTTATTCGGTTAAACATCACTAACTAAGCAATAAAACTGAGAAAGAATAAAAAACTAGTCTGATGTGGCCACCACAAGACTTTCTTCTGCATGATTTTAGACAAAATTCATCCAATGCAAATTATTTATTAAATTATTTCCCATTATAAATGCATATGATTTTTATCTGACAATATCATAGCACTAAATGCCGAATCAAAGTCAATTTTTTTGCCAAAAGAAAAAAAAAAATCGTTAAAAAATGAAAAAATCAATAACTTTGTTTTAAATTATCACAGATCCATGGTTCAACCATTCGTTTTAAATGAATTCACGAGATCTTTCGAAAGATATCCATATGGAAAATTTACACGCCCCCGGGGGGCAGGGAGAAGCGATGCTTCCACATGCACAAGCTTTTTTCCTAATTTACTAATACTATTATCAAAAAATAATATTAATTATAAAATCACACATTAAAAATAATTTTCATTATGTACATTTATACGAAACTTTGTCCTATGCTGCCCTGTTAAAAATTTAGTAAAAGTGGGATAACAGTGCCAACTCTTGAGCGAATGGTTGCTAAATCCAATCAGCACCAGTTCATGTCAGGGACCAACTACATACTAAGTTTGGTTAAATTTCGTTCATTGGTTCGTGAGATACAGCGTCCACAAAATTTGTGATACACACACGCATACAGCCAGTCAGACAGAAATTTTCTAAAAAACAGTCGAATCGTGTTCAGGACATCCCAAAACGTGTAAATCCATCGAAAACTGGAGTTCAAAAATTTTCACGATTCCAATACTTTCTCTATATATACAAATAGAAGAAAGTAAAAACCGACGTACCAACAATGGAATTGTTAGCTCTTATGTAATGTATCGAAAATTAGATATATTCAAATTCATATGTCTAATATTTCAACATTGTTGATCTAAAAATTTTCTCAGTTTGCTTGAATTGTAGTTGGCAAAGTATATCAACATATCATTAAACCTCTAGCAGAGAAATGTCTTTTCCAATATAATGTTCCGCTTTTGTAATGTAACTCATAAGCATCTTTCTAATGTCATTTGAATCTGTTCTGTATCTTTACGTTTACTTTTGCATATTTCAAATAGCATCTGCCATATTTTAGGTCATTATATATTTTGCAATATCTGCATATGGAATATGTTACGTGCTTGATTTGAAACAGGAGAACTGGTTTCAAATTTTGGCGCGAATGGAATGTATTAAAAGATGTTAATAATATTGTTTAATATTTTTTAATAGTTAAAATTATTTAAACTAAATATACTCAAAAAATACTCATGCATGCAATATTTGTATAAGATATTAATTGTTGATTGCCTATTTAAAAATAGTTTTAATAAAATGCATATGATACCGAAGAAAAAATATGAAATATGTAAGGTAGGAAGCAGTTTTGTAAAGCAAGAGTCGCGAAACTGTCTTTAGGATTTTACTTTGCTTACTAAAGCACTCCACTAGGGAGTTGCGAAATCAAACTTTCGTATTTTACAAGATTTGCTTAATAAGTGAGTTTTAGTAGTAGTTTTATGTAGTAGGTGGGATGTAGGGGGTGAAGCAGCTTCTGGCTTGAAGGATAATTCTGGCAAGGAGTGTGCCTAAGATCAATTCACATGTTGGAGAGGGTACCCCGTCAAAATAGCCCAAGACAAAATAGCCCCGACAAAAGAACCCCGACAAAAGAGCCTTGACAACAAAACAGCCCCGACAAAATAGCCTCGACAAAACGGCCCCGACAAAAGAGCCCCGACAAAATAGCCCCCGACAAAATAGCCCCGGACAAAATAGCCCCAGACAAAATAGCCCCGACAAAATAGCCCCAGGACAAAATAGCTCTCGACAAAACAGCCCCGACAAAATAGCTTCCGACAAAATAGCCCCGACAAAATAGCTCCAGGACAAAACAGCATCGACAAAATAGCCCCTGACAAAATAGCCCCGACAAAAAAGACCCCGACAAAACAGCCCTCGACAAAACAGCCCCGACAAAACAGCCCCGACAAAATAGCCCCAGAACAAAACAGCCCCGACAAAATAGCCCAAGACAGAATTGCCTCAGCAAAATAGCCCCAGACAAAATAGCCCCGACAAAACAGCCTCGACAAAATAGCCCCAACAAAATAGACTGGAAGCATTTATATGATTTAATAGAAAATTTATTTAATTAACTTCTCAACTAGCTAGATATTTAGAATAGCTCAAAATACGATGACAATGCATTTTTTTAATACTTTTAGTCAATTTTTTCGGGTCCCCGCTGCCTTCGGTAGCGTTTTTATGATTCAATAATCATATAACTTCCTGACTTAAAGGTCTGCACGGGCCGGGTTCGGGGCAAATTTTTAAATCGTGCTCAGTTATTTTGTGTATACTCGTGCCGGGCCGGCGTGGATGATATTTATTCCGGTCCGTGTCAGCCCGAATCTTTTTTTAGTTTCCTCGTTAATCAAGGAAAATGAAAAAGATAAAATATTTCTTCAGTCATTTATTTTACATAATTTCACAGGCTTGTGTAGCACATAAAATTTTATTTTGTTAAAAAATGTCTATAACTTCAATTAAAATGAATATCAATGTGCCTGTTTGAGATTTCATTTTCCGCAGATATTTTTAGCATGTCTCGAAATTAATATATTTTATTTCATGTAACATTAGATGGTTCTTATTCAAAATAGTATGCATGTCATTATTAGTTTGCACACATGTACAAACAAAAGAAATTAGATACGTTACTGTGTATAAGGCTTTGTGTCCTACGGTCTGAAGAGTTTAGGTTGTATAAAGCCAGTAAAAATCATTCCACTGTAATTTTTTCGCGAAAGCTCCTTTTTCTTATCTCCTGTGCACTGGATGAAAGTAGCACCATTTCTAGCATGTGCAAAAGCATCTTTTCTATTGAATATGGTTGGATTAGCATTAAAGTTTTGTTTATCGGATCACATGAAAAATTCAGATACATTACGGTATATAAGAGGAAATGGTTGAAAATACATTTTTAGTAGTATTAATTTTTTTAAATACTGTTCTATATTGTTTGATGAATGCTAATATTTTCGACTCGATTTTCTGTCGTCCTTTGAGTCATTTGTACGTCTGTAATAATCAATTTCTGTTTACATATAATTATCTTGTAAAAGTTCAGCAGCTTTGTTAAAGGACATTCTGTTAATTGGCTATATAAAATCTCTACAAAACACATACTAAAAATTTTTTTCATAGAAAAACATGCTTTTTTTTTTTTTTTTTTTTTTTTTTTTTACGTTTTTTTGAAACGGGCCGGGAGGGGCTTGTGCCTCAAAATTTCAGCCCGTGCAGACCTCTATCTTGACTAGCTAGAAATTTGAAACTTTTAGAAAAGCTCAGAACACGAGGACAATGCATTTTTTTATTACTTTCAGCCAGTTATTATGGGTGCCCGCTGCCTTCGGTATCGTTTAAACATACCTGGTAACTTTTATAATTTATTCCGGAGTACTGTTAGCTCCGCCCTTTTTTCACACCAGTATGATTGTAGAGAAATTTTCTCCAATATGTAATTACGATGAAATAAGAAGGAAAGTGCTTTTAAAATATACTGGTATGAATAAAGGGTGAGGTTAACAGTACACCGGAATAAATTATAAAAGTTACCAGGTACAGTCGGAAACAAAAGTCTCCGAACACTAGCAAAAATTCCTATGTAAAAAAAGTAAAGTTAATACTGTTTTGTTAAATAAATCCTTGTCGAATCATGGTCTTAGACTGACTAAGAACAGGATTCGACAAGGATTTATTTAACAAAACTGTATTAAGTGTACTTTTTTTATATAGGAATTTTTGCTAGTGTTCGGAGACTTTTGTTACCGACTGTATGTTTATATGATTCAACAGAATAATTTAAAAACATGGTATATAAAAAGTTCTTTTTATCTTGTAATTATTTATTGTAAAACATAATGTATTTTCATAAATTGTAAACGACTATTTTTTTTTAAATGTGGATTTGTTATTTTCTTTTATATACCTAAATAGGGAATGAAATATTCCTGAAAATTTTTGATTTAAGGTTTTCTATGAATTTGCACATTTCGAGATATCTGTCTGTGTGTGTCAGCAAAAGTTCTGGTCGCTGTAACTAAATCAATAAACATAATTTAACAATACTTGATTTTGTTTTCCATCTTGAGTTAAATTTGTTCTGATTAACTTTTGTGATACATCGCCAGACAGGTGAGCTTTCATCCAGTGATTAAACTTATTTATTCTAAGGCCGTGGCGAACGCCTACTGTCCCTTAATCTATCCTCCAAATAACTTTACACTTTCATAATAATAATAATTAAAAAAAAAAAAATGCATAATTTTGTTTTAAGATAAAAATGATTTAATTAGCAACCATTTCAACTTTATGTGTACATCGACGGCAGACGTCAGTGTTATACTCCACTGAAATAATTTAATCTTGTGTAATTTTAAGCAACAACAACAACAACAACGAAAAAAAAGGACTGAAAGGTGGTGTAGTTACGTTGTAAATTTTGTTTAAATTTGTGTTTATATCGGCCGAAAGGTAGCGGTGATGCTGATATGCTGTCATTTCCTTTGTTTATGAAAAAGTTTATCTTAAAATATAACGGTCATAACTGCATCATTTTTTAAATTCTGTGAATATTACACGAAATGTTGTTTGTTATCGGTCGGAAGGTAGCGTTTTTTGTTGTAAATTTCTCTGAATTTTCCCTGCCTATGAAATACTACACATCAAAATCTATTGTTTATAAGTGCACCATTTTTTTCCTACTGATGTTTAAGTTTGTGTGTGTATAGGCCGATAGGTGGCGCTAATACGCTGTATTTTTCTTTGATTCTGAAAAAACTATATGACACACTTCCGGTTATCCAATTTTCACCAAAAGTTCGAAAAATCATATGTACACCAGACCTGCCTCAATTCTGAAGTTTCGTAGTTCTCTCTCTCTCTCTCTTTTTTTTTTTTTTTTTTTTTTGAGATATGATAGTCAGAAGATTTTCCATGTACACAGAAAGATACATACAAATTTTATCGGCGGCTGCTTTGTCGGGGCTGTTTTGTCGGGGGCTATTTTGTCGGGGGCTATTTTGTCGGGGCTGTTTTGTCGGGGCTGTTTTGTCGGGAGCTATTTTGTCGGGGGCTATTTTGTCGGGGCTGTTTTGTCGGGGCTGTTTTGTCGGGGCTTTTTTATCGGGGCTGTTTTGTCGGGGCGCTATTTTTAGTCTGGGGCTATTTTGTCGGAGGCTATTTTGTCGGGGCTGTTTTGTCGGGGCTCTTTTGTCCTTTGGGCTCATTTGTCGGAGCTATTTTGTCGGGGCTTTTTTGTCGGGGCCGTTTTGTCTTGGGCTTATTTGACGGGTCACGGTTCGAGAGATCACCGAGTTGATCGTCAATTTTCATCATTGATGGGTAATGGTGCATCGTTTATTGTTTTATAGTAAGATTGTTCAGCCAACTATTTTTTTTTTCTTAGCTAATGAAAGTGCCTAGCATTTATAATTATTCGTAGAAGTTAGAATGTTTATACGTTTCAAAAGTTGTTTAGTAATGTAGTCCCATTCTCCTTTAATTGAAGTTTAATTAAACATAATATTCAGTTGTACCTTTTGACTCCGTGAATTTTTTACACTCATTACTTCATCAAAAATCACGCAGACAGGGCAACTTACATCATTACAAACATATTATACTTTAGTTTAGAAACGTTTTACTGCCTAATTTTTAAGGTTATAAATCGGTTTCTTACTTTAATAGAAATTTACATATTAGATATATTTGATATATAATATATAACAAAATAAGACAATTCTTAGAATTAATAACTTCAGAAATATTCCATGTTAGATTGGTTATTCCAGGTGTTGGATTGATCAATTTTCTTGGCCGGATAAATCGTTGATAATTTAAAATATTATTATAGTGCTTGCGAAGTAGTGCAAAAATTCAGGAACTCTTCAAAAAATAGACATTATTGAATCTGCAGATTTATTTTGTTTAAGTATTTTAAAAATATTCAACAAATGTGGTGACCATATTGGTGATTAGAAAAATTAATAAATTTTCAAAGTTATTAAGGAGTGGAGAGAGAGCCAGGAGCTCCAACAAAGACGTGTCGATGGCTTACATGTTGGTGATGAAGTGACTCTCCGATTTCTTCATTCATTTCGCTAAGGCTCTAACCGAATCCAAATTCAAAATTGCATTACATATTGGCATATATTTTTTTGCCAGCAAGAACACATAAAAAAAGTATTTTCAAAAAATCGTTGAGCTTAAATCTATTGAGTAATTTTGAATTCTCATGACAGAAGTGCCATAGATATTAACCATGGAGAAATCGCCTAACGTAATTACCTAACTGAAGTCATCTAAATGTCATTTATATTTTATTTATTGCTACCGTTATTGAAAGCAATGTAATATACCATTTACTGAAGTTGTGACAAATCAAAAAAACAAAAACCATTAAGACAGAATGTTGACAGTAAATCGATATAAATCAACAAACATGAAATAACGTTTCGCAACCTTTGTTTATTTTTAAGAGTAATTTTAAAAGATAAAGCATTTTATTGATGGATCAAATGAGATTTTGAAAATAACTTGCAGAAATTAAAAATACGTTTATCCCTGATATAAGGTATCATTTAATTATTTTCAAGGACAATTTTGATTAACTGAAAGGAGTACGTTAGCGATAGACTATGATTTAGGAGGACCATAAAAATGAAATAAGCATGGTTATCCTTTATTAGACGAAATTACATTATGAGATTCTGCTTGCAGAGAGATATTGTTTTAGATTTATTTTATTTTATTTTATTTTATTTTATTTTATTTATTTATTTATTTATTTATTTTTTATGGTGAAACTTTCCTTTTTCATTCTTTTCATTTATTTATTTTTTTTATGGAGAAACAATTCGTAGGTTATTAAAGATTAACATTGAATATACAAGTAAATTATTATGTAAAGCGTTAAAATAGATTTGAATTAAATTAAATAGAGAATTTTTAAAATATATATGTGATTTCTGCATCACATTTCATTCTAAATAAATAAATAAATAAATAAATAAATAAATAAAAGCATTCGTAGAATTTTTCTCATTAAATTATTTTAAATAGAATAATAAACATATATTTGGATTAAAAATTTTTATTTTGTTTATTTATTTATTTATTTATTATGCAAACTACTGAATTTTACAATAGATAATAATTATTATTTGAAAGGAAAATGTACAATTTGACAAAATTATGGTAAAATGATTTATATGCATCATGAATATCGTGTACAAATCCCTTGTCACATTCAGAAAAAGTATTTCAATCAATTTTAAACACTCCTGTTATTATATATATATATATATATATATATTTAACATGGAATTATATTTAATTATATTTTAAGGAAGGTTTATTACGTTCATTCGTAGCTTTTAATTCATTATCTTTGTATATTAATTACAAAGTGGAGGTTTCAGAGGAAATCATGTACATTATAACAGTTTCAAGTAATCTCGAATTATTAGCAGCATTACCAAGGAAACACAGGGTAAATTTTTTATTGCTTAGATTTAGGTAATCTCGATTTATCACAAGTTTATGTAAGAACTTGCGTAAATCTAGATGCTTTATTTTAGTTTCATTTCAAGAACTTTTGACACTCATGTCTTTAAAATAAGCATGTTTGTATTTTACTTCTGTAAAACTATGTTAGAATATTACAGTCATACGAAAATTACCGTATAAATACTTTAAAAAAAAATCATTTAATTATTTATTTATTTTTCAATTTTTAACATAATATAGATTTTTTTTTTCTTTTTATTTAATGCTTTTTATTTTAGTTAATTATTTTTCAATAAATTTACAATAATATAACTATTTTATTTATGTATTAATAACAATTATGCGATTCTTCAACAAGTTTGAATACGGTCTGTATTTTGCATAGAATTGTAAAATTATTATTACTTTCGTTTAGATGAATAAGAAAAAAATTACAGATTCGTGAAAATTTTTGACCTCCAATTTTCGATGATTTCACATAGTGTAAGATTTGTTGAGCATGATTTGGTTATTTTTAGGAAAATTCTGTATGTCTGTTTATTACATACATGTTTTTGGACACATTATTTCACGCCGCAATAAACATAATTTAACCAAAATTAATATTTTGTTGGACATTAACTTAAATGTACGCTGATCATATTTGAAGCTTAATCATTTAATCACACACAATGTCGCTTTTCCTTTTTTTTCTTAATTTTTAATAAGGCAAAAGGTTTAAATTTGTACAAATGTGAAGAATGAGAATTATTGAGAATTTTTTCTAAACAATTAGTGTTAAAATTATATATATAACAGTAATAGACATTTAGGAAAATTATTTTGTTGAATAATGTAGCCATTTTCCTGTAGGTAGGGGGATTTTTTTATCAGTATGTCCTAAAAGGAATAATTAATATATTTAAAACAAAAGATTAAATGATAGATTTGTGATACTTTGAAAAAAAAAATGTTATCGAATCAAAAAGGAAAACAAAAAACTGTTTTCTTTACATGTCATTCTTAAGACACAAAATTGACTTTTAGTACTGTACAACAATACATTTAGCACTTTCGACATTTAGTACTATACAACTTCGATTAAAAAAGTCTAAATATATCATGGAAAATAAATTTAATAATTTTGAATTTGTGTAGAAAAATATAGAATAAAGTTTTTTAATAGTCACTACATACAAGAATTTTGTAAATTGCTATTGAGAGCAAAACTTTAAAATTATACATAAATATACTGTGTATCTATATATATATATATATATATATATATATACATCATAAATTAAATTATTTTACCTTAAATAATGTCCTTATTCGTTTTCACAATACGTATTTCAGGTGCTAGCGCACCCGTCTTCAGGTGAGATGTGACACTCTTCAATTGCTTTGTTGTCTGCTGGGAACTTCAGATTCGTCGCTTCACTTCGCTTCGTATTTTTGGATTTGTTGATTAATTGGTTCCATCCTTTCGAAATGCTTGCGTGTTCACGTTCATTGACTGCCTCTGGGTTAGTAAGGATTTCTAGAGCTTCGCGTTTGAGGGCGTAATTGTGATTATTGTAAGGGGCTATTTTTTTTTAGTAGGGATAGTGTTAATATTAATGGGGTTATTAAAGTGGACGAAAGCGAGCGCGGTGGATTGACGGTTATATTTAAAATCTGATTTATGTTCTCTTTCGCGTTCCTGGATTTTTCATTTTGTGTTACCGATATAACAAGCGCTAGAATCGTTAGTGTATTTGAAATCGATTTTGTAAATACCGGAGTTGGATCTGTTGTCAATTTTGTCTTTTTCGTTTCTGATATGCTGAAAGATATTTCGGTTAGGTTTAATGGGGATGTTTATATTGTGTTTTTTAGCTTCGTTTTTTATTTTTATACTTGCTCCGTTACAGTAGGGGATGGAGGTTGTGAATTTTGATTTTAATTTTTGGGCGCTATTAATTTTATTGAGGGTTTTGATGCGTTTTTTATATAGTATATTGATGAGATTTTTTGGGTACTTTGCTTTATATGCGATGTTTTTAATACATTTGTGTTCTTCGTTGAGGAGGGCTTTATTGGAGCAAATGAGGATTACGCGATTTATATATGATCGTATAGCTGCGTATTTATATGGGAGTGGTTATCGATAATTTCAGTGTTAGCGGTTGGTTTTTTATAAATTGTAGTATCGAATTTATTGTTTGGATTTTTTATAATTTTAATGTCTAAATAGTTCAGTGTATTGTTAGCTTCGCTTTCCATCGTGAATTTTATGTTGTTATCTAGGTTATTTAGATCATAAAATTCACGATGGAAAGCGAAGCTAACAATTACCCTTTTATGAAGAAGTTTAGCATCATTTAGAGTACAAAATTTCTGTGAAAATAATTAATCTCTACCCCACTCCCACACTCAAAAAGTAGAAAAGATAATTTTTCATGCACAGAGACAAGACACATTTTATTATTTCTAAATTTTATTCTTTTATCAGTTCTAACTTATTTTCCTTGGAAAAGATAAGATGGTCCGACCAACGGTCCGATTAGCCATTTCGCATTACACACACATATATGTATGTATTATGAAAAATATGTAATTATTTTTTGTTACAATATGGTTTTGTGATTTTATGTATACACAATTTAGATTAATTTGAATTTTGTATTTATAAAAGAAAAAGTAGGAAATGAAATTGCTTTTAATATTTTATATTAAACAATAAACAGGGGAAATAAAAACACGCTTATTCAAAATGGTTGTACATACATACTAACTGGTTGTAATTTACTCTTGTAATAACAAATCAATTCATAAATTATATTTGCAAACACATGTTCTATAAAACATGTAGTTTTCAGTAATGCTGGTATTGAAGAAATATTTTGGTTTTGAAAGATTAGCATATTAGCAAAGTTATATGCCATAGAATACTTCAGGAGAAAAATAACATGTGAATGATAAATTTATTCTGTAAATAACATAAAATAAGGATTGTATATTATATTTTTTCATTAAAAATTATTTCTTTATGCAATTTTTTTGCTTCAATTATTTACTTATGTATTTTTTACAGGAGTCATTTTTATTTGTATAAGTGGATCGTTTTAATTTCTTGCATAAGTTTATATCGTCTAATGTGTCAAAATATTATAATTTTTTTGTAAATTTAACTTTTAAAAGATACTTTTAAATGGAAATTAGACAATATTGACTAACATTAGTGAATTAAAAATGTTTAGTACAGAATAACCATATAAAAATATCTGGTTAAGAAAGATATTCTTTAGCCTTGAAACAACTGTATATATATATATATATTAATCAAACTTAGTTCTTGGTATGTTCATTTTAAAAATTTCTGATTAATTACTTACATACTGAATACTTATGTACATTTTATGGATTATTACGGATTAAAATTCTTATTTGTATCATTTCTTAAGTTTCTGCTATGCCAGTTTTAACTAGTTATAACCAGTGGTTTTAACTGCCCTCTCAGAAACTTGCCAGCCCTGTTTTATTCACACAATGTTGCCTAGTGTCGGGTGGAAAGTGGGAGTGGATCAAGGGAAATTGTTGTATGCTTGTTGAAATAATGGTGGCTGAATGTTTAACCACTTCACCGGCCATCCCGAGATAACTCGGGGAAACGTAGCCTTCCACATACTACAGTGGCCGGTGAAGTGGTTAATATGTTCTGTTTTGAAGTGAAAAGTTGAAATGATTATTTCCA
The DNA here is from genome assembly GCA_963930645.1 of Salticus scenicus. NCBI lineage: Eukaryota > Metazoa > Arthropoda > Arachnida > Araneae > Salticidae > Salticus > Salticus scenicus. Next base: position 106,232,001 of record OZ005649.1, read on the forward strand.
TCTAATAGCAGGCATGTAAAAATATGTTGGTGATTTATCATTGGCATAAAAAAACATTATATATAAATTAATTTACATTTAGTGGCGATCAATTCACATGTTTCCAGTTTAAAGTTCAATTACAACCACTTTGATTACATTTTTACAAATCCCCCCTAACGATCGGCAAACAAACGCCTCACAAAAGCCTTGGGATTTCTAATCATTTACCGTCTGCAACAAAAATGTGATTGAATGCAAATTTGACATGTTTTATGAATTGTTAATACTTTTTGCGATACCAAACTTGATCTGGCATTTCTGTATCATAGACAAGTTTTACTTTGCTGCAAAGAAAATTCTACTACTAGGAATAATTGTAATTTCATGAACTTTTTTTTTTTTTTTTTTTTTTTTTTTTTAAGAGAAAAACAGAAAGCAAAAAACATACAGTTTACATACATACATACAGTGAATATGAAAAACATACAGTGAATTTAAAAACATACAGTGGATATGAAAAGTTGTGAGATTGTTTAAAACTTTGCAGATCAATTTAACAACAAAAGAAACAAATGTTTATGCTTAAAAATACACTTTTATTGTATCTCTAGATCAGGGCCCGAAATTTCAAACCAGATTACACTCGTCAAAAAAAAAAAAAAAAAAAAAAAAAAATACTCGCCATAAGTTAGGGTTGCCATTTTTTTTTTTTTTTTTCTGTTTTACGCATTTTGTGTTTTTTTATTTTTCCCAACTATTTGAAATGCTTTTACAAATATGCCTAGAATTATGAATATTAAAAGTGTGTCGTATATCATCATGCCTCATAATCATCTATAATTAAAAATCATTATAGTGTATTGTATTTGAGATTTGAAAAAGATGAAAATATCTAATAACATAAATGCAAAGATCCATTAAAGAAAAAAAGAAAACTCTTTGTCAAACAATATCCTGTGAAAATCTTTTTATTTTGAAACATTAAGCTTCTTTATTTACCTATTTATTTATTTAACTTCTCTTTTTACATGAGAAATGTCTTTTTTGTCCGTTTTATTTTTGTAATCAGATGGAATGTCGATGTGTATAGCTTGTTCATTATTGTCATTTCAGAATAACTTTTTCGATATGACCATTGCTTACAAATCATTACAAGCACAAATCCTTGGCGTTTCAGTGAAAAGTTAGAGAATGTGAACTATTTTTTCGTAATTATTCAAAAAAAAATAAAAATAATCAGTATCTATAAAAAGGCTCTGGTGCATTTTCATGCGCCAACATCGCATAGGCAAACTTTCTCTTCTCTCGGATAGAGGGCGACGGGCAAAGAGGCTCTCTGCTCTGCTCGTCTGTTCTCATTCTGCTTGGAAAAATCAGAGTGAGAGAAACAAAACTGAGGAAGAGTTAAAACTTTTATGCATATACTAAACAATTTTCCTTTCCCAGGCTGGGGAGATCGTCGGACAGCACACACACACAGACTCAGCACTCCGAGAAGAGAAAAAGGAGTGTTATAAGATCACATGATTTTGTCATATTTAAATCTATAAAAAGAATGTTTTCTGTCACCGTATCGTGTAAGAATTCTATCTATAACTTGACCAAATTTTTACTCGCCACAGTAAAAATTCCACTAGCCAATGGCGAGTTGGTGAGCGGAAATTTCGCGCCCCGCTCTAGATTACTATATTCTAAGATTCTAAGACGGAAAGAAGCCGCTCACCACTATGCAGCGCTTTTGAGCGTTTTTAACCTTTGGAGAGGGGCTCCAAAGCCACTGTGGAGATTCAGAAGAGCCCGTCTCCAAAGGTTAAGCCTCCCCCGTTGTTTATTGCATAGCAAATAACAACAAAAAAAAGAAAGAAAAGAAAAAGAAAAAAAAATTACAGAGGTCGCCAGAGCAGAGCTCTCCCGCGACAAAAGGCAAAAAAGTTGCATGAAAGTGAAGAGGACCGGAGCCAAGTGGAAGTCTATTTACAAAGTTCATTCAGGTAATGTACAAATTTAACAGTCTTTATACAATGTTCTCGCAGTCTTTATATCAAGCCCAAACACCCTAAGAACAATGTTGGTTAGCAACATCATGCGCAGGATGATTGCTTTCCGAGAGCGCTTCAGTGGAATTCTGTAGCATCAGACATGACCAGTATTCGCGATGTAGGAGAGGAGGAAAAATTAAGGAAAGATAGAGAAGGAATTTAATTTGTTGAATTTGATAAATCTTGAAGGAAGGCATAGATGCGCTTTAATTTGAGCCGTAGGGGCTTTCTAGTTATTATATTGTTCAGCCAGGTTGCTGGTCTAGGGTTAGGGTTTCTTAAATGGTAAGGTATTGTAAGTTGACAGTGAAAGTAGTAATGTTGTGCAGTCCCCTCCTCACCGCATGAACATAAGGGTGATCGTCGGCAATGAAATCTGTGAAGGTATTTGGGGAAGGGGCCATGACCTGACAGAAAGGCAGAGATTTCCGGGGAGAGGTCCCAAATATTGAGTGAGACATTTGGTATTAGCTCGTGAGTGTATCTCCCTTTTGGAGACACACTCCAGAGACTCTGCCAGTCATTAATTAGTTTTTGATTTAGGTGATATTTTATGTAGGAAGGGGGAGCTGGGAGTGAATAGGCTATGTCACTAGATTCTGTTGCTGATTTTGCAAGAGAGTCCGCTAGTTCATTTCCGACGACTCCCTTATGGGCAGAAACGTGTGCCAGGGAGATTTTAGTTTTTAATTTTGAGAGCTTTATTTTAATTTCAATTACTTGTGGGTGTCTGCTCTTGTGGCGAGCTATGGCCTGCAGGCTCGAGAGGCTGTCACTGAAGATTGAGATTTGATTGTAGTCTGGAGAGATATTTTCTGACCACTCAACTGCCTTCAGGATGGCAAAGAGCTCAGCCTGAAAGACCGAATTGTGGTCTGCGAGCCTGCCTGCCCACTGATGGAGAACTTTGTTATTGTTTAAAACGCAGAGTGCAGCTCCCACTCCATGATCGGTTTTGGAGCCATCAGTGTAGATCGCCAGTTGAGCAGACGGGGAGAAGCTGTTTTTTGCACAATTTATGAAAAGGGAAGCAGCATCTTGTGCTGGGTGTATTTGCCAGCTGTTAGAAAGCTGTTGGACATGAATATTAGGGAGGAGAGTGTCTGTGAGAATGGAATTATTTAATTGCAGGACGTTAGTTTTGTTAAAGTTGTATTTTAATTGGAGGTGAGCATGTGGAATACCAGTGATGACTGTGAGGGCACCAGTATAGATTGTTTTGTAACCTCTAGAAATTTGGACCAAAAACATTATCTGTATTGAGTTAAGTTTATTCGACGCTGCTTTGGTGAGGTTGCCCCCCTCAAATGCCAGTGCCGTAGGTTAGGATCTTTTCTATTACTATTTTATACCAGGTTTTTAGGAAGAAGGTGGATATACCCCACCTCCTCCCTGCCATTTTTGCTGAATTGTGGAAGATTTTAGAAGCTTTTATCTTTAGGTCTTGTATGTGTGCCAGCCAGTTTAGGTTTCTATCTATTGTGATTCCCAATATTTTTAGTTGTGAAACATGACGGACACTGACGCCATCGATCCTCATCACTGGTTTCCGTTTAAGGAGTCTTGGGAAGGAGAAGGTTAATGCTTGCGTTTTCGAGGGTGAGAGTGTTAGATCTGATTCTATTAATAGGGAGCTGAAGAGGGAGAGGGCAGCCTGGGCCTGTTCCTCCAGAACTTTTCTCGTTAAACACGAGAGAATCACAGAGAAGTCATCAGCATATGCGAGGGTTTTAAAACCCTCTGAGTTCATTTTTAGAAGAATTTTGTTGGCCACCAAGTTCCAGAGGATCGGGCCTAGGCACGATCCCTGGGGGCAGCCCTTAGATTGTGGAAAAAACAGTGTAGTTAGGGCCCCAGTTAATCAAGATTTTCCTGTTGGAGAAGTAAGAGCTGATGACTCCCGCAAGATTTCTCGGGCAGTTGAGTGTTTGTAGAGTATGTAGGATGTGTGGCCATTCGATGTTGTCGAAAGCCTCTTTAATGTCAAGTGAAATAAGAGTGGTGTACTCTCCAGACTGAAAGTTAAGAGCGCAGGAGTTTAAAATTTGCTGCAAAGCGAGTTCACATGATCTGCCCTCTCTGAACCCGAATTGGTTGGGGTGTAGAAGATTATTGGATTCCAGATAGAAATTTAGTCTATTGACAATGAGCTTTTCTAGTAATTTGCCTATTGTTGGGAGCAGGCAGATCGGTCGATAAGAGGAGGGTTCAGAGGGAAGCTTCCCTTGCTTCAGAAAGTACACCACTTCACCCCTTCTGAGAATTTCTGGAAAATATTATAGTTTGAGGGTTAAGTTTGTCCATGTGTGAAAAAATATATGTGAGTGTATTGAAGAAGTGTCTAAGGATTCTGAAGTCTATGCTGTCAGGGCCAGGGGCCTTATTTACGTAAAAGGTATAAAGAGCAGCCCGGATTTCTGCCTCCGTGAGGGCTTCGTCCATGGGACCTGAAAAAATTGGAATATGGGGGCTGGTGAATTTACTCGGAGGGAAGAGAACTGAGGTGATATATTCTAGGTTGTTGTGTTTAGAGGAAAGAGCTGGAGGACGTTCAAGTTTGAGTTCTGTTGGTGTGAAAAATTTATTGCTATAGAATTTCTGTGCAGTGCCATGGATGTTTGTGTTGTGCAAAAATGTTTCCATGCGTTATGTCTTGCAATGTTTATTTGTTTTTTGAATGTTGCCGAGAGTTGGAGGATTTTAAGTTTGTGTTGCATTAGATCTGAGGGGCTGATATATTTTTGTTGTCTCCGGAGTGCTGTCAGGCGGTTACGCATGGATCTGAGTTGAGGGGACCAGAAATTGTAGGTGAATTTCCGTGCCGATTGTTTGAGCCTTAAGGCTGAAGAGGCAGCAGCGTGTATTGTGCAGATAACAGAAGAGGTTGCATTTTCTATGTCTTGGGTGTTCCTTTCTGTATTAATGGTGGCAGTTAGTTTATCGGTGGATAGTTTAAGTATTTTATTAAATTTTGAGAAGTTGCCACGTTTTGTAGCAAACCTTCGAAGAGTTGATTTAGTTGAGATTACTATATTGTATAGTCTTAATTTATGTAAAATTTGCATCTACAAATTAATTTTATGAATTGCAATTATTCTTAGTGATACCAGACTTGGTTCGGCCTTCATGGTTTGAGTGTGTTTGTGTTTAAGGCCGATTGACTACATGTTGCTAGACCTGAGGGGGAATGCCTTCCTCCTTCACGGTTTGAAGATAAATTTTATTTTTCTGCAGATAGATTCAGAAAATTCTGCTAATGTTTTTATTATTATTTTTTTTTGTCCTGAATTATTTTTATGATTCATGGTATACATATTTTAATGAAAGAGGAATTTTGGGGAAAATTTAAAGTTCAGGGACGAAATTAGCAAAAATACAAAAAAGGCAAGATATCAAAATGAAGTACTAGAATTTTGATAACAAAATCTATTACTATATTAGAGTAATAAATATTTATTTTAATCTTCAGTGTGTAAAAAAAGAACAAATATACATCAGAAACATAAAAAAGCTGGAAAAAAAACCGAGAAGCTAAATGTACAAAGTTTACACGTGTTTCACAAAGGACAATGTGTTTAAAAAGTAAAATAAAACTATTAAAATACTAATTCTTACCTGAAATATAATGTATGTAAATGTAGATTAATTCAAGATTGTACCAGACAAAAAAAAAAAAAAAAAAAAAAAAAAAAAAAGATAATTTTAAAAATGATGCAATATAATTTCTTAAGCAAGGGTAACAAAACAAACTGTTGTTGTTTGCAGTGTTGCCAATCAGAAATTTGCTTTTTACATTTTACTGTTTGTGGTCCAGTGGATATATTGAAATATTTTCTCCTTAAAAAATTGTAACTTTATTATCAACAATTATGAAATAGAATCACCATAATTATAAAACAGTTCCCTATTTAAAATATTATCGAAATAGTTTTTTGATGAAATGTGAAATTTTAAAATCTAAATTATTTTCTTGATTTATATGTATTTTTGTCTAAAGTGACGATAAAAATTCAAAAGTTGCCAAGGGGAGCTACATTAAGGCTGTCTGTCTGTACCATGATTAGGTTTGCATATTTCATTATGTGTGAAATTGTCATTTTATGGTTGATCGAATAAATCAAATAAATATAGAGAATAATGTGAAAGAAAATATTATATGCACTTGAATTTTGATGCTTACATTGATCACATAAGGGTCTCAACCAAGTATTTATTGATGAATTTTATCTGCCATTTTTAACAAAATGGCCGATATCTTAAGTACAGCCATTTCAAACCAGGCTACCGCTTGTAAATTTATCATCAGTATAACTTTTGAAATACTGAATCAGTTAAAGTTGGACATTGAACTTATCGCACAAATATATTGGATGAATTTTGTTCCAACATTTAGTTTCCAAGTTGCAGCCACTTGAAATCAGGCTGCTACTTGAAAATGTGCCACCGCGATAACTTTTATAATACTAAACAGGGTTCAAATCAAAGTTGGTTAGTGAACTTACAATTCAAATATCTTGGATAAGTTTCTAGGCAACTTGCTCCACCATTTTGTTTCCAAGTGGCAGCCACTTAATTTTTTTTCATTGCAATAACTTTTGTAATACTGAATTAGTTCGAATCAAATTTACACAGTTGACATATCATTCAAATATCTTTGATTAGTTCACTGGGCATCTCAGTCACTGTCCCTTTGTTTCTAAATGGTGGCCACTTGCAAATTATCACAATAACTTTTGAACCGATTTGCTTAAAACTCCATATATAGATAGCCCTCATCAATAAATCCACCAAGTATATTAATAAATTGTAGCTGCCATTTTGAAAACAATGATGGCAACTTCATAAGAAAAGATAAATCAACATAAACTTTCTATAAGTCAGAAGGACTTAATTTAATTTTTTGATCAATAACCTCTAAAATGTAATGATATCACTACAAAAACCCTTTACGGGTTAAAAGTTTGTGACGCAGCTACTTTATCGCTATAAGAATTTGAAATATGGGTCTTAAAAATAATGATATCAAATTTTAAGTGACGCTTTGCTATTAGTTAAGGTATACATAGATTTTCTTATTTGATAATTTGCTTTTTTCTTTTATTTATATTTACAATGCAAACATAATATTTTTAACTTCAAGATAAGACAAATATATAAAATATACTCACTGATGCTTTTTCATTTGCATTTCAATTTCAAAATAACAGTTTTAAAAGGAATGATATCAAAATTCCAGTGACGTCTCAATGTCACTTTAAAAGATTTATTTTTAGATTCCACTAAAATTACCTTTGTTTTGTCTAATAAAAGTATATTTACACATTGAAACAGTGCTTTTAATTTTCAAATATACTGTCAAATAATCACACTTTCACTGAGTTTGCATTATAAATTGAAATTATTTATTTCAATAAATCGATTTGTCTTTTGCGTCACGCTATCAAAAACTAAGAAATTTTATGTAAATGTAAAATTTATGTAAAGTAAATATATATAATAATTATATTACGCTAAGTAAAATTTATGTAAATGTTACTTTGTATCATAGTATCCAACTAAGTGAAAATTTGTGCAAAGAGGTAGTGTGATGCAAAGAAAACATTTCCACAAATTTTACTTACAGTTTTTGATAGCGTGACGCAAAAGACAAATCGATTTATTGAAATAAATAATTTCAATTTATGATGCAAACTCAGTGAAAGTGTGATTATTTGACAGTATATTTGAAAATTAAAAGCACTGTTTCAATGTGTAAATATACTTTTATTAGACAAAACAAAGGTAATTTTAGTGGAATCTAAAAATAAATCTTTTAAAGTGACATTGAGACGTCACTGGAATTTTGATATCATTCCTTTTGAAACTGTTATTTTGAAATTGAAATGCAAATGAAAAAGCATCAGTGAGTATATTTTATATATTTGTCTTATCTTGAAGTTAAAAATATTATGTTTGCATTGTAAATATAAATAAAAGAAAAAATCAAATGATCAAATAAGAAAATCTATGTATACTTTAACTAATAGCAAAGCGTCATTTAAAATTTGATATCATTATTATTAAGACCCATATTTCAAATTCTTATAGCGATAAAGTAGCTGCGTCACAAACTTTTAACCCGTTAAGGGTTTTTGTACTGATATATATACATATATATAAAATATTTTGTGCATAGTGCAGAAAGTTTCAGTGTCTTTGTAAAACGACTTCTCTACATTTTTTTTACGCAAATAAAATTAGCATTATATGTATAGTTTGGTCAAAACGATTTTAATTTACAAAAGATTATTACATACAGGAAAAAAAGAAGGATTTGATGTATAGTGCAGAAAGTTATAATTATTTGAGTAAGTCCTTGTAAAACGATTTCTCCACATTTATTTTATCAAAATTCATCTAAATAAGACAAATAATGTTAATATTTATTGCATAAAAAAGATCAATTTAATTAATTACAGGATCAAGTAAAAGGTTTCAGACATATACTAATAATAATAAAATCGTGCGGTTGTAGTAACTAGAGCCCCGAACTGTAGTAGTAACTATACATACATTCTCGTAAAGAGAACTCTCGTTATAAAGAGCATATATAATATTACTGATAAAGATATATACGAAACCAATTAGGGCTGTATATTTTTATCATCGATATTTAAAAAACAAAAAAAGTTTAACGGTTTTCTACGATGATTTCCAAGGATAAAATAAAATTAAGTTAAAAAAATATATATATTAACATTAGAGGCTTTTTATTCTGGAGCCCTAAAAAGCATAAAATAAAAATATATTCCGGTAAAGACATGCTTTAAGGAAATGAAAGTCTCAACACTAAGAAAATTTCAGAGAAAAATATAGATATTTCACATTTGCAAGAGATGAAAATTTTTAAATATTCAAAACATTTTAAAAAACATTCGAGACCAGTATTCTTAGTTATTAGATATTATATAATTATTCGTTAATCCATAAATGTGAAAGTTCTCGAAAGCTTTTAAAAATATTTTGACTATAAGTGACTATATTTTTCGCTAAAATTTTGAAATTTTGAAACTTTCATTTCTTTAAAGTATGTGTTTACCGGAATAGGTTTTTAATTTATGCTTTTTAGGGCTCCAGAGTAAAAAGCTTCAATTGATAAAAAATCTATTTTGTACATTTTAGTTACACACACAAAAAAAAAAAAAGAAAAATTTTCTTAAAAAACGTATCAAAATTTCTTAGAATATTGTGTAGACAACGAAAGATTTTCTTTTATCAGTTAACATTTTTTCTAATAATTATCTGCAATAATTACCATATCGGCTAATAATAATTACCATATCTGCAATAATTACTCATCGCGTTATTAACTCGTTGCTCAAACTAACGGAGTCAAAGAACAACGAAAAGATTTGTTTAAATTTACTTTAAAGTAGAGGCCTCTTGCTTATTAGCGTGACACGAAGATACTATGACAAAATCCAATTTCAGTAAAATGATTCTAATAAAGTAAATAATTTTTATATATAAAAAGTGGCACTTAAAGTTTCTGGTAATTGAGAGCTGTCTAATTATATAAACGAGTAAAAAATGCATATTTAATGAGAAAAAGTAAAGAAAAAAAATATTTTTCTTATTCGTCATGTTAATTTAAAATGTCATTAAAGACACACTCGATGTTATTTTCAAATTAAAAATAAATTCAATAAATAATTAATTGCTTTTCAATAAATCACATCACTACTATGGAATGTTGACATTATTGTCAATACAATCAGGCAGTTCTCAAAAATCTTTAAAACAATTATTTCATTTTCAATAAATTTTGTCAGGTTTCCAAAACAGTGACAACGATTTCAGACATTTCAAAATGCAATTCTGTTAATGAAAGACGTGGGGAAATACGGTATTTGATATATAACAGTAAATATGAAAAATATATATTTTTTAATTATCTTGAAATTATGTTTGTTATAATAACTTTAAGAAAAGCTTTTTTATTTAAATCACAAGTTTACAAGAATAATTTTGTCAAAATTTAATTTGACAATTTGTTGACCATTCGTTTTAAATGTATTGACGAGACCTTTTGAAAGATACACCTCTTGAAAATTTACCCCCTCCCCGCCGGGGGGAAGCGATGCCCCCACACGCACAATTTTTTTTCCTAGTTAACTACTACTATTATCAATAATTCATATTAATTTTACAATCACAAGTTAAAAATAACTCTCATTATGTACATTTATACGAAATTTTGTCCTACACTGTCATGTTAAAAATTTAGAAAAAATGCGATCACAGCACCACCTGTTGAGCGATTGATCCCGAAATCTAATTAGCACCAATTTATGTCAGGGACCAGCTAAATACCAAGTTTGGTTAAATTTCGTTAATTGGTTCGTGAGATACTGCCTCCACAAAATTAGTGACACACATAGACAGACAGACATTTTCTAAAAAAATATCAAATCGTTTTCAGGACATCCCAAAACGTGTAAATCCATCGAAAACCGGAATTCGAAAATTTTCACGAATCCAATACTTTCCTCTATATAAGATATAGAAGAAAGTAGTAAAATAGAAGCCAAATACATCTGCCAAAATTACCAAATCAAAATTTTGTGTAATCTATTACTAAAAATAAATATTTTCTCGTATTATATTAAAGACTTTGCATATTTAAATAATCTGGTGTGTCACTCACACGACTTTCTCTTACCCTGAAATTTAAGGCAGTTCTTAATTTTTTGGCTATCTTTTGTTTCGACTTCGTTTCCTCGTCTTGGGGATGAACTTAGGAACGCTTTTTTCGTAACAATTATTTTAAAGTGAAAATAAGGTTGAGAAATTATGAATGATGAGCACGTTAAAGAAAAACATAAAAGAAAAAATGCATTATTTTGATCATTGTATTTATTATAAAAAATACTTTTATTTTTATTGAAGAAAAAAATGTTTCTCTCTTGATTGTTAGAGATAGGTGCACGGAAGAAGTGGGACAAGCTCCAGGTGAAGTTGGATGTCCCAGTTGTCGGTAGTAAACGAATGGGCTATAAATTTGGCAGTAAACATTATAACATATCAAGATCTACATTGTAAGAATAGATTTAAAAAAAAAAAAAGTAGGGATAAATGTGCAGAAGACTTAGTTGAAATGAGAATTGGCCAAAATCCAGTTGTTTCACTCGAACTGGAAATTTAGCAAGTTTTACACTATACGGAAATGGAGAGAAGATTCTGAAGACTGATACTCAAAGGTTCGAGACGAATGCTTTTCGTACAATTTTACTACACCTATTCTCATCTAAGATAAAAATTGCGCGACCGAAGTGGCTACGCTGCTTTCTTGATGTGACGCCGAAATTATCAGAACAAACACATCAATCTTTATCACTCGCTGCTGTTCATAGGCTCACCCAAAAATGTGTTATACTGTTTTTCTTCATATTAAAGCCAAAGTTAGAGAAAATAAAATTCTACCCAACGAAAGTACACAGTGTAGCTGAGGCATTACTAATGTCCAACATGAATGTAAAAATATCAGAGTTATAAAACGACAGAAAGATGCACACAAATCATCATCTGCTGAGATGCGATCCTTAGACACTGTGGTGACATGCATATCAGCTGGAGAAATTTTTGTATCTACATGAGTCAGGGTGGATTGCAGCAGAACTTTTCTAAAAAATAATTTCCATATTTTTGTTCATTAATAGCTATCAAACGTTGGTACCATTGCCTTGATATTGTATTGGCATTATTCACATTTTCGTAACTTGACTCTCATTTATATGCACGGGAGTATGTTGTTATAATCGTGTGTTTATTACTTCATTTAAAAGCAAAACAGCAGCCTATCGATATCACGTTTATGTTTTCCTTTAAAACATTTTATATTCAAACAATTAAAAATTGGCTGTCAAACAATCTGCTAGAAGAGTTGGGAACCAGTAAATTGAGCAACTTTTAAATGAAACCTAGGAACGTGCTAGTGTTGTTATAACAATCATCAATGGCTTCAAAACGACGGCCATCTTCCAATCTAATCCTAAATCCTTTTGGCATGAATATTTTTGTCGCAATCGGATATTTCTCCATTCGGCAAAAATTCCATGGTAACTAATCAGCCATCGTCAAGCGGCCATGTTTAGCAAACAGCTGCTGTCATCATCCTTAGAGACACGAGGAAAGTGTCAGAGGTCACACAATCAGCTTCTAAAAGAAGAGGTTCAGCAGTAATTATGACTGGGTTTCCGCATAGAAGAAAATGGAATATTTCCAGGCAAAAAAGATACGACGGTAAAGAAGACGCTCTGCTGAAAAACAACTTCTGGCACCCATCACTTTCAAGGGAAAGAGGAAGAATACACCATCGAAAAAATCCGTTCTATTACGTTCCGAAAAATTCCGTTCTACCCAGCGATTCAGATGACAAAAGTGATTTTTCAATTCACACAGTTTTTAAACTTCATAAAAATAATTTTTTGTAGATGGTATGGCGATTCTTGAATGCTAGTACATAGTTAGTGAATATAGTGTCCAAATTTGGTTGGTTTTCAGAGAAAATTATATCTCCCAACAACCTGAAAGTTTATGGGGGCTTGAAATTAGGCCACGTTTGCTAACCATAATAATGTTAAACAAATGTCTTCTATTTCTGAAAAATAAATTTAAAGTATCCTTGAAAATAATAATAATAATAATAATAATAAAACTGCGAAATGTTCGAATTAGCCATTTTTTATTACATACGACATGAATATTTTTCACCATTTTCATTAACTAATTTTTGTTAGCTGATTTCAATAACTGTCATTTTTATAGAAAATTGGATTAATAATCATAAAGTGGAATATTTTGAACGTGTTCTTAGCTAAATAAACAAAAGTAGAAAAATAAATATAATTTATTTAATTCCTTTCGTTTAATTTTTATTTAAATGTGAATAAAAGCAACATTGAAAAAAAAGATACAATCACTTGAGATTTTATTTCAATTAATATAGTAACTGTTGCCAAGGAAAAAAACTTTACATTAAAAAATGATGAAATTATTTACAATAGATCTCATTATCAACATATGAAGATTGTAATATACTAAATAGTCCTGTTGAACTAAATTAAATTATGCTCTGACAGAATTTCTTTTCGAAATTTGCCTCTTTTTAAAGCTCTGAATTTATATATATATATATATTTATGTTTTTCTTTATTTAAAATAATTAAATTAGCATTTGTCTGAAGAAAATGGGCCATTCTATAACAATATACATAGATACGACGAAAATAGGTTTTAGATTTTCATGAAAGAGAACATTACAATATTACAAAATCTCCCGTGTCGTTTTATTCTCTGGTGAAAAGAAACATGTATGTGCCTTGATTAGCTGTTTTATAACTGAAAATCGCAACGATTTAGAAACGACAATCTCAACAGACTATTACGATAAGTTCGTATTATACACATCATTAAATATAAAACACAGAAATGCATTTCCAAAACATGTTTGCATTTACGTTAATAATGCAGTTCATTAGTATTCTCGTAATATGTTTTAATCAGCTCTGAAAATTTTCCTTCTACATTCAAACAATTTTAATAATTGATTTATGTTCTTACTGTTCACATGTCCCAAGAGCTTAAAAATTGCTTCTCAGCGATTTATTAAATTCAAATATAAATGCAAGAAATCTTAAACAGAAATAAGTACACAGTATAACAGATATAGAAAAGCAATTACCAGGTATTTAAATAGAGAATCTTGATAGACATTTTAGTAAAGTTAGAGAACTTTCTTTAATGCACGCGTAAAAGTATTCTGTTTTATTGCATGTATACTTTATTTTTATACCCGAACAATATATATATATTTTTTTCCGAGAGGACATTGCATTGTTAAGACACCTTTTACAAAACCAAACATGGGCACAGCGAGTTATCTGCGATTAAAAATGAAGAATAAAAAAATAAATGCAAGCTAATTTTATTAGTTACATTAAAAAATTAATATCGAATCTATAATTGCACGATTTCAGAACATAAAAATTAATCAACTCAGTATAATAAAAGTTTTTATAATGCATGTATAAAAGTCTACTAATTTTGTTTTATTAGTACGACAGTTTGTATTATTTTTTTTCAGAAAGCGATTTTACGCTGTTGCCTTTTATTGTATTACACCTTCAATAAACGTGCAAACATTTTCGTTTTTATTTAAAATAGGCAAAGCTGAAAGTTTGTTAATGTATCTGTACGGATTATGAGATTTTAGCAAAAAGTGATACACTTATAAATAACCTTCCTACCCTGCTGAAAAATCTTTACGTTTTACCTGTATGGGTCGAATCGACCCACTTCGTATAGATTGAATTTAGGTCTTAAGAAATAATTTCTATGGAGCTCATTTTACATCTACGTTTCCAACAACTATCGATATCTATTGACTATTCCTGAAAATGAAGTCTACTCAAAAGAAAAAATTGGTGTTTTAAGCATTTCTATGCATGTTAATACACGTTTCTATGCACGTTTTACCTCTATGGGTCAAATCGACCCACTTCGTATAGATTGAATTTAGGTCTTAAGAAAGAATATCTATGGAGCTCATTTTACATCTACGTTTCCGACAACTATCGCCATCTATTGACTATTCCTGAAAATGAAGTCTACTCAAAAGAAAAAAATTGGTGTTTTAAGCATTTCTATGCATGTTAATAATGTGGGTCAAATCGACCCAGACAGGTAACATGACACATTTTTTTGGGGGTGGTTTAAATCAAACCAATGACTCTAAAAACATCATATATTAAACGAATGCATATTTTTCAGGCATACATAATGTTTGAACAATCAAAATTAAAATCTGAAGAAGATATCGAAAGATCAATTTTAAAAATGGGTCGAATCGACCCATACAGGGTAGGAAGGATAAGGACAAAACCTTTTTTGGCACAACTGGATAATTGATTAAAAAATACTATGTAAAAACCCCATTGTAACTAAATATAAAATTATTTAAACAACAACAACAACAAAAAAAAAAAAAAAAAAAAAAAAAAAAAAAAAGAGAGAGAGAGAGAGAGATGCCAAAAGTAAATAATTAAATGTGTGATTATATAACTTTAATATAAAAAAAATAAATAAACGTTCAAGCATTTTTTTTTAATAATTACAGCCATTTCCAAAAGTTTAAGACCAGTAACCGATTTTCAGCATTTTAAAACATTGCATTATTTGCACAGATTATTGAGTCCTCTCATGTTCTGATTGCATCAGTCGCATTCTGCTGCTATACATAAAGGTGCCCGGCACGTTTATCGCCAGTTGTTAATTGGATTTTGTCGTAGACAGTGCTGTTGTATAACTATTGTAATGGGTATAAAACCTTCACTTACTGTTACAAAAAGGTCAGAAATATTGACCCCGCATAAAATTGGATTTCCTGAACGTCAAATAAGTTCGAGGATAAATTTGAGCAAGACAAGCTTGAGCAGTGCATCAAGCTTTTAGCAAATTTAAAATTTTGGGGAAATTTGTGGGCCTTAAGAGGAGCGATCGCCGTAGAAAAATGAGTGCACGTGATGATCATGTGATAAGAAGGGTGGTAGTACAAGATCCAAGAACCTCCTGTAATATGATTAGAGATTCTCTGGCTGCAAAAGGCACCGACGTAAGTTTAAGTATTCTTTAACCACATTCCTTGCGACCATAGAAGCCTCTGCACAAGTGCCGATTGAACGAGTCCAGTGTTAAAATAGGTGTGACTGAGAGAAAACAACAGATAAGGGAACACCGAATAACTGGATGTTTGCCAAATAACTACCTCTCGGCCAATTTTGCATCCCTCTAAACTTTTGGACACGGCCTCACTGCTAGTCGTAGGAAACGTGGTCGCACTATACTATATCACGACGTTTTGCCAAAGATTTTCGTTTATCATCCCACAAACCAGCAAGGAAACCTCGACTTACTCCAAGTACGAAAAAGAAACGACTGTCTTTCGCCAGGCAATATCATAATTGGACAGTACAACAATGGAGTAAGGTCTTATTTTCGAATGGGTCAAGTGTGCAGCAATTTTCTGCATGTGCTGCAAGTGTTCGCCCCCCAAGGGTAAAAAGATGTGATGAGAAATATACGATTCAAACTGTGAAACGTCCTTCAAGCCAAATGACGTGGGGAGTAAAGCCTGGGTCCCGTACTGCTAGTCTGTATTTTGTGCCACCTAAAACCACTATGAACGCAAAGCGGTACCTTAATTTGTTGCATGAAAAGTTAAAGCTACACATGCGTGTTCATAAATGTTCCATTTTCATGCATGATGTGGCTATGTGTCACAGGGCGAATATTGTCAAGAAGTATCTGAAGGCACAGAAGAGCAAGACTGGCCAGGTAACTGTCTAAATTTGAATCAGGTTGAGAATCGGTGGTGTACTGTGAAAAATAAAGTTGTCGAAAAGCAATCATCCACTGCTACGGCACTTGTAGCAATAAAGCATGCGTGGTGCACAGATAATTTCTAAAGCTTACTGCAAGTCTCTTATTTATAACATGCCTAAGAAGATTGCACAAGTTATTAAAAACAAAGAAGGTCCTAGAAAATACTGACTTTAATTACAGTAAATAGCCATGTACAGTCTATTTTGCTCTTTTACGCGTAAAATATGTATGTTATTTTCTCGGAATTCCATTAATTTTGATTTTTGTATGGGTGGTCTTAAACTATTGCAAATGACTGTAAAATTAAATTAAGAAAATCGTGCTAAAGAAATAGAACAGCTTCACTGTAGAACCCCTTTGATAAATTTGAAATCTGGCGTTGAATTAGCTTGGACGTTTCTCGCTAATGTCATTACGCAAGGTCTTACGCAAATGCGATATCCATTTTAATTCCTCGCCAAATGACAATAAAAATTTAAAAGCCGCGAATGCGCTCCTAAGCTAAAGCTATGCCAAAGATAATTTTTAAAATGAATATGTTAACCGATGGTATAGAATTGAATACCGTTACAGCACTCGTTCATATGGAAGAATAGATTAAAATAAGTCCTGTCGAACTAAATTAAATTATGTTTAAAAAAAATGTAAGCAGCATATTTTGTTTTGTTTTATTGTACCCAAAAATCATAAAATATATCTTTTTTTTAATAGCCCATTTCATCATTAAGATTTTTTTCTCTCTCTCTTTTTTTTTTTTTTTTTTTTTTTTTTTTGACAACATCTAACATTGGTACAGCGTAATATTGAATGTTAAAAAGAAAGAATGAAAAATAAATCGAAGTAAATTTTATTATTTACATTAATAATGGAAATCAAATCCGCAAAAACACGATTTCTTAGAAATAAATATGAACGACTCAGTTTATTGGTTACATATAAACATTTATAATAGTAATAATAGTAATATAACATAAAAAAAAAAAAAAAAAAAAAAAAAATATACAATAGTTCGTACAACCCGCCTTTATTTTTTTCAGATTTTGTTTTTTTTAAACATATTTTTGTAAAAATAAAAATGATAAATTTATAGACATTTTTATGACATAAACTATTAAAAATTAGAGGTAAAGAAAAATCAAAACGGCTTAAACACGACCCCTGCTTCACATTATCATTTTTCAGAACAAAGTACAACAGTTTATATGTTTCTTATATACAATAAAAATAATATTTATTCTTACACAAAAGAAAATATCAGAGCATATCTAAATTACACTTACTGTTTTACTCTCTAATGCAATAAACATGCACGCACTGTGATTAGCACTTCTGTAACTGAAAAATCTCAACAATTTACAAACGACAATCGCAATAGTCTATTACTATAAAGTTCAAATTATATGAATCATTAAATATAAAACACAGAAATGCATTTCTAAAATATGTTTGCACTTACGTTAATAATTCAGTTCATTAGTATTCTCATAATATGTTTTAATCAGTTCTGTAAATGTTCCTTCTATATTTAAACGACTCTAATAATAGATGTTAGGTTCTTAAATTTCGCATGTCTCAAGAGCTTAAAGAATATGACACAGCGATTTGTTTAATTCGAATGCAAATGCAAGTATTTCTAAAGAGAAATTAGTGGATATATATTACAGAATATTATACATAAAAACAATTACTAGACGTTCAATTAGAGAATGTAGATAAGTATTTCAATAAAATCACAGGAAGTTTTTAAAATGCATGTGTAAAAGTAACTTAATTTTATTTTGTTATAAATAAAAGTTAAACTTTTGTATAATTAAATTAAATTAATTAATTTATTTATTTTTATAAACCAACATTATAAAAATATATCTTTTATGAGAGGACTTATGCATTTTTTAGACTTCCTTAGAAAATCTAATACGAGTACAGCGTGTTATTCTCTATTACAGATAAAGAATTAAATATAAATTTAAGCTAATTTTGTTAGTGACATTAAAAAATATTTTTAAATATATAATTACTGTGTTTAAAAACAATAAAATAAAATAAAACAACTCGGATCAAATGTGACGTACAAAATAATAATAATATATCGTAATATAAATAAAAAACTTTGTAAATTAGGTCTTACAACCCAACATTTTTTTAAACAATTTTCACGTCTCTCCTGTAACAATAAACATATTTTTAAATATATATATATATATATTTTTTTTAGGACAAATAATGTTATCAAAATTGATGATAAAGAAAACCTAAAACAACACAATCCCTACTTTCTACTATCATTTTCCAGTACTTAAATTTTGGGCCGCGGTAGCCCGGTCGGTAGAGCGCCGGCCTCGTAATTGGAAGATTGCGGGTTCGGTACTCGAGCCGGCCAAAGACCGTCGTGTACACTAATGATGACTGGTGCACGTAAAATCTGTCGTGGCCGCAATGTCCTCCATGTTCCCATCAAAAATTATACCTCTGGGGGTCACCGAAGCGGGAGAGCCATCCCTTCCGTGGAGGATCAAAATTGTGATGGCATGTCTCCGGACCACCCTAGGAGTGTTTCCCAGACCGTCGCCAATTGCCCATCTGCGCAGCACTAGTGCGACGTAAAACCCAACCATCCATCCATCCAGTACTTAAAATAATTAAAATTGAATTTATCTGAATAAAGTGACTCAGTTTATAATATGATTTATACATACAATTAAATATTATTTATAAATACAGAAAACAGAGCATTTTAGTGTTCCTAAATCTCATCTGTTGTTTCATTATGTAGTGAAAAACAGCATGTATGTACCTTCATTAGCTGTCCTATAACTGAAAATCTCAACGATTTTACAATGACAATCTCAAAAACTTATTACGATACAATTCACAATTATACACATCATTAAATATAAAATTCTGAAATGAATTTCTAAAATATGTTTTCATTCACATTAATAATTCGGTTCATTAGTATCTTCATAATATTTTTTACTCAGTTCTGAAAATTTCCGTTCTATATTTAAACGATTTTAATAATTTATGTTATGCAGTTACAGTTCGCATGTCCCAGGAGCTGAAAGTACATTTTACAAAAATTTGTTAAATTCAAATACAAATAGAAGAATTCTTAAACAGAAATAAGTACAAATTTATAAGAGTTCATTATTAATAAATAACTATATAAACAAATAATAAATTTTTAAACAGAGTATCTTGATAGATAATTTAGTAAATTCAAAGATATTTTTTTTATAATTAAAGGAAACTGAATTTTGTTTTATTGTAAATAAAATGTAATGATGAGATATATATATACACAAACATCATATTTAATCACCAAACTAATCATCATATTAAATCATTACACAAGCATGAAATATGTTTTTCTGTGAGGAAATTGAATTTTAAGACTTTTTTAACAAAATTTAACATGTGTACAGTGAGTTATCCGCTATTAAAAATAAAGAATAAAAGATAAATGCAAGCTAATTTTATTAGTTACATTAAAATTGAAAATAAATATGTAATGATGTGGATTAAAAAAAAAAAAATGAAGCAACCCATTTTAAATATTACGAATAAGTAATAATTAAAATATAACATAACATAAATTAATAATCTTTTCGCAGAATGGCATGCAACCTGCCGTTTTTTTTTTTTTTTTTTTTTTTGTTTATTTTTTTTTTTTTTATTTATTAAAATTCTGTCGCAATAAACATATTTTAAAGTTTTAAACTATTTCCTGGCAAAAACTGCTATTAAAAATTGGTGATAAATAAAAACTGAAAATATTACAACCTCTGTTTTACATTATCATTTTCCTTTACATAAAATTATTAAAAAAGTATTTTCCTTAACAAAGTGAAACAGTTCATAATGGGATTCATGAATGCGCTGAAAATTTTATTAGCACATATACAAAAGAGTACATAACAATGTACATAACAATATCCCTAAATCTCACGCACAGTTTTATTCTCTATGGAAAATCAACATCTATGCACTTTGATTAGCTGTTCTACGAATATAACTGAAAACCTCTACGATTTACAAACGACAATATCAACAGACTATTGCGATAAAGTTCAAATTATACAAATCATTAAATATAAAACGCTGAAATGTATTTCCAAAATATGTTTGCATTTACGTTAATAATTCAGTTCATTAGTATTCTCGTAATATGTTTTAATCAGTTCTGAAAATTTCCTTTCTTCATTTAAACGATTCTAATAATGGATGATATGTTCTTACAGTTCGCATGTCCCAAGAGTAGGAAGAATATGGCAGAACGATTTGAAAATTTAAATACAAGTACAAGTTTGCACCTTTCACTAAAAATAAATATATATTTATAAATATTTTATAATGAATGAAATAGTTAGAACATTTTCATTTTTCAGGTTTGACTCCCTACCTAAATTATAAGGCTAGGAGAGTTTGCACACAATTCTACAAAACGTTATAAAAAATCTAAAATTTATTTTTTTGCTAAAATTTTGGTGGATAGCTTTGAAGTGATGCTTCTTTAAAGCAACAACTGTAAGAAAACAAAGAGAGCAATTCTGCACAATCTATCCTTGCAGGGTAGGAGAGATTGCGCTTAATTTTAACTACAATTAAATGAATAACAATGATATATGCACTTAAATGACATTGGTATAAGGTATTTGTAAACAAATAATTTTGTATTACACGTAGGTATTTCAATTTAATAATAATAATAATAGTAATAATAAAAACAGAAAATGAAAAAATTAATTAAATAAATAAATGAATAAATAAATAAAAAGGATTAAAAAAATTTATTTCAAGAAAATAAATTAAAGAAGCAGATAAAAAAACAAGACTAGATAATAAAAAGTAACATTTAGTTACTTTATAATATATTTAACGTAAAATTAATAAAGCCACTTTTCAGTTTGAATGGTTTCTTGTTTGTTGACCTTATCTGTCGTATATAATCGTTGCACACGTTGTTACAAATTATGCAATTCTCATGCAACCACATGCCACAAGTAAAATTTATAAATGAGTTCATGGGAAATCAATTAATTAAAAAATAATTTGTAATACTACCATTGTATAAAAATTCCTAGAAAGTGTTTTGAAAATATAAGCAAACATTTTTGAAAACAAGACAAAATAACCACGTTTAATCTTAGACTGTTCAAGCAATGAGCATGCACATTTAAGTGGGTACTCCACTATCGATATAGCTGAACTATCTGGAGTTTCAGAGCGCCCATTGTTCTCCTTCCTGTCGATTCCCTATGTGCGCAATCTCTCTTAGCTTTACCTTTCTTAAAAATATGTGAGCTAGAACTTTTATTTACAAGAAAATATCGGGTGATCTAACAGTCACAGAAAAAATAAAAATACACTATTGAAACAGTATTGACCCTAGCATCCTATATGGTTTTCACTGAAATACACAGAACAGCATGGAATTACAAATTACGTAATTATATAAACATATTATTACTTATTATTTTCCACCAATTAATGGCTCTATATCCTCTGTATTCTGTCACATTTTAAAAGAAAAATAAGGATATTTTAAAGAGAAAAATAATTGTTAGTTACTCTTTATTATGAGAATTACGAATGCGCAACGTCTTACAATCAGTCTTATGAATGCCGGTTGTTACATTAAACATTTATAGTACAATTTGCGTTGTTGAATCTACTGCGTAAAATTAATTTTACAATTAAAACCATACTTGATGGGGAAAAAAATAATAGTAATAAAAATCTAATTTTCTATGGGTAGTCTTATAGAAATATATCTTTTGCTACTTAAGAATAACCTGATTATTTCTGTGTATTTCAGGGAAAACCTCAAAATTCTATGGTCAATACTTTTTAAATAATAAAACTTTTAAATATTTATTTAAATGTAATACTTTTTTGAATATTAATAATAAATAATTTGAATGAAAACCTGAAATTTTTATAAAACCCTGAAACTAAATATGTATAAATCAATGCGCAAAAAGCAGCAAAAGGAAATACAAAACGAAAATAAACTGATAATAAACCGATATCAAACAAAACAAGTCCTTCCGGCTTATTCGGGAGGGTAGGTTGACTTTTTTTTTCTTATCAAGTAGCCGTCATTTTGTTTCAAAATGGCGGCTAAAAATTATTAATGGACTTGGTAGAAATATTGATGTAGGCTATGCACATACGGAGCTTTACGCAAATCGGTTCATAAATAGCTTTTTATGTGAATTTAAAATGTTCAAGTAGACTTCTCTTGGAAACAAAGTGGTGGGTTAAGTTGACAAATATATCAAATGCATTTGTAAGATAAGTCTACTGTACACATATAGTTCGAATAAATTAAAAATCTCAAAATTCATCAAGTTGAAAAATTAAGTGGCTGCCACTTGGATCAAAATGGCAGTGAGAAAGTTGCTCATCTAAGATATCGTTGCAAATTTGATTTTTTTTTTTTTTAATTAGAAATTCTTTCAAAGAAGATTAGTAAGTTGATAAAATGTTAGTTTTCTGCATTTCTAGTTTGTTTAACATTAAAATAGCCTAATTCCCCCTTAAAAACGCATTAAAAATATCCAATAAGATAGGTAATGGATTTGGCGCCAAATTTGGCGACTTTTAACCCATGACGACTTTTTTGGCGAGAAAATACTTATTATCGATATAACGAAGATAGACGCAATAACGTGAATGGTTCACTAGTTACGTGAAATTTCTAGATTTCTGTTGTTTGAATGATAAATCCATTTTTCAACTTTGATTCTAAGATTCTAAGACGGAATGTGGCCGCTCACCACTATGCAGCGGTTTTGAGCGATTTTAACCTTAAGAGAGGGGCTCTAATGGCACTGTGTAGATTCAAAAGGGCCCGTGTCTAAAGATTAAACCTCCTCCGTTGTTTATTGCATAAACAGAAAAAAAAATTACAGAGGTCGACAAAGCGGAACTTTTACACGACAGAGGGCGACAAGGTAACAAGAATATAAAAAGAAGAACGGAGCCTTGCTCCCTTGCAAGGGAAGGCTTGTGTTGAAAAATATATGGACCTCCAAGAGAAAAGTTGGTAACTGCCTTGGAAGATTGAAAAATTACTTGGTCAAATTGGAAAGATGCATTAAGAAGTTATAGATTCTGGTTAGTTTCTGACGTAGGGGAGGCCGGGTAACGATATTAAAAAGCCAGTCGTTAGGCTTATTAGGTAGGTTAAGGATACGCCAATCATGAGTTAGTGGGCATGAGAAAAAGTAATGATTTGCATTACCCTCAGCCCCGCACTCACATTGTGGAGTGCGCGAGCAATGAAACTTGTAAAGATGTGATTTGAAAGGGCCATGACCCGTTAAGAAGGCTGTTATGGCTGGGGAAAGGTCAAAGTTATAATTTGACACTTTTGGGAGGAGGTTAAAAGTAAATCTACCTTTGGGAGATGTATCCCAGTATAGCTGCCATTCTTTCTCTAGTCGTGCTTTAAGATATCTTTTGATGTAAGAGGGGGGGGGGCAGAACAAAATCCACTGCTTCTTTTTTTTTTTTTTTTTTTTTTCTACTTTGATTTAAATTCACTAAGTATTTCAAAAGTTACCGTGATAACAAATTTTCAAGTGGCCGCCACTTGGAAACAATACAGTGGAACAAGTTGCCCAGCAAACACAACCAAGATATTTGAAGCATAGGTTCACCGTCCAACTATGGTTCAAATCAGTGCCGTGTTTCAAAAGTTATTTTTAAGGCAAATTTTCAAGTGGCAGTCTAAATGGCTGAGACTTTGAAACAAAATAACGAAACAACTTGCCCAGCGAAATCATACAATATATTTGTATGATAAGTTCATTGTCCAGTTCCAGTTTAAATTAAATCAGTATTTAAAAAATTATAGTCATAAAAAATTTTCATGTGGCACCACTTGGTAAAAAATGCGGAGTGAGATGCCCAGCTAACTCATCTGAGATATTTGAATGATAAATTCACTATCCAAATTTGATGGGAATTTATTCAGTATTACTAAAGTTACCATAATGACAAATTTTCAAGTGGCCGGCACTTGGAAATAAAATTGCGGATCAAGCCACCAAGTGAACTTTTCTTAGATATTTGAACCATAAGTTCACTATCCAACTTTTATTTGAATTAGTTTAGTATTTTAAAAGTTATCGGGATGCCATATTTTCAAGTAGCAGTGTGATTTCAAGAGGCCTCAACTTAGAAACAAGATGTCGGGACAAGTTGTCCAGTGAAAACGATCAAGACAATTATATGATATCACTGTCCAAATTTGGTTCGATTTGGAGTATTATTTCAGAAGTTGCCTTGATTTTAAATTTTCAAGCGGGAGACTGATTTCATGTGGCCCGCTTAGTATAAGATATCCGGTAATTTCCAAAAAATGGCGGTTAAAGTTCATTAGTCAACTTGGTTGAGACCCTTATATGGTTTATGTATACATCAAAATTCAAACAAATTCGGAATACGCTTTTTACAATGTCAATTTGAAATTTTCATGTGGTCTCCACTTGAAATCAAAATGGCGAAGCAACTTGGATAAAAAAAACTCATCTAAGATATTTATAAGATAATTAATATATTGTCCAAATTTGGTTCGATATGGAGTATTATTTTAGAAGTTATTATGATTTTAAATTTTCAAGTTGTAGCATGATATCAAGTGGCCCCGCTTAACTTAAGATATCCGCCACTTTATTAAAAATGGCGGATAAAGTTCATTGAGACACTTATGTAATCTATGTATACATCAAAATTCAAACAAATTCTGAATACGCTTCTTATAATTTGAATTTGAAATTTTCAAGTGGTCTCCACTTGAAATAAAAATGGCGAAGCAACTCCGTTAAAAAACTCATCTAAGATATTTATAAGATAAGTTAAGACACTGTTCAAATTTGTTCCATTTGGAGTATTATTTTGGAAGTTATCATGGTTTTAGATTTTCAAGTGGTAGCCTGATTTCAAGTGGTCCCGCTTAACTTAAGATATCCGCCACTTTATTAAAAATGGCGGATAAAGTGTATTAATAAGGTTCTTTGAGACACTTGTATAAACTATGTATAGATAAAAAAAAATCGGAATACGCTTTTTACAATTTGAATTTGAAATTTTCAAGTGGTCTCCACTTGAAAACAAAATGGCGGAGCAACTTGGTTAACAAACTCATCTAAAATATGTATAAAATAAATTAAGACACTGTCCAAATTTGGTTCGATTTGAAGTATTATTTTGCAATTTATAGTGATTTTAAATTTACAAGTGGTAGCCTGATTTCAAGTGGCCCCGCTTAGCTTAAAATATCTGCCACTTTATTAAAAGTGGCGGATAAACGTCATTAATAAACTTCATTGAGACCTTAATGTGGCCTGTATTTACATCAAAATTCAAGCGAATCTTGCTTTAAATCTGCTTTTTACATTGTGGGTTTGAAATTTTCAAGTGGCTGCCACTTGAAATCAAAAAGTCGGAGCACCTTGGTTAACGAACTCATCCAAGATATTTATAAGATCAGTTCACTGTCCAAATTTGGTTCGATGTGGAGTATTATTTCGGGAGTTATCGTGATGACAAAATTTTCATTATAGATAGATAGATAGATATAGATAAACGAAGTAATTGCAATAGGTTGATTTCTAAAGAAATCATCCTAAAACAAACCCAAAACAAGTCCTTCCGGCTTACTCGGAAGGGTAGGTTGATTTCTTTTTCCTTATCAAGTAGTTGTCATTTTATTTCAAAAGGGCGGCTACAAATTATTAATGGACTATTAATGATGTAGGCTAATGATGTAGGTAAATTATTAATGATGTAGGCTATCTACATATGGAGTTTTAAGCAAATCGGTTCTTAAATACCTTTTTATGTGAATTGAATATTTTCAAGTGGCCGGCGCTTGGAAACAAGATGGTTGGCCAAGTTGACAAATATATCAAATGCATTTGTGAGATAAGACTACTATACAAATATAGTTCGAATTAATTCAGAATCTGAAAAGTCATCGTGTTGAAAAATTAAGTGGCTGCCACTTGGATCAAAATGGCAGAAAAAACTCCTCATCTAAAATATCGTTTCAAATTTGAAAATATTTTTTTTTTTTGTAGAAATTCTTTCAAAGAGGCTTAGTAAGTTGATAAAACGTTAGTTTTCTGCATTTCTAGCTTGTTTTAACATTAAAATAGCCTAATTTTTCCTTAAAAACGCATTAAAAAGATCCAGCAACGCAGGTAATGAATTTGGCGCCAAATTTGGCGACTTTTCCAATATGGCGACTTTTTGGCGACATTTGGCGAGAAAATACTTATTATCAATATACTAAAGACGGACGCAATAACGTGATTGGTTCACGAGTTACGTGAATTTTCTAGATTTTTGTTGTTTGAATGATAAATCCATTTTTCAACTTTCATTTGAATTGATTAAGTATTTCTAAATTTAACAAATTTTCCAGTGGCCGCCATTTGGAAACAATACAGTGGAACAAGTTGCCCAGCAAACACATCGAAGATATTTGAAGCATAGGTTCACTGTCCAACTGTGGTTTAAATCAGTGCCGTGTTTCAAAAGTTTGTTTTATGGCAAATTTTTGAGTGGCAGTCTAAGTGGTTGCAACTTGGAAACAAAATGGCAAAAACACTTGCCCAGCGAAATCATCCAGTATACTTGTATAAGTTCCTTGTCCAGTTCTAGTTCAAATTAAATCAGTATTTCAAAAATTATCGTCATAAGAAATTTTCAGGTGGCACCACTTGGAAAAAAAAGCGGAGTGAGATGCCCAGCGAAATTATCTGAGATATTTGAAGGATAAATCCACTACCCAAATTTGATGCGAATTGATTCTCTATTACTAAAGTTACCATATTGACAACCTTTCAAGTGGCAGCCACGTGGACATAAAATTGCGGATCTAGTCACCAATTGAACTTATCCTAGATATTTGAACCATAAGTTCACTATCCAACTTTTATTTGAATCAGTTTAGTATTTTAAAAGTTATCGTGATGGCATATTTTCAAGTGGCAGTGTGATTTCAAGTGGCTGGAACTTAGAAACAAGATGTTGGGACAAGTTGCCCAGTGAAAACATTCAAGATAATTATATGATAATATCACTGTCCAAATTTGGTTCAATTTGGAGTATTAAATCAGAAGTTATCGTAGATTTAAATTTTCAAGCGGGAGCCTGATTTCAAGTGGTCCCGCTTAAATCAAGATATCTGCCACTTTATTAAAAATGGCGGATATAGTTTACTAATAAACTTCGTTGAGATCCTTATGTGGTCTGTATTTACATCAAAATTCAAAGAATTTCGGAATGCGCTTTTTTCAATTTGAATTTGAAATTTTCAAGTGGTCACTTGAAAACAATATGGCGGAGCAACTTGGTTAACAAACTCATCTAAGATATTTATAAGATAAGTTAAGACACTGCTCAAATTTGGTTCAATTTGGAGTATTATTTCGGAAATTATCATGGTTTTAAATTTTCAAGTGGTAGCCTGATTTCAAGTGGTCCCGCTTAACTTAAGATATCCGCCACTTTATTAAAAATGGTGGATAAAGTTCATTAATAAAGTTATTTGAGACACTTGAGTAATCTATGAATGCATCAAAATTAAAAAAAAAAATTCGGAATATGCTTTTTACAATTTTAATTTGAAATTTTCAAGTGGTCTCCACTTGAAAGCAAAATGGCGGAGCAATTTGGTTAACAAATTCCTCTAAGTTATTTATAAGATAATTTAAAACACTATCCAAATTTGGTTCGATTTGGAGTATTATTTCAGAAGTTATTGTGATTTTAAATTTTCAAGTGGTAGAGTGATTTCAAGTAGCCCCGCTTAACTTAAGATATCTACCACTTTATTAAAAATGACGGATAAATTTCATTAATAATCTTCATTGAGACCCTTATGTGGTCTATATTTACAACAAATTTCAAACAAATTTGGAATACGCTTTTTACAATTTGAATTTGAAATTTTCAAGTGGTCTCCACTTGATATCAAAATGGCGAAGCAACTCCGTTAAAAAACTCATCTAAGATATTTATAAGATAAGTTAAGACCTTGTCTAAATTTGGTTCGATTTGGAGTATTATTTCGGAAGTTATAGTGATTTTAAATTTTCAAGTGGTAGCCTGATTTCAAGTGGTCCCACTTAACTTAAAATATCTGCCACTTTATTAAAAGTGGCGGATAAACGTTATTAATAATCTTCATTGAGAACCTTATGTAGCCTGTATTTACAACAAAAGTCAAGCAAATCTTGCTTTAAATATACTTTTTACAATGTCGGTTTGAAATTTTCAAGTGGCTGCCACTTGAAAACAAAAAGTCGGAGCAACTTGGTTAACGAACTCATCCAAGATATTTATATGATCAGTTCACTGTCCAAATTTGGTTTCATTTCGAGTATTTTTTCGGGAGTTATCGTGATGACAAAATTTTCATTATAGATAGATTGATAGATAGATAGATAAACGAAATGACTGCAATAGGTCGATTTCTAAAGAAATCAATCTAAAACATGGGAGTCTTGTTTAGGGTAGCTTTCTCTCTCTCATGCAGGGAACGGAAAATGAGACGTTTCTGAAAGGACGTATGTTTTAAGCGAAAATCTACATCTCAAGCCCTCAATTTCTCAAAGATGAAAGCAAAAATATATATATTCATCGAATTTAAGATTAAAATGGATTAATACAAAACATTAATCCATATATATATATATATATATATATTTATTCTGTGACCTTGTATGACCTGGTAACAAATATTTTTCCTACAAATATAAATAGCTCTTAAAAGAATCTCTTGAATTACAATATTTAACTCTACAATAATTTTTTAACTCGTTAATTTTTATTTACGACTATTTTTTTTTTTTTTTTTTATATGTCAATAAATATAATAAAGGTGTTCAAAAGACTATTACTTCTTCTTTCAAACTAAATGAAGTTATAAAATTCTTCACATTTCCATACGCAATTAATCTCCCAAAGGAATTTTAATTTCCTTTAAGCGTCTAACTAATGGAAATGAAATCGTCTATATCGATTTAAAATCTGTGAATTTAAAATATTCGATTCAATTTAATGCTCGAGGACTATAAAACTTTTCTAAATATAATTTAATTGCGTGAAATAAATGATAAAAATATAGTTTTAGCTTAGAAATAATAATAATAATAATAATATTAATATTAATGTCCTATACTCACGGTTTAAAATAAGTACAATGCTTTGATAGAAATGATATTTTATACTTTTTTCACATTATTATTATTATTATTATTATTATTATTATTATTATTATTATTTCCGTTAGTAAAAAAGTATTTAAAATAATGTATTTTTTCTTTTTCAGTAAAAAAACGTATTTTGACGAAATCTGCAAATAATTATTAATAAACGTTTCTCAAAACTACTTCTGAATGATATTATTATCTGTGTGTGAATAATTTTTCATTTATTTTCTAAACAAAAATAAAACTAATTCAGAAAAAAAAATATCGTACACAATTTTTCAGAAACTGTTTTTCGTAGTTCTCTTGTATTTACACATATGTACAAAAGTAGTTTGGGATGGAGCAAATGTTGGTATTGGGATTAAAGTCAAATTCCTACGCGAATGCTTTGGGCCTTTGTGGAATTTTCAGCCATCTTAGCCCATATTAACTCGAATTTTGTAGAAAACCGCAAAAAATTGCCCGCGCTGGGAATCGAACTGATACTGAACGGATTCAAAGTCGGGCGTCTTCCCAATCAAGCCATCGGTACTCACGCTGTACGCTGCTTGTATAATGAAATGCATTCTGGTATCCGTTTTATGTCTTTGCAATAAAACTATCCATAAGAAGTAAAGCTTAATACATATTATTATCTTAAATTTCATGTGTAGAGGTTTAGAGTATTTTTGTAAAATGCGTAATAAATATGAAAAAAAAATAGTAGACTATGGATTTTAAACGATTTGTTTTTCTTTTCTTTTTTTTTTTAACTGGTATTTGCAAGAACACAATGTACATGAAACCAAAAAAATGCTACTTTACATTTTGAAGTGTAGGGAAACATAAAATAATTTTTAAAACGCGGAAAAAAAATCAATTATGCACAAATTGTTTAAGATAGTTTAGTTACGAATTCGCTTTCTTAGCTACAAGGTACATGCTTCGTTTATCTTAATATTTTTTTGTTTTATTACACGTGACAACCTTAAATAAAAATTAACTTTGTTTTTTAATTTTTAACAGAATAAGTTCCGCGTCTAAGTATTTTAAATAAGTTAACTACTTATATTATATAAAATATTATCAAATTTATTTGTTTAAAAAAATGGTAAAACAGGATATGCATGCTGCTTAAAGTAGATTCCATATGGAAAATTTGTTAAGTAATACAAATGTCTGAATTTCTAAGTGTCTTAAACTTGTAATGTCTGAATTTTTAAGTGCCTAAACTGTAAAATGTCTGAAATTTTATGTGTCTAAACTGTAATATGTCTTAATTTCAGATATATTAATCTTATTCAGACACTTATCTCAGCTCATTTATAAACAAGACACTTACCTGTCTTAATTTAAGACAGCACATGCGTCTGAAATTTTGCATGCGTAAGTGTTTCAGGCATTTAAGTGTCTGAATTGGCCTTTCAGACACATTTCTGTCTGAAATTAAGACGCTTCTATTTACAGTGCATCTTCCAACGGGCATCCAAACGTAATACCTATCTAATTCTCCCGTCCAAGATTACACATACGTTATTTGTGCATGCGTGCCCGATCCCAAAATCCACCGGATTTTTGAAAGGTAATTTTAGCGGATAGTCCGATCACAAAGTCAGCTTTGTTCCCTCTGTGTCTGATCAGGACTTGTCAGAAGGTCACTAAAACTTTAATCGACGATGATGAAAACGAACTCGATGATCCTCAACTTTCAAACAACCAGCCTGATACGGTCAAAATACTCCCATCATCTTTTTTCATTTACAGAAAGGGACCGTGATGAGTCAGAATCCTCTAAAAAACTAAGTATTTTCAGTTATTGATTTGTAATATTCAATGTAAAAACATTACGCTTATCTTTACAGCAAAATTTTCTGACAAAAATGGGATCCAGTAAATTATGTTAAAAATAGAATACTTTACAACAGAAATACCTGTAAATATCGATTCACTTTACAAAAGTTTATGCGGAAAATTTTTCTACTTTAAGAGAGAGAACATTTTGCTGTAGAACATTCTGCTGTAAAAAAAAAAAAAAAAAAAAAAAAAAAAAAAATATATATATATATATATATATATATATATATATATATATAAATTTTTTTTTACCGTTTTTTAGTAAGAAGAATTATCAAAGTTCTTAAAAATTCAAAAATTTCAGGCAAGTGAACTTTTGTATTGGGATATCACATCCCAAGAGATTTTATGTTCCCTTTGGGCACATGACAATATACGTAAACATTTAGCATTCCTGCTATGCTGAAATACTTTTAAAAAGCATAATAGAAAGTATGATCATCATTCAACGAACATAGAATCCAACTGGCATTATTTATTGCTCGATAGTTATCAGTATAACGTAGGCATCAGTTTGAATTTAAATATGAAGTTGCTTTTTAGTTGCTTCTTGTCTTCCAATCGCTGCCCGTTGAGTATCAGCACGTAACCTGGCTTCTTGCCGTTCCGTTTCTTGTCGCCTTCCACGAGTCTTTCTTTCAGCATGTCTCTGACATCTGGTTTATACCTGATCTTTGGTTTCTTCTTGTCTTCATGCCGCTGCCTTTTGAGCATCTGTACGAAACGTGGATTGTCGCTTTTCAGAAATTAATTTTGGTCTTCGAACAGCTTTCCTTTCAGCCTGTTCTTTATTTTTCAAACACATCTTATCGTATAGTCACTGTTCGCTGAGCATTTGCACTGTATGTGTCTTTCGCTGTTCGTTGGTTTTCCTTGTCTTCAATTAACTTTCTTTTGCGCACGTTCCTGACGCCTTGCTTGTATTAGTTCTTATTTTTTTTCTAGTAGTCTAGCAGCTGACCTTTAAGCATAAAAAATATACCTATTCTGTCCACACATTTTTCTTGTTTCTATCAGCTGACTTTTATGAATCAACAAAGTAAAAATTAAATTAAAATTTGAATCAAAGTAAAAAAAAAAAATAAAATAAAATAAAAACGCAAATGCGAGGAAGACAAAAATAATGGCTACAAAGGGACCTAAAAAATTTGGAACCAATAAAAATGTTATTAAATAAATAATATTTAAAAATATAAAACATATAAAACTAAGGATACCAGGGTTCATCACTCCTAAAACTTGTACCAATAGTCGCCACCCTTTCAAAATAAATGATAAAATAAGCGTTAATTAACATCTATGAATTTGAATCATCCGGAGATAGATTCTTTAGTCTAGGGAACCTACCACGGACGGATTCAAATTCATAGATATCATTAAACACTAATTTTAACTTTTTTATTTATTTTTATTTATTCTTATTTATTTTTTTTTTTTTTTTGCGAAGGTCGCGACTATTGGTGCAACTTTTAGTGTTGGCGAAAACTGGTGTCTTTACCTAACTTTCAAAAATTAAATTACTAACAAAAAAAAATTTTGAAAATTGTTAAGGAGACATCCTGTTTTAAAATTCTTAAGTTTTAAATCTAAGCGGTTAAGGAGACATCCTGTTTTAATATTCTTAAGCTTTAAATCTAAGCGATAGAATAGACTTATCGAACCCAAAAGACATTGAGGGCAGCATTGCAAGACTATTTCACTCAAGTAGACAGCATTATGTGTAAATATATACCTACACATACAAAATTACCGCGGCCCTTAATTTTGCATGCAACTAATTTTAAATAGAAATCTTTTCTTAAAATAAGCATATGTGTTTAACAAGAAATTTATTTTAAAGAATAGTGGTGAGATAGTTCTTGAAAAAGCGGATGCATGGAAACCCTGATATATGTACAAAGTTGAAATACAACAAGAAATAAATATCTCCCACAAATATCATATCATCTAATGTCGTTCATGTTTAGAAGAGCGAAAACGAATTTTGTTAGTTTTTGCACAATTAATAGAAGACAGCAATACATAAATTTCCGAATTCCACCGTGAAGCGCAAAATTTTACTGAGTGGACTAAATTTGACCCGGGAAGTGCAAGTTGGATCCCCTGTGATACATGATGCTCTCCTGTAAATAACACTGCGAAAAAAACATCAGTGCTAAAAAACAAACAAAGCCACAAGAAGGAAAAAAAATATAAAAAATCATTTACAAACAAACAATAAATATTTAACTTTAAACATAGAATATTTACTGAATGAGGATTAAATTTCAATTCCTGAGCAGTTTTCCTGGATATGAAAAAATATTATAGTAAAACACTTCCACTAATTATACTGAATGAAGAAAAATATTTTCGTTAAATTATTGACAACCTTGTATATCTTCTAAAAATTATGTACACAAC
Source organism: Salticus scenicus (assembly GCA_963930645.1). Lineage (NCBI taxonomy): Eukaryota > Metazoa > Arthropoda > Arachnida > Araneae > Salticidae > Salticus > Salticus scenicus. The sequence continues at coordinate 106,265,911 of OZ005649.1, forward strand.
ACATGGTGCACGTAAATATAATCCTATATTAATAACGCTCAGCTCAACATGAGATACACTTCTATTAATTTTCAAGTAATTTTTACTATTCTAGTTCTTATGTGTAACCCTATAAATGAACGGGGATTGACTTTCATACCATATTCTTCATGAAATTTGTTTTTACGCATATAAAAAATATGAAATCATTTCCTTTGGTTTAGTGCAACCTATAGATGTTAAACTCTACTTACATGCAATTACTCTCGTTGACGTAATGTATTGGAATTCCCTTGGATGTCCCTGTACACAAGACATTTGATTGATCACAACGAAAAGCTTAGTATAGCATCGTTATATGATACAGATATAGAATACCGAGTTTGAACTTCCTGCTGTTATTTATGCTTGAGATATGCTGAGAACAGTTACACATTACACAGACACGCACACACGTACCAACCGCTAAAAACACGATTTCTGGATTCAGGAGACCTCAAAACGTGTAAATAGAACAAAAACTCTAATTCGAAAATTTGACTAAAAAGCAATACATTCAATTTTTTTTATTAAAATCACACAATTAATTGTGGAAGAAAATCATATTTATTGAAATTATTATTATATATTATTAATAATAAATATTATTGATAATTAATTATTGAAATTATTAATTCCTATTTATTGCCTAAAGGTTGTCTGAGTGAGTGATGCTGACCGGTTGTCGGCCTGGATAGCTTAATTGGTAGAGCCTTGACCTTGTAAGACAAAGATCCGGGATTCGACTCCCGGTCCAGGCATTATTTTCACTCAGTCGGAAAAAATAAAATTTCAATAAATACTTTCAATACCATATATATACTATATGGGTAAGCAAATATAAAAAAAAAGAAACTGACAGCCAATTTCAGTGGACCTAATTTTCACTTCGAAAATTTTCGCCGCCCTAGGTGACCGCTCAGTTCGTTGCCCCCCGCCCTTCCCCAAGCATGGCCCTGATTTGAATTTAAAAAAAAAAATGTTAAACTATAAAATTTATTTTTATAGTCCCAAAATAAATAAATAAATAAATGAATAAATAAAATTTAACTTTCAATTTAATAATTTTAAATAAAAAGAGCATTACATCAATTATATTATAATAATTTAAATTTTGAATGAACAAATGGAAACCCCTTGAGATTATCTTGTTTCAGATTCACATAAATTGAACAATTACGCCTGCATTGTTAAATGCTTTTATAAAATATGTTTTCCAATATAACTTATTAATTTGATTCATTAGCAATTCAGTAATCCATTTTAATCATCTGTGTATATTTACTGTTCACAAGCGTATGCTTATTATTAGGGAAGTCACCTTCACACTGTTACATCTAGATGCTTCAATTAATTTAACACTGCGATTTGATTAAAGTTCAATAATTCCTGTTATTAATATAATTAAATGTAATTATTCACAAAATAAAATACATATGATATTTAATAAATAATTTATTTAACGAATAAAATCTTTTTTCTCATATTTCTAATCTTATGTATACATTTTATAAAAAGAAAACAAGTTTTCCGAAATGTTTTTAGAAAGAGAATAATTAGTTATTATAAACTACAGGCTATACCCCTGATAACACATCTCCTCCGAAAGGCATCCTCAGGATGTCCCGTAGATAAAAGGGAAATCCTATGGACCTCCTCAGGATGTTCTGTGGACAAGTGCGTTGTTAGGGACACTACATAATTAAGGATTGGATTCGTAAATATTGGATTCGTAAATATTTTTTATACCTGGTTTTCGATGTGTTTACACGATTCGAGATGTGTGGAGCACAATTTCACAAAAGTCTTTATAGTATTTTCTGTAAATGTGTTTTACAAAAACTTTGTGTGAGCTATATCGCAAGAAAGAAATGTACTATATTATACAATATTCTATATTATATTAGACCTTTATATAAGTTGTTTAGGGTTAGATTCTCTGTATTCTTAAAAATATGAAGAGTGAGATATGACTCTTAAAGAGTGGCATATCACACTTTAAATTTGCTAAAAGGGATCCATTCTCTAAAAAGTGATATGTCCTTTTGTGAAAAAGTGAGATTTTTCACTCTCCATCAAAAATGATACCATTTCAACATATTCAACAAATTTTCCTGTTTCTAACCCCCCCCCCCCCCCACACACACACAGAAAAAAAAATGATACACACTAGGCGATATTTATTTCTATTAAATGAGTCTAGATCAAAAGACCAGAAAGAATAGCAGTTTGAATCAGCAAAAACCGTTACAGTCTTACCTCACAGAAGGTAGGCACCTTACCACTGAAGCACTGAGTACTGAAGCAATAAATTTAATTAGCAAATCAAACTCACACAAAAAGAATGAAATTTATCAATGTTAATTTCATTTATCTATAATATAAAATATACAATTCTAACGAACATTACTAAAACAAAAATGATTTCAAATTATTTAAATTAGAAATATTCTTAAATCAGAAAATATTTTGGTAAATAGATACCCAAATACAAATAGTTATTTTTAAAGTAGCTTAAGAAGAATAAAAGTCAATGGAATGCATATATTTAAAAAATAATAAATTTTTTGCATTAAAAAAAAATGAAATACTTGAAAAAATGTTTGTTAAAAAAGTAGTAGGTTGTGTTGGTGAGAAATAAACTCAAAATGACATTCTTTCAATAATTACAAAAACTTTCATTTTCATATTATTCTAAAAACATTTCATTTGACTCTTTTATTTCTTCATGCATATATACATCTACATTGTAACGACGCTATGACGCATTTGTTTTTCTGATTGGCCGTCTGTGTTTCTATGTACATGTAATAATGTATTTTTCGTTTTTTTTCTTCTTTCTTCGATGTTCAGTTTTTTATAATAAAAAGATGTGATTAAAAGGATAATACGTGGGTTCATTTTTATTCCCACAAAAAGAATGCAACATAAAATAATATATAATTTCCTAATACACAAACCAAGCTAAATGAGGCTGGTTTAATTAAATTGAAACATCATTATTTATATATTTGAAATTGTCTTTTGAATAGCTTAGCAGAAAAGATGTTTATAAAAGAAAATAGAAATTGGTTCTTCTTTTCATACATGGAATAAATTCATCTGGTTCTGCAAGCCTCATAGGATACTCATATACAGGGTAAGTGCATTTTACTTACCATATAAATCTTGAATTTAAATATTTGATAAAAGTTTCTTCTGTGAATTCTAAAAGATTATGCTACTGACGCGCTAAATCGAAACTTTGAATTTATTCTTGACAGTTTTTTTTCTTTGCATATTTGAAGAAACATTTGCTTCATTTAAAATAATATTATTTTGCTAATAATAATGATAAAAAAATGTAAGCGAAAATAAATAAATATGTTTTCTTTTTGTTTCTTGAAAACGAAAGTATAGAAATAAAAGAATGTTTAAAATAAACATATGAATGATTAAATATAAAATTGTAGTTATTATAAACTAGAAAGAAAACAAAATTGAAATATTAAAATGAGTATCCTCAAGGACACTATAATTGAAAAACTTAACGCACAAAATTATGATGTGTGGAAATTTAAATTAGAAATGTTTCTCCAAAAGGAAGATTTATATTCCGTGGTTCTTAACGATGCTCCGAATCCTATTACGGACACATGGAATAACAAAAATAGGAAAGCACGAGCCATTATAAACCTCTTAATAGAGGATAATCAAATAATCCATGTCAAAAATCTTGAGACCGCTAAAGAATGCTGGAACGCCTTAAAAGCTGTACATGAGCGTTCAACCCTCAGCAGTAAACTATTTTTGCTTAGAAAGCTTTACTCTACGAAATTAACTGAAGGTGGCGATATGATAGACCACTTAACTAACATCTATCAATTGCGAGATAAGTTAGTATCGCTCGGAGAAGAAATAAATGACAGGCACCTTTCAGCCCTGATGCTCTGTTCCTTACCTCCAAGTTATGATGTATTAATTACCGCTTTAGAATCGCGTGATGAAAAGGATCTTGTACCAGAGTTTATACGCTCGAAATTGATTGATGAATTTTCTAAAAGAAAAGAAAACAAATCTGAAAATAATTCAGTGTTAAAGGTTAAATTTAAACCGAAACCAGAAAATTCAAAGTTCTGCCGTTATTGTAAAAAAAAATCGCATACAATTGAAGAATGCTGGCATCTTAAAAATAAAAATAAAGAAAAGACTCTGAAACAAACAAAAGCCAGCAATGCCAGATCAACTTTCAAATCTGGTATGTACTCTCAAGACAGACATAACGCGGATAGGGCTCTTATTGCTGAGAGTGAAAATAAAAAACCTAACGATAAAATATTCACTCTATTTATCGGTGAGAAATCTAACAATTGGTGTGTAGACTCAGGTTGTTCAACGCATGTATGCAATGATAGGAATAAATTTCATGAATTTAATCATAATAATTCACGCGTAACAATCGCGAATGGACAGGAGATAGAATCCCTGGGTCATGGGTCTGTGAAATTAAACACCATAAATTCCAATAACACACATAATACTATAATATTGAAAAATGTTTTATATGTACCAGAGATAGAGACAAACCTCATATCTGTAAAAGAAGCTACTGAAAATGGTTGTGTAGCAATATTTGAAAACAAATCATGCAAAATAATGCATGAAGGAGAAACATGCATTGAAGGTTACATTAACAACAATTTATACGAATGCAAAGTTAACTATGATACAACACACACTATAAACATGGTAAAAATATGTGAAAATACAAATTGCATTGATAAATGGCACATTAAATTAGGCCATAGAAACATTAGTCATATAAAACAATTGGTAAACAACAACATGGCAGTTGGGATAAAACTAGACAACTGCAAACATGATAATGCATGTGAAACTTGCATATTAACTAAATTAACGGACAATCCTTATCCCAAAAAGGCTCAGTTTAGGGCAACTAAAGCACTAGAGTTGGTACACACTGACTTGTGTGGACCAATGACAACCCCCACGGTCGGTGGAAAATACTATTTTTTAACTTTTATAGACGATTTTAGTCGATTTACAGTAATATACCTACTGAGAAAAAAGGATGAAGTTTTTGCAAAATTGAGGGAATATATCGCAATGACATCAAATAAATTCGGACGAACTTTGCATGCAATCCGCTCCGACAACGGAGGAGAGTATACCGGGACAGAATTAAATGAATACTTAACAAAATTAGGTATAGACCACCAATTCACTGTTCCCTATTCAGCTTCTCAAAATGGAACTGCTGAACGTAAAAATCGTACCTTAGTTGAAATGGCACGTTGTTTATTAAAAGATGGCAATTTACCAAATTCTTTCTGGGGGGAGGCAATAAATACCGCAGTTTACTTGCAAAATAGACTCCCAACATCTTCGTGTGAATTGACACCTTATGAATTATGGACAGGTCGAAAACCTGACTTATCAATGTTAAAACCATTTGGTTGTCGTGCCTATGCATACGTACAAAAGGTACACAGAGGAAAATTAGATAATACGGCACAGGAAGGTATATTCTTAGGGTACGACAATAGAAGTAAAGGATATAGGATCTGTACAAATGGCAAAAACATAATTATTAGTCGAACCGTAAAATTTGTAGAAAATGAAAAACAAGCGATACTTAAATATGACACATCACAAAACAATGATGAGAAAAGTGATAATAAAAATCCATCACCAAATTTGCAAATAATAGACTCAGAGATAGATGAAACTAATGATAGTGTTGTGTCAGATAATTCTCAAAATACTCCACGTAGATCACAAAGATCTAATAAAGGGGTACCACCAGATAGATTCGCATTCACATTACACAATGAAAGAATAAGTGAACCAAAATGCTGGGATGATATAATAAGTATGGAAAACCCTGTAGAAAAGGAAAATTGGATCAATGCTACATTAGATGAAATAAATTCACTCAAGCAGAATGACACCTGGGATTTAGTTGAGGTTTCACCAGGGATGAAAATAGTAGGGTGCAAATGGGCATTCAAAGCAAAATATAACAGTCAGGGCCGTGTTGAAAAATACAAAGCTAGGCTGGTTGCGAAGGGCTTTTCACAGAAATATGGAATAGACTACGATGAGACTTTCGCCCCAGTGGCGTCTCACACAACCTTGAGAAGTTTTTTGGCAATGAGTCTTTATAAGAATTTAAGTCTTAGACATATTGATATCAAGACTGCATTTTTACACGGTAAATTGAGTGAAGATGTTTATATGCATCAGCCAGAAGGATACGTGGTATCCGGGGAAGAACATAAGGTGTGTAAATTAAAAAAGGCAATATACGGGCTAAAGCAGGCCGCGAGAGCATGGAATTTAAAATTGAATGAGTCATTACTTAACTTAGGCTTTATTCAAAGTCAATTCGACAAGTGTCTTTATAAACGTAAACAAAACGATGTAACTACTTATGTACTTGTGTATGTCGATGATTTGTTAATAGCGGGGAATGATCAACAAATAAATGAAATTGTAAACAAACTAAAACAAGAATACCCGTTAACAGACTTGGGAGAAGCAAAACAATATCTTGGGATAAATATTAATCGCCCTAATGAAAATACAATGACTCTTGATCAAACACACAAAATACAAGAACTTATAGTCAAATACGGTTTAGAAAATTCAAAACCTACAGACACTCCTATGGACGCAGGTTACATAAAATTAAATGACGAGGAAAACCTTTTACCAGAAAATACACAATATAGACAGGCTGTAGGCGCATTGTTATATATTTCAACCGTGTCACGTCCGGATATTAGCGCCGCGGTAAATATTTTGAGTAGAAGAAATGAGCGCCCAAGAGCAAAAGACTGGGAAGCGGTAAAAAGATTAATGAGATATTTAAAAAGTACAATTAATCTTAAATTGACATATAATAATATTGAAGAGCCTGTCTTGAGGGTATATGCAGATTCCGACTGGGCAAACGATCCCAGTGATCGTAAGTCTACAACAGGAAATTTGTTCTGCATAGGAGCAAATACTGTATACTGGACAAGCAAAAAACAAAAATCTGTATCAATGTCATCAGCAGAAGCGGAATATATTTCTGCAGCAAGTGCCGCGCAAGAAGTAAAATGGCTTATAAACCTTTTTGAAGAAATTGATATGCAACAAAATTGTCCTATTACACTCTATGAAAACAACCTTTCTTGCATTAAATTAGCGGAAAACGACAAGTTTCGACAGAAAACTAAGCATATCGAACTAAGGTATCATCTGATTCGAGACCTTGTTGAGCAGGGCACAATAAAGATTGAGTATGTAAGCACGGAAAATATGATCGCCGATGTGCTCACGAAGCCTCTGCCGAGACATTCTTTTCGAAAATTGCGAATTTCCTTGTTGAACTGTGATTAAATGTCATCGAGTTTACGCAGGGGTGTTGGTGAGAAATAAACTCAAAATGACATTCTTTCAATAATTACAAAAACTTTCATTTTCATATTATTCTAAAAACATTTCATTTGACTCTTTTATTTCTTCATGCATATATACATCTACATTGTGACGACGCTATGACGCATTTGTTTTTCTGATTGGCCGTCTGTGTTTCTATGTACATGTAATAATGTATTTTTCGTTTTTTTTCTTCTTTCTTCGATGTTCAGTTTTTTATAATAAAAAGATGTGATTAAAAGGATAATACGTGGGTTCATTTTTATTCCCACAAAAAGAATGCAACATAAAATAATATATAATTTCCTAATACACAAACCAAGCTAAATGAGGCTGGTTTAATTAAATTGAAACATCATTATTTATATATTTGAAATTATCTTTTGAATAGCTTAGCAGAAAAGATGTTTATAAAAGAAAATAGAAATTGGTTCTTCTTTTCATACATGGAATAAATTCATCTGGTTCTGCAAGCCTCATAGGATACTCATATACAGGGTAAGTGCATTTTACTTACCATATAAATCTTGAATTTAAATATTTGATAAAAGTTTCTTCTGTGAATTCTAAAAGGTTGCTCGTTTGTTTTAAGGTTATCAATTTTACTATCGACAGTTATTAATAGTAAAATATTATAAACAACATTTTAAAAATTTTACATATGCTAGGTGATAATAAATATAGTAAATATATAAGACTCGTATATATTTTAAGGTGTTACAACTAAATATTTCATTTTTTTTCCATCCCTTGTATATTTCTCAATAAAATAAAATTAAATTAAAAAAAGTTAAAATTACCTTACATTAAATCCTTAAAAAAATAGCTTTATATATTCAGTTCTGACCGGAACCACTTCAGAGCTGAATATATAAAGCGCATTTTTTAAGGATTTAAGGTAATTGTAACTGCTTTTTATTGAATTTTAATCCTTCTGTAAATAAAAATATGTATAAAAAATATTTACTGAGTTTTTTCCGTATTCTTTAAAAATAAAGCTTCGATTATTTTAATTGTGCTAAAAAAGTTTTTAATGTTCATCAAAACATTTTTTTTTTTTTTTAACATGTCTATTTTCCTTTTCTCTTCTTTAATAAATTCTGTTAAACAATCACATGCACGCGATCATAAAACATCGTTCTTCAAACTACATTTGGAATGTGGTCAACTGATGGAGCCAGCATAATCAAACACTAAAGGAAGGTTATGTTATAATGCATAAGCTATAGATGGTATTTTTGTATCGATGGTACTTTACTCTTTGTGAGAGAATAACTATAAGTCAACTTTTCCCGAAAAGTCAGAAACGTCACATATTTGAGAGTGAGAAAAGGTTTCCTTACCTTAATTGGTGTGAAAATAGATAATGAGTGCGTTAAGGAGATAATGAGTGCGCAGTTTTTAAGGAGTGCGTTATCACAGCAGAAGTTTTAGAACGTGCACGTAATCCAGCAGATTGCGCTACAATGCTTTAATTTAAAACATTTGCAGAAATGCTATATCTCAGTTTGTATAGAGCACAAGCGTACAAAACTTGTTATATGAGTTGGCTATTATGAAAAACCATGCTGATTCATTTCAAGTAGAGCTCCTACACATTACCCATAAGCAGCACTACTATCTTGGTACCTTCTTCTTTTACAAGAAGACTTTAACTCACATCATTCAGACACACATGCATATATATATTTACATATATATACAGAGAAAGAGAGAGCGCGATGGACAGAAAAATATAGATAGACAGGGTTTTAGTAAATTTTATTGGCAGGTGAGGCATACCAAAACAAATAGTTTTTACATTGGAACCGGAACGAACGTTACGCTTGAGCGTTAGAGGTCGTTGTTTGGACTAAAGTGAATCTGGACACACGACCTAGATGATAATTTAAGTCAAAGACGTAATGAAATCAGAATAGGTTTGTACAGTAATAGGGAGATTACAAAAATAACTTTAGTTTAGAAATCATACATATATATATACACACATGCTTTTAGTATATTTTACAGTATTGAAGCTGAATGTTTGCACGTGTTAGTTAATTCATGATTAACCACTGTGATATATTTTTTATTATTTAAGTGTAAATCGGTCTGACTTTAACGTAGAGGGACATAACAACTCTAAGATGCTTATTTAGGGAATGTTCAGCTTGGATGATATAGTTAATATCAAAACAGTTAATATCAGATTGTGTTAGAAGAAATATGTAAGTGACGCTGAAACAATTGTAGGTGCAAGAAGCACTTCCGTCCTTATCTTTGAATCGGCGACTGTTTTAGGAATTATAAAGCAGTCGCCGGTAGAAGTGAAATGGTAAATTTTTTTCTTCTACCAGTTTCTAAGGCGTTTAAAATGTGGTAGTTATGAAATAAATCATGCAATAAGGACAATTCTGGTCTAAAAGGCCGATGAAAGAAAGAGGTAAAGTGCAATTATTACGGGTAGTCTATAACAGTAGAAGGGCAGGAACACCAGAATTTGTACGTTAATTCAAAGAAAGCGTGTTACTAAACGTAACCCAATTTACAGCAAGACGGAATTTGTAAAGGGTAGCATCAGCAGCCTGATACAAAGGAAACTTTGGTAGAACAGTAAAATTGCAACCTTATTTGGTGCACAGAAACATGAAATTGCTCGTTTGAGGTTTAGAAAAATGTATACTGGGTATGATGAATCTCGTAGCTTGCTTTATCATGTAGATAGAGGGATTAGAATATAGCACAAACAGCATAAATTCGTGTATTCCTCCTACCAAATGGCAACTTTTCGTGCTAGTGGGGGTAAAAAGATGGTGCGTAAAATGTTTCTAATGTATTCTTCATACCTTTATATTTGTGAACACAAATTTAACATAACTTCTTACCAAGAACACGTACATTTTTGTTGCTATAATGTTTTGTTATGATGACATTCAGTATGCTAATCTGCGATGGCAAGAGCAACAAATCCGAGTAGCGAGTAGACCTGCTGATAATTTCCAGTCTCCAGATCCCTACCCTTAGTTCTCCTCAGTGTCTTCCATTTACCTTTTTTCGTGTGTATTTAAACTCATATGAATTAATATCTAATTTATTTCACACTTCTGCATACGCGTTTATTTATTTATTTATTTTTTTTATGTTAACCTGAGATGATTATTTACGTTAAATGTTGTCGTTTAAATTTGCCCCCTTCAACTCCCCACCGTATCTCGAGAGCACCTTGGAAATTTTGAAAATTGGAAAATATTTCTCTATGACTTTGAAGATAAATTTATTTGGTTTAAAAATTAAGCTAAAGGAAATAGGAGCATCAACGGAGGGAGCCAACATTGAAATTTTCTCCGCCAAGGAATTGTTAATCCGTTGATAAGTTGATTTGATAATCCGTATTTGTTAGTCCTTCTCAAAGCAAACATATTTTTCGAAATGATTAAACATACTGCATATAACCTGCAACCTCTTCCCCGCATTACGGAATGACCTTGGAATTTTTCAAATCTATAATAAACGTATTGATTGTATCTCAGGGAAACGTTCTTGATTTTCTAAAGTTTGGGTGTGAGGTTATAGAGCGAATCTTGTAAGCTAATTTTCAATATTCTTATGGTGATTCTTTTAAAAATTCTGAAAATTATTGAAAAAATGTCCTACGATACTTTTTAAGGAGTTTATGACAGAGAAAAGTGTTTTCAAAATGAGCCAGCCATGCCCAGCTAACGCCTCGAGAATTTTGCAAAACCTATTTCTAAAAATGTTTATTTTGAGAGGATTTCGATTCTTTGTTTTCAACGAGCAAGCAAAACACCCATTTCTTTTCTAAATTTTAAGGTTCCCTCATAACTCTGTAAGTCCCTGCTTCCTAAAATTCAATTTTTTAAAAGCAAACAATGTACCTCTCAAGTTTATTAAAATATACGTAATTTTTTTCCAAAATTTCTAAAATTTCTATTATTATTATTTTAATTGAAATATAGGGAAAAGGGGGGATTTTAAACGAAAAACTTAATATACTATAATTTCATTAAAATGCATAGAGATATTTTTTTTTTTTTTATTATTCATTTTTTTTTTTTAATTAATTAATTTATTTTTTGGACACAAGATTATTCTTCAGCATTCATTTTCATCGTACTAACAAATTAACCTCTTCCCTCTAAAAATTCTAATATTTACACCGTGTTCTACAAGACATAATTATTTTTTAATTAAAGTAAAATCCTCTAAAATTTTTTTTTATAGTTTTCAGAAATTCTGACACGTTCCCAAGTTACAGAAGGTAAGGATATTCACTTTTGTCGGGCCATATATAAAACGAAACCATATAAATTTGACATAGATGCAAATAATTACGCTTTACATCCTTTAAGTGATGCCCGTTTTAAAAATGTAAATACTCCAAACATTTTAATCCCAAATTCTCGCTTGGTGATCCAAAATGTACCGTAAAATTGAAAATTAGAGTTTGATTTAAAATAAGAAAATTAAAGTTATTTAAAATAAATACAATGCTCGTTCTTTCGATCATCCTATTCTGTTTAATACACGTAAGTCTCATTTTACATTGTAATTTAAGAAACTATTTAAAGCAAAATATGGTATGTCACTCACACGGCTTTTTCTTACCCCACATTTTAATATTATAAAGACAAATTGCATAATAAGTCTTAAGAGGTAAGATAATAAAGTTCAATTTACTTATCTAAATTGCGTTTAGGAACATTTTTGGAGTAAAATTCTGTGTGACAGGGGCTGCTGCCCTCCTCAACCTCCCGTTCAATTACAGTGCCTTTCATGATTTAATATTTAAAAATGTCAAGTCTCTTATTAATCTGTATTCAAATTTGCCAATCTTGATCAAAATTTTAAGTGGCTATCTTCAAAATATTTAATTTGAACTTTTTGCAATTATTTGTTTTTAAGTTATGCTGGTAACACATATAAATACAGATAAAAATTGGACTTTTGTAATCACAACACTTCAAAACGGGATATACGAAAATACATCTCCAAAAAATACTTTGTTTGCAGCATAGGTGTGAAAAACCATTTTTCCTTCCTGAGCAGTGTCCGTAGACATAATGTAATGCAGCAAAGCATCTCCATCAATTACGTTCAATTAGAAATGAGCTTTTAGCTCAATTTTGGGTAGCCCTGTATATTGTCCATAAACAATATGCATTATAAACAATATTGTGTACTTAAATGTATTCTCACAGGAAAAACATCTAAAACGAAATGAATTACAATTACAGCATATTTCAAGTTTTGCTCCAATATATCTAAATACTTTTGGTAACTCTGTAATGAATGATGAATAATTTTCATAGCACAATTTACACAAAACATGCTTTAAAGCATATAAAAAATATATATTTCTTTCTTTTGGTTTAGTGCAGCCTGTAGATATTAAACTCTACTTACATGCTCTTTCCCCGTAGACGTAATGTATCTGAATTTCCTTTGATGTCCCTGTACACTAGGGTGTATCGAAATATATATATATGTATATATATAATTTTCAATAGTGCGGAAAAGTAGTCTTATGCTATTTTTAGTATTTGTGCAAAATTTTGTTGATCTGAGTTAATATCTTCATTTACCTCTGGGATCATTCATCATGCAAAATTCGTAATTTTATCGTTTTTTTTTTTTTAAATATTTTATTTTAAATAAGAAATTGGAATCCTTATTTCCAATACGACCGAAAAATTGCCATATGGTGTCCTTAGAGCTTGTGCAACTTTTTATTTTGATGAGAGTCAATGGCTTCAGTTGCCTCTAGGGGTCACTTATCTGGCCAAATACGCTCACTTTAATGATCTTCCTTCAACACTTCTACGTAATTCTTTTAATTATGGTTATTTCTACCGTTGTGACCAGTTTGATAACTGTAATGATTCAGTTAGAAATTAAATAATTAGATATTCATAATAATTATTAATTTTTCAACTTGAATTACACACTTATCACTTTGTAAAAAAAAAAAAAAAAAAAAAAAAAAGGTCTTAAAAAAAAAGGAGAGATTGAGAAAAGAATTGTTAGCAGCTAGTAAATAGTAAATGATAGTATTTTTCCCCCCTAGGTAATTATTTTCCAATTACCACTACTTGTGATATGTTTAGATTCCGTTTTTCTTCCTGATTCTGAATCTGCTTTTACCTTTTACATATCTAAATTAGGAAAGAAGTTATTTAACTTTAATTAATTTTAGTCCTTTTACTGTTCCATTCTCCCTCCATTCCTATCTACTGTCTTCCAGCCCCTTTTTGGTGGGAGGAAGCTCTCAAGAGATTGGAGATTTATTGATGGCTGTGGGGGAGGTGTGAAAAATCGCGGGAAGTGAAGAGGAATGAGCGATTTTGCAAGCGGCTTGGAGAGACAGAGGGCAGAGTTTGATCGTTTGGAAGAGAGATAGCTTTGATCCAAAACGAAAAGAGGAGAAAAATAAACAACTGTCTGAGTAAAATAAATTCCTGCCTGTATCCACCTGCTGTGACTACCCTTTCCTTGAGTAATATGCTTTGTCAATAACTCTTTTTACTCATAATTATTTTAAATACCTGTCTCTAACCATATGGAACTTTGAGGCATTGTACATACTACTCCAACCTTACTACAGCATTCACTTCTGACTTCCTGTGTCAAGATAAGAGTGTGCCAGCCGAACATCTACAAAATCCCCCCACTCCATCTTCCGGGATTGCTCCAAGCCTCCGGTATCAGCTGATGTCGCCGCTCATTCATATGAACTAGAAAACCAGCAAACGCCCCCCCCCCCTTTTTTTTAATGTTATTTCCGCTCATGCCGGCAATTGACCTCAATAGTAAGTGCATATATATATATTTATATTTGAAAGATCTCCATGAACTTCATTTAATTAAAATATTTATTATTTTGTTCATTGGAAATGTGTGTGTTAATATAGTTATGTTTGCAATAATTAAAATGTCTCTGATTCACAATGCCTAGTCCGTGATCAATTGCTTCCCTCATTACTTCCTTTCCAGCTACGAAGATTTAGTGTTAAATAGGTATAATTCTGTAATGCATTTTCAATGGAAATTCCTAACAACGCAATATAAGGACTTTAGATTAAACTCTAGGAGTAAATTTTATTCTTCTGTTAATTCACGACTTAGTGTCTTGCCAAAAACAAAAAAACAAAAAGGAGTTTTTTTTTTTCTTTTATTATTTATTTTTAATTATCCCGGTAATTCATAACACTATTAACTTTTTTTTTTGTTTTCTCCATATGTGCAAAAACTACATCAATATTTCCCCCAAGTCCATGAAAAATTTGTAGCTGCCATTTTGTTTCAAAATGAAATGACGATTTTTAATAAGAAATATTAATGAATGAACTTTCATAAGAAAAAGAAATCAATTCGACCTACCTTCTTAATGAACCGGAAACAATTGTGCAACCTTCTGACCCCCGTGACTGGATATTTCCCTTTATTTAGTACTTGTTGTTTTTCTGAAATATACTTATAATTTAAAATAGATTAATTATTTTCTTTTGCTATAATTAAATTTTAAAGTAAATTTAAAAATCATTAAGTTCATACCTTAATACACTGTTATATTTTACGTAGTTATATTTCACTCACAAAGTCAACATTATTTGTAATCTATTGATGCAAAAAAATAATTTCCTTAATTTATTAACAACAGCCCGAACACTGGCTTTTAGTTCTCTCTATAAAAGTTTGTAAACTGGATGTGCCAATTTAAAACTAGTTTTGCGTTGTTTTACCCTTAAGACTCAAGAATTAGAATCCGAGCATATTACAGAGATTTTCACGAAGGCAACTTCACACATGCATCTGACCGGGTCATAGGGCTGTTACGTTGCCAATAAACACATAAACATAAACAGCATATGCATAAAAGCACAACATTTTTTTAATGATTTGAAATGCTTTGGCATTTATTCAACAAATTTAATCATTTTTATATCACATTCGTAAAGATGTATTTTAAAGTAACTATTTCAATTGTCTCTCTGAACAGGGTTTGTACACTTCACGTTAAAAATTTAATTTAAAGAATATAGTGCGACCACGTTTCCTACGACTAGCGGTGAGGTCGAGTCCAAAAGTTTGGAGGGATGCAAAATTGGCCGAGAGATAGTTATTTGGCAAACATCCAGTTACTCGGTGTTCCCTTATCGCTTGTTTTCTCTCAGTCACCCCTATTTTAACACTGGACTCGTTCAATCCGCACTTGTGCAGAGGCTTCCATCTTCCATGGTCGCAAGAAATGTGGTTAAAGAATAATATGATCATATTATTATACATAAATCTGAAGTTCATTTTACATCAAAGTAATACAAAGCAACAAAAATTAAATATAACTTAAAACATATTAAATCTTGATATAATGCATGTCACTTTTATTTAAAATTTTAATATTTTCAAAGGAACATTCATAGAATAGTTTAATTCAGACTCCGATGTTTTGTTATTAAAGCGTGCATTATTAAAATGCGTTTCCCAAAACATTGTCAAAATATCTTAATTAGTTGATTCATTAGAAGTCCAGTAATCCAGTTTAATCAAATCTGTAAATTTATGTTTCACTAGCATATGTATTAAACAATAGATACCACATTTATGAACATATATACTGAAATATGAAAGACCATAAGTCAGCGAGGTGATTAAATTTTAATGACTTTGTGGTTAAGGCGTCGAAGTGTGAATGTCAAACTCTATAGATGTACAAATATAAGATGAAAGTTTGTATGATCGTAAGAGACAGTTTGGTTAAGGCATTTGTGAAAATTTATTATACACTTTTAGAATTATATATACTGCTTATAATTTATATAACTATGATCCTTTTATTACAGTACATGGTAATTTATGATATAAGATTAAGTATGTCAAAATTTAAAAGAAAATAACTGTTATATAAATACTTATGTATTTAGGTGAGTCGTAAAACTTATTCCATGCCACTTTCATGCAACTAAAATAAATATTATTATCTGATAATTTCTGACATCAATTAATAAAATATAAATAACTGTTGATTATTTATATTTTATTAATTGTTCATTTATGATTTGTTATTCTGTATTTTTTTTTATTAATCTAAACATCTAAACTAAAAGCTTCAGATTTCACTAAAGAAAATATATACCGCCTTCATCTAGAACGAATAAGTGGTCATTTTCTAAATCTCTGAACTAGAAATATAGATTTCAGAGCTATGCGTACAAGGCATGCCAATAAGCTAAATAAACGAAATGATCGAAAATTTCTAGTCTATGGTCAAACAATATTCTGACTATTCTGAATCCTTTGTCTTGCGAAAAATTCCCGCGTGATTTTCTAGAATTGGGTCATAAATCAAGATTATAGTTGCTAAAACTCGCATCTGGTATCCGCGTTTTCAGAGATTTTTTAAATAAGTTTGATCTCGATAATACAGTTGAACGCTCTAGAATTCTAATAGGAGTTTCTAGAATTCGCTTTCAATGGGGACTAGAACTTATAAGTATGACATGAAACTGCTTTTCCTAGAGCCACAATTTAGGTTCTAGATGTTAGTTAAAGTTTTTTTTTTTTTTTTTTTTTTTTTTTCTCAGTGTTGTATAGTAAGCACAAAAACAATTATCTAACCTGCAAAATAATTGCATTAAAGTAAGTCACATTTGTTAAAATGCATTAGTTAAATTATAAAAATATGTAAAGCTATTTAGTATTTGCATTTCCAAAATATAAAATGCATTTGAGCATTCCTGATAGTCTTTGAATATGTCGCCTTTTATGTGAGTGAGAATTTTAAAATCTACACATAATTATATATATATATATATATATATATATATATATATATATATATATATATATTACTTTCTTTTATCTACATCCGGAAAATATTATTTTAGGTCATTTTAAAGAAACATACATTTTGTTATATTTAAGTTTAATTATATTTACACGCTTTGAAGTTCCCTGAATGCGAAAAAAAGGTTTTCTTAGCAGTTGGTATAGTTTAATGTCTGAGTGTCTTTGTGTGAGGCTGTTAACAGCATATTGTATGAACGAATAATAGCAGGAAGTCCAAACTCGGAATTTTAAATCTGTGTCTCAGGAATGCTACAATAAACTTTTCGACTTTAGGATTAAAAAAAATCGTTCGTGTACGCTGTACAGGAATTGCCAAGAGAATTCAAAAGGATTACTTCTATGGTCTAAATTTCTCCAGGATACTGTTTAACGTCTATAGGCTGCTTGAAACAAATTTAGTGAACATACAATTTTTACATGCATAAAAACATTTTTCATATAAAAATCGATCCCTCCAGTTCAGCTTGTCCTCAAGACCGGAAGTCCTAGTTTTATAGGAGAACTTTGAACAAGGATCATGCCCCCCCCCAAAATTTCGGTTATTATATACGATATAAAGTTGAAAACTGATTCCCTTTAGTCGATAAATAATTGTAACAGGACATATGAGATCAATAATAGGTATAAAATATATATGATATATATATTGCTTTAATATGTGATATATCAATGAGAGACACAAAATTTAAATTATCTTAAGATGCACTATATTAAAAAACTTTATGGAACAAAAAATCATATATAGTGTTTCCTAAAAATGTTGTTTTAGCTGTTATATATACCAGAAAAGAATATAATGTATTTTATTTGAAAATTACAAAATGTTATTTAAAAATCTGGAGTGACTCCACTCGACTTTCCGAACATTGAGTAATTAACGGTTTTGTAGATAAAGTAAAGTGTGAGGAGTTGCTAAATAAACAAAAGAGAGAAAATTATAATAGGGTGTTTAAGTATTTTTCTCCATATAGTACACGATGTTTAATTTAACGTTACTGAACTTTGAGCCCATAGATTATAATGATAAAGAATTTTTAATTGTGTCCCTGTAAAAACCTATAAATGCTAGATTCACCAAAATGTTTATAGTTAGTGCAGCAGTGATTTATAATGTTCATATAAATTTTCGTTTCAATTGAATAAGGCGTTTAGATGCTATCGCACTTTTAAAAATTTGGTCCCATAGGCCATAATGATAAATAATTTTCCTTTGTGTCCCTGTAAAAAAACTGTAAGTGCTAAATTCACCGAAAACTATACAGTTTGTGCAACTATGGCCTATAACATGTGTAAAATTTTTTTGCTCATATTAATAAGGCGTTTAGACGCTATCACACTTTTAAAAATTTGGCCCCATAGGCCATCATGATAAAGAATTTTTCTTTGTGTCCCTGTAAAAAAACTATCAGTGCTAGATTATCCAAACTCTATACAGATTGTGTATCTGTGACCTATAATACATGTATACATTTTTTGCTCAATTGAATAAGGCTTTTGGATGCTATCGCACTTTTAAGATTTTGGTCCCATAGGCCATAATGATAAAGAATTTTTCTTTGTGTCCCTGTAAAAAAACTATAAGTGCTAGATTCATTAAAATCAATAGAGTTCGTGCTACGGTGACTTACAACATGTCACTCACACACATACACACATACATACACACATACATGCACACACACACATATATCATTGTAAATGTAGTGGAAACGGACTCAGGGGACCTCGAAACGTAAAGAAACATCAAAATCTCAAATTCGGATTTTTGACATGATTACAATACTTTCCTCACTACAGTGTTCGGAAAGTAAAAAGGAGAAAGAAAATGTTACTAATGAATTAAATTAACGTGCGTTCGATTTCTTTAAATTCCTAAGTTTATTATTAGTATTGTCAATAGTGGAAGTGCTAGACGTTACCTATTGATATTTATGTGTAGTAATAGTGAATATTATCATCATCATCATTATTATAATTTATAGTATCGGTAGTAGCGAAAAGATTTTGTCGAATGATATTTACTTTCTCTTATCCATTAGGTAGAGAAAGTATTGTTTTAGGAACAAATTTTCGAACGTGAATTTCTGTTATACTTACACATTTTGAGGTCCCCTGAATTCGAACATCATGTTTTAAGCGAATGGTCTGTGTGTTGTGTCTGTCTGTCTATGTGTGTGCCTGTGTGTGTGTGTTATCAGCACAGCTCAAGAACAAATAGTAGCAGAAAGTCCAAACTCATTATTCTAAATGTTTATAATATAAGGATGCTACACTAAGCTTTTCGTTGAGATAAAGCAAATGGTTCGTGTACAGGGACGCCCAAGAGAATTCAAATACATTAAGTCTATGGGAGAGAATGTTGATAAGTAGAGTTTAACATCTATACACTGCACTAAACCAAATGAAACAATTATATATTTTTTATCTGCGTAAAAATATGTCTCATGTATTATATGGTAGGGAAATCATTCACTCTTCATTTACAGGGTTACGCAAAAGATTTTGGTCACTAGATAAATAACTAGATAAAAGTGCGACAATAGTTGCAAATTGACGGAAGGGTATTTAAGGCTGGGCCATGTGCTATTACTATAAGATTATATTTAGGTGCACAATGTGGTCTGTATATAATCTTCGAAAGATATACAGGGCTGCAAATATTTAAGCGATAAAATTTTTTTTCTTGTTAGTGTATGTGCCTTATTAATAATATTTTACCATTTCCAGGAACGCTTTTCGGGAATTGAAATGAATTCTCATAGAGATATGGTAAATGATGTATGTTTTTAATCTAAATATTTAATGCTTGTTTTTTCTATATTTACACGTTCGGAGGCTTTCTGATTACCGTAGTCATCTTTTTTAATGTTTGATCTTTGTTTGTATCTCTCAGAGTGACTTAAAAACGAATAGTTTTAGGAGATCCAAATGTTGTATTTTGAAGTTAATATACCGTAAAATCCCGAAAGTAACCCTCCCCTTCCTTTTTGAAAAGCAAAACGGATAAATTTCAGGTGGGGGGGGGGGGGGGGGTATAATCAAGATTATTTTAAAAAAAAATATTTAAAAAAATGAAGAAAAGGGATGGGAAGTTATATTTGATGGAAGGGGTACTTTCGGGATTTTACGGTACTTATTTAAAAGGAAATATTAAAGGTTATCATTTCTTACATTAAAGGTAAAAAAAAAAAAAAAAAACTGCGTAATGATTCTATTGATAACATGCATCCAACACTTTATAAAAAATTAGTTAAATTAGAAATAATATATAAATATTAAAACGTAATTCATTGCCAAACTTAACTTGCAATGTTGACATACTCTAAGTGCGCCCGAAGATTGGATGTAGCTTTGTTGGATGGAGAAAAAAAAAAGGGGGGGGGGGGGTTTACTTTCAGAATAACGGTGACATTTCACTTTCAGCAAGAAAAGGGGGAGGGGGTTATATTCGATGAGGGGGTTACTTTCGGGATTTTACGGTACATTTGTTGCTGGAAATGTTTGATCAAGATTGACAATTTTCAAGGAATGTTGCGTGTGAAAGTTGTCTGAATAATTTTAAGTGAACTTTAATTTTAATAACAGATTTAAATTCTCTATAAATATAGGTGCAGTAATGAGACGGGGGGGGGTGAGGATGGCAGTAGCCCCCCTCACACAGAACTATTTACCATTTAAAACTCTTCCGAAGCGTAATTTGAATTGTTTTAACATAGGTTTACATAACATTACTCGTTATGTTACCTCTTAATCTCCAACGTCTATTTATAGTATTAAATTTCAGGGTAAGAGAAAGTCGTGTAAGTGACAAACCAGATTATTTTGTTTAACAACAAGACTAAAGTTATCCATTATTTAATATTAATTATTAATATTATATTATTAGTACAAAATTGTAAACCCTTTTCGTATTAATTTACATGGATGCTTACATATATTATATTCGTGCGTTGGATCATACATATGATATTAAAATTAAGCTTTTTTGAATATTTAATAATTTTATTTATTATCATTTTTAGTCAATGATTATTATTAAAGTAGCTTTTTTTTTTTTTTTTTTTTTAAATATATAATTACATTTTTATTAATGAAATATTGTTTTGATAGTACCAAAAGTGTTTTTTTGTATGAAAATTGAAACATAGAAACATTTTAATACTTTTTAGAAGACATAATCTTTTTATAGAAATATATATTCAGATTATCATCAGTACCTCCCCCCCCCATAAAATGAGATAAATTTCTTAATTATATATTTTAATATTCAACTAACATTTAAGAATGTAATATTGATGTACTGACAAATTATGTTTTAAGAGCAATTGATATATTCTGCTCAATTAGTTTTCATTTAAATTTTCTGTAACATGTATTAGAAAAGCCATTGCTACTCTTATAAATGAGATTCACTTAATACACACAATTAAACCTGAATTCCTGGAACGTATTTTCTAAAACTCGATCAAATACGGTTTAATAACTTGATCGCATTAGCAATCTCATAATCTATTTTAATCAGGCTTTTGTAAATTTACGTTTCGCTTGCCTACGCTTTAAGCAATAAATTCCATTTTCACACTCATATATTCCAAATAATGTAACACAGCACTCTAAGCAAAATTGCAATGGCGTTAGACACAAAAGTAAGTTCATAAATATATTAATTTATAAAATTAAGTAAATACTAAATTTTAGTAAAATGAATATCGGTAATATACTGCATGAAATGTGTTTATTTTATTTTTTTCATTATTGTAACTTTGAAGGCATATTATAAACTGAAATGGATGAATATGCCTTATATATAAATAACTGAAACCATCCCAAAATTTAAAGAATATTACTGCCAGCTGTATCCTCCAATATCCAACATAGAGAATTCGTGTGGGTACTGTCAGGGTAGTATGTAGGCCAAAGCAGATTATGCCTTTCACTTAGGGGTTATATAAAGAAATGGCAATGTCATTGAAATATTCCTGGTATAAATAAATAAAAAAATATATAATAATACGCTCTAGTTCAGAAACACCTGATAATTTTATATTATTATTATTATTTTAAACGAACGAAATAAAAGTTCAATGAAATATTCACGGTTAATATATACATGTGATTATTCTATATTAATTAATATTTTGACATATATTCAAAACTTTAAAGCTCAGTAAAGTATGTCTAACAAGATTACAGTTATGTGAAGTTTATATGAAAATTAATAAAAAAGAGATTCGAATTGCACTCATAAAATCTATAATTAATTCTAATTTCAGAAAGTTAATGATTTCTGAAATCAAATAACTAGTTCTAGAAATTAAAAGGTTATAATTCTTTTAAAATACATCACTTTTTCATTAAAGAAATATTTTTTTTTAACTTCCCTTTACATGTACGTTGTCTTACTCAATATTTATTAAAACTTTAGTATAAACAGAACCTTTATTAACCATAAACTTAATCATATATTCAAGGTATTTTTAAAACTGATTTTTTCCCTATCCTTATTCTTTTGGATTATTACCACGTGTTTCATGAAGCGGGCTATTGGTTATTTGTACAAAAAAATTATTTCAAATGTCCCATCCATAGAGGATCAAAAGTATGTTGGCTTGTCTCCGGATAATCCTTAGGGGTGCGTATGATAATTGGCGACTGTCTTGGACGCATCCCTAGGGATGGTCTGGAGTCATGACATCACAATATTAATCCTCCACGGAGGGTACGGATTCTCCGCTTCGGTGACCCCCAGAGGTATAAATTGGATGGGAACTTTACGTGAACAGGCCACCATCAGTATACACGACAGTCTTTGGCCGGCTTGAATATCCCCCAGCAAATCTTCTAATTGAACCACAATCTTCCGATTACAAGCTCGGGGCTCTACCGACAGGGTTACCGTGTCCCAGGGAAACTTATGTAACAGTGAAAATTTTCGACCTCAGTTTTTTTTTCCGTCACATTTTGACGTGTGTGGGGGGGGGGGGGGACCATAATTACCAAAATCGGTATGGTGTCCGTCTGTAGAGTTTCTATTAAGCACATATCAGACTCGTCTACAGTCGGTAACAAGAAAGAAAAATCATGCAAAACGCATTGATTAGTAACACTTTCCATCTGTAAGTAATTGTTGTATCGAATAAATTTTAATATTCTTTGCCTACATTATCACACAACAGACAGAAGGACTGAAAAATATACAGATAGAACAATTGAATTTAAAATTAATCTTAGGCATTTTGGAAAGTGTTAAATGGCTTAACGAAAAAGAAAATGCAGCTATTACATTATAATTACAGCTTTTGATCTCTCTGAATATTTTAGTGTAGCCCTGTAAATCAGAAAGTTAATCGTTATCATATTCTATACAAAACATTATTTTAGAATATTAACAATACATTTCAATATTTTTGTGATTTTTACAGCAGAAAGATTTTTAAATATAACTTTCTAAAAATTCTGTCCTAAAACGTAATGCATTGGATTTGTTGTTGTTGTTCTGTAAACAAACTAGTTATACTGGACCAATTAATGCCATTTTAAATGACGAACATTCTATAGGGAAAATATTTATAAAAAAAAAAAAAAAAAAAAAAAAAAAAAAAACACTCATAGAACACAATGCCTTCGAATGCTTTTGGGTGTCCCTATACACAAACCAGAAGAGATATTCACTCCATTTTCAATATGGAACATCCGATAGTGAACTTCAATAAAATATATCAGTTTCAAGAAATTCCATAAATATTTACAGTAGTTAGAGCGCAGGCAGACAGACAGACAGACAGATTGACAGATACACAAACTGAAATCATATTCACACTGAAAAATGTTAGAAAGAGTTAAAAAGGCTTAATATAAACGAAAGTACAATTCTAGCAATTTTTTATTAATAGCTCTTAATATAAATGGATATTTTTGTGTCACACTGTAAATCTAATGCTAATCATGCTATATTCTATTCAAAGAACTTTTTTGCCCATATAAATAACATGTTTCAATTTCCTGAAACTTTGTGTCAAGTAAAGTTATTAAAATTTTATTTATAGAAATATATCTCATAGAACACAAACGCAATGCTTTGGAATACTTTTAAATTTCCCTGTACATAAATCAGTGGTGGTATTTCCTCCATTTTATACAGGAAACATCCAATAGTACACTTGAATAACATATTTCAATTTCATTCAGATATGTTTACAGTAAAGGTATGACAATATGGTTTATAGAAATACCTCTCATAGAACACACTCTTACTAAAATTTAAGGTTTTCTAAAACTTTTTTTGTGGTTTTATCTAAGCTTTCAGGTATTTAAAAGGTTTCTTTGAAGTTTCACTAAAAAATACTTCCTGAAAAGAAACCTTATCTAAGTTTTCTTTAGGTTTTATTCTTAAAACCTCCTGAAAACCTACGTGGTTTTATGTTTTCTAGAGGTTTCCCAAGGTTTCGGATAAATACATCGGTGATAATAAGTTTCCCTATGGCATTTGGATAATATCTACAGTCAAAAACGATTTTTAAACTTTTTATTTTTAAAACCTTTTAAAACCTGCACTGTTTTAAGTCTTATAGATGTTTCCCAAGGATTCAGATAAATACATCAAGAATAATAAGTTTTCCTATGGTATTTAGATAGCACCTCCACTGTACCTACAATCAAAAATGTTTTTTAAAGGTTTTAATTTTAAAACCTTTTAAAACCTGCACTGTTTTAGGTCTTATAGAGACTTCCAAAGGTTTCAAATAAATATATCGATGATAATAAGTTTTCTTATTGTATTTAAATAATACCACGACTATACCTGCAACCAAAAACGTATTTTGTTAGTTTTAGTTTTTGAACCTTTGAAAACCTGCACTTTTTTAGGTTTTATAGAGATTTTCCAAGGATTCGGATAAATACATCGATGATAATAAGTTTTTCCATGATATTCAGAAAATACCTCCGTTATAAGTTATACCTCAATTAAAAAAGGTTTTATTTACGTTAAATTTTTAAAACATCAGAAAACACCCTTACTAAAATTTATATTTCTAATAATGATAATATATTCCTAAACTTGTACCTGACTAATCTAGAGTAGGTATTTAATAATAAAATTCTCTTCTACATCTAAGGAAAATTTAAACATTTTAGATTTCCATTAAAAATTAAAATAATCAAGGAGCGCGGTAGCGTTCCGCCCCGCCAAGCTAAAACAAACACCCGCCAAATTAAAACAAACATTAAGAGAAATACAAATGAAATTTACCAAGTAGGAAGTCAATGGTGAACGCTACAAGTGTATATTATGTCGACATAGCATCTCGTACTTTTCGACTACCTGTATCTCAACTCCCTGATCCCCAAGACATATGATTTTTTACAAAGACTTTAAGCATACCCGTAAGACAAAACATACAAATTTGCATGTCGCTCCGAATTAAGGGGCCTGAGTTATATAACTTTGAAAACCCGAAATTTCCCTGTTACTTTCTTCTTCTTCTTCTGCTTCTTCTTGAAATTGTTAAGACAAAAACTTTTGACGGCGATTGAGCCTAGAGTTCTGCAGCTAATGAGCTGAAAATTTGCATGGACATTCCTTCTGACCTGTACCAGTGCCTTTTGCAATCAAAAATTTTTTTGGTCGGGCTACTGCTGCCTACGGCAGCGTTACCAGTACACATCTTGCAATCGCTTTTTAACTAACTTCCCGACTAGCTAGACATTTGAAACTTTCAGGATAGCTCATAACACGGTGTCAATACATTTTTTAACATTTTTTGTCAACTGTCTCAGGTACCCACTGCCTTCAGCAGCGTTTATATGATTCGACAGAAAATTTATTTAACTAATTTTCCGACTAGCTAGACATTTGAAATTTTCGGACTAGTTCAGAACGCGGAGAAAATGCACTTTTTTTTATTACTTTTAGCCAACTGCTTCGGGTTCCTGCTGCCATCGGCAGCGTAGCAAGTACAAAGCTTGCAATCGATTTTTAACTAACTTGCCGACTAGCTAGGCATTTGAAACTTTCAGGATAGCTCAGAACACGGTGACAATACATTTTTTAACACTTTTAGTCGACTGTTTTAGGTCCCTACTGCCTTCGGCAGCGTTTATATGATTCGACAGAAAATTTATTTAACTAATTTCCCGACTAGCTAGATATTTGAAACTTTCAGAATAGTTCAGAACATGGTGAAAATGCATTTTTATAATACTTTTATCCAACTGTTTCGGGTTACTGCTGCCTTCGGCAGCTTTACCAGTACACATTTTACAATCGCTTTTTAACTAACTTCCAGGCTAGCTAGACATTTGAAACATTCAGGATAGCTCAGAACACGGTGACAATGCATATTTTAACACTTTTAGTCAACTGTTTCAGGTCCCTACTGCTTAGGGCAGCGTTTATATGATTCGACAGAAAATTTATTTAACTAATTTCCCGACGAGCTAGATATTTGAAACTTTCAGAATAGTTCAGAACACGGTGAAAATGCATTTTTTAAATACTGTTTGACAACTGTTTCAGGTTCCTGCTGCCATCGGCAGCGTTACCAGCACAAATCTTGCAATCGATTTTTAACTACCTTCCCGACTAGCTAGGCATTTGAAACTTTCAGGATAGCTCAGAACACGTTGATAATACATTTTTTAACACTTTTAGTCTACTGTTTCAGGTCCCTACTGCCTTCGGCAGCGTTTATATGATTCGACAGAAAATTTATTTAACTAATTTCCCGACGAGCTAGATATTTGAAACTTTCAGAATAGTTCAGAACATGGTGAAAATGCATTTTTTTAATCCTTTTAGCCAACTGTTTCGGGTTCCTGATTCCATCGGCAGCGTTACTAGCACAAAGCTTGCAATCGATTTTTAACTAACTTCCCGACTAGCTAGGCATTTGGAACTTTTAGGATAGCTCAGAACACGGTGAGAATACATTTTTTAACACTTTCAGTCAACTGTTTCAGGTCCCTACTGCCTTCGGCAGCGTTTATATGATTCGACAGAAAATATATTTAACTAACTTCCCGACTAGCTAGACATTTGAAAGTTTCAGAATAGTTCAGAACACGGTGAAAACGCATTTTTTAAATACTTTTAGCAAACTGTTTCGGGTTCCTGATTCCATCGGCAGCGTTACCAGCACAAAGCTCGCAATAGATTTTTAACTAACTTCCCGACTAGCTAGACATTTGAAACTTTCAGGGTAGCTTAGAACACGGTGACAATACATTTTTACCAATTTGAAAATCATTTGAGGGCAAATGTTCTCGAATTTATAAATTTGTCCTCAAATGTCCGCAAATTAAAGCATAATTTAACTCTGTCCTCAAATGTCCTTTCAATTTGAGGACGCTGCGATGATTTGTCCTCAAATTGGGTTTAAAAAATTTGGTCACCTTAGTGAGACCCAGTATCAACTTGAGTTTTACCAGAAAATGCAGCTTAAATAACAGCTGACAACATATAAATCACAGCACAAACGATACCATAGTTATAACATACAGAAATGAACTACAATTCAATGATAGAGACTTAGTCAAGCAAAACTTTCTATTTCGTAAAGTCTTAGCGAGAAACTCACCTCAGTGGTCGGAACGGGATTCCTTTTATAGCCCGCCATTAATCCTGAATTTTACAGTAACTTCCGTAAGGGCCGGTTTCCATTGCATTTGGAACTTCGAGGTTAAAAAAACCATTAATCACGCTCCCGACACAAAGAGCTAAATGTCTTGTCATCAGTTGTAACCTTTTTCTATCAGATTGCGCAGTTACTTCAAAGGAAAGCATGCAAAATTGACAAAGATATCTGCCTCTGGCCCCTCAATTATCTCAGCTCGGACTTAGAGCCAGGGACTTCCAACCAGTCGAACCAAAACGTCAAAGCATTCCAACAGCTTGACCACATCAAAGGATTCTGAATACCGCCGCTCACAACGACTTCCAACGAACCTCAGTGGAAACTGCACTTAATAATCGAATTACAGCTTGGACAATGGGTCTATCGATAATAAAGGTTTTTTTCACCAAGATCGTCAAAATAGTTGTCAAGGTGCGATAAAGTCACCAAATTCATCGCCAAGTTTTTTACGTGCCCTGATAAAGTGTGTTTTTAACGGATAAGGATTTTTTTTACGCTGAAACAAGCTAGAAATGCGAAAAATTGACATTTTATAATGTGACTAAACCTCTTAGAAAGAAATCACATAAAAAGAACTAATACTATGTAGAAATCTGTAACACTATATTTACATCTATGCATAACACGCACGATTTTTATCGATCTATTACACAAATATATTCATTATTCATACGTATTAAATTATAAAAGCACATACATAACCTGCAAAAAGAAGTGATATCTCATAAAAAAAACAATACTATTGTAAAAGTCACCCCGCCCAGCAAAAACTGTTACCTTTCTTATGCATACGTATTATATTTATAAAAGCACATACATAACCTGCAAAAAAAAGTGATATCTGATAAAAAACAAAACTATTGTAAAAGTCACCCCGCCCAGCAAAAACTCTTACCTTTTTTAAGCAGACAAAAAAAGGATTGATATCAAATTTCGCCGCCGCTAATGAATCCCGGGTACTCAATGCCAAGCTTAATGAAGATCTGCCAATAACACTGCATGTATCTTTCTAATAAATCCTAATCTCTTTCAACATTCTTTGTTATCTGTGTTAGTTTTTTCGCAGCATTATAAAGTTATAATTTAAAGTATTTTTACGGCGGGGTGCGTAGTAATATTTTAATCTTTACTAACTAAATTTTTTATTAATTAAAACTTCTACACAGGGGACGCACCTCACCGTAAAAATACTTTAAATTATAACTTTATAATGCAGCGAAAAAACTAACACATATAACAAAGAATGTTGAAAGAGATTAGGATTTATTAGAAAGATACATGCAGTGTTATTGGCAGATCTTCATTAAGCTGGGCATTGAGTACCCGGGATTCAATAGCGGCGGCGAAATTTGATATCAATCCTTTTTTTGTCTGCTTAAAAAAGGTAAGAGTTTTTGCTGGGCGGGGTGACTTTTACAATAGTTTTGTTTTTTATGAGATAATAATAATAACAACACCTCTAGTTTAAACCTCTAGTTTATACCTCGAGTTTATACCTCGAGTTTATACCTCTACTGGTTTGTGTACAGGGGCACTCGAAAGTATTTCAAAGCATTGTGTTCTATGAGAGGTATTTCTATAAACCATATCTTCATACCATCACTGTTGACATATCTGAATGAAATTGAAATATGTTATTCAAGTTCACTATTGGATGTTTTCTGTATAAAATGGAGGAAATACCACCACCGCTTTATGTACAGGGACACTCAAAAGTATTCCAAAGCATTGCGTTCTAGAAGAGATATTTCTATAAATCAAATTTTAATAACTTAACTTTCAACGAAGTTTTTGGAAATTGAAATATGTTATTTATATGCACAAAAGAATGCTTTGCACAGATTATCGCATGATTAGCATTAGATTTACAGGGTGGCAAAAAATATCCAGTTACATTAAGAGCTATTAATAAAAAAATGCTAGAATTGTTATTTCGTTTATGTTAAGCATTTTTAACACTTTCTGACATTTTTAACACTTTGCAATAAGGTTGAAAAGTGTTTCTGACTTCGGTTTGTCTGTCTGTCTGTCTGTTTGTCCGCGCTCTAACTCGAGTAAATATTTATGGAATTTCTTGAAACTTATATATGTTATTCAAGTTCACTATCGGACGTTCCCTATTGAAAATAGAGTTTATACCTCTACTGGTTTGTGTACAGGGACACTCGAAAGTATTTCAAAGCATTGTGTTCTACTAGAGGTATTTCTATAAACTAAAATTTTCATACTTTTACTGTTGACATATCTGAATGAAATTGAAATATGTTCACTATTGGATGTTTCCTGTATAAAATGAAAGAAATACCACCATCGGTTTATGTACAGGGACACTCAAAATTATTCCAAAGCATTGTGTTCTATGAGAGACATTGCTATAAATCAAATTTTAATAACTTTACTTTCCACAAAGTTTTATAAAATTAAAATATGTTATTTATATGCGCAAAAGAATACTTTGCATAGAATATAGCATGATAAGCATTAAATTTACAGGATGGCACAAAGTTCACTATTGGATGTTTCCTGTATAAAATGGAGGAAATACCACCATCGGTTTATGTACAGGGGCACTCAAAATTATTGCAAAGCATTGTGTTCTATGAGAGATATTTCTATAAATCAAATTTTAATAACTTTACTTTCCACAAAGTTTTAGAAAATTGAAATATGTTATTTATATGCACAAAAGAATGCTTTGCATAAAATATAGCATAATAAGCATTAAATTTACAGGGTGGCATAAAAATATCCAGTTATATTAAGAGCTATTAATAAAAAATTGCTAGAATTTTACTTTCGTTTACGTTAAGCGTTTTTAACACTTTCTAACATATTTAAGTGTGAATATGGTTTCAGTTTGTGTATCTGTCCATCTGTCTGTCTGTCTGTCTGCCCGCACTCTAACTCCTGTAAATATTTATGGAATTTCTCGAAACTGATATATTTTATTAAAGTTAACTATCGTATGTTCCATATTGAAAATGGAGTGAATATCTCATCTGGTTTATGTACAAGGACACCCAAAAGCATTCGAAAGCATTGTGTTCTATGGGTGTTATTTTTATAAACATTTTCCCTATAGAATGTTCCCCATTTAAAATGACATTAATTGGTTCTGTATAACTAGTTTGCTTACATGGGACAACAACAACAACAAAAAAAAAAAAAAAAAAAAAAAAAAAGGACAGAATTTTTAGATAGTTATACTTAAAAATCTTTCTGCTGTAAAAAATCATAAAAATATTGAAATGTATTGTTAATATTCTAAAATAATATTTTATATAGAATATGATATGATTAACTTTCTGATTTACAGGATTACTCTAAAATATTCAGAGAGATCAAAATCTGTAATTATAATATAATAGCTGCATTTTCTTTTTCGTTAAGCCTTTTTAACACTTTCCGAAATACCGAAGAGTAATTTTAAAATTAGTTAGTCTATCTGTATATATTTCAGTCCTTCTGTCTGTTGTGTGATAACGTAGGCATAGAATATTAAAAGTTATTCGATACAACAATTACGTACAGATGGAAAATGTTACTAATTAATGCGTTCTGCATGATTTTTCTTTCTTGTTTTATATAGGAATTTTTGCTAGTGTTCGGAGACTTTTGTTACCGACTGTACTTTACAGGCGATTTACAGGGAACCACTGATTAGCGTGAATTTTTCGGAAGAAATTGTTCTTACTACAAGTATGATAGCGCGTACTGGACTTGAGCAACTTTTTCAGTGCTCTCTTGATAAAGTTGTCTTTATACTCAATTTCTCCTCTGATTCATCCAATCAGGGTGCTCTATTTTAATACATCATTTTCTAAATTAGCAGAACACGAAAATCGTTTTAAATAGACATTTGAACAGGACATATTAAAACTAAGTGCATTTATTTTATCGTTTAACGAAAAGAATTTTTAATTAATATTTTTTATTTGTGTATGAGGGTATGACAATAGCTTTAAGCCAGAGTTTAATTATCAAAGTAGAAATAAAAGTGCGATATGCAACACAAGCAAAAGCGAAACTTAGCACTAATCATCGCGTATTTTATTTGCGTCAAGAAAAGTGATAAGCCTCAAAAGTTAGCCTTCTTTCATTTCACTTTTCACCCGTCTTTTAAAATCCTTTCGGCATTTTCGTCGAGGAAAAATCGACGCTAAAATTGGCTCTACAACTGGTTGTTTTAAAAGTTGCGTGTCTGATAAACCCTTTAGTGTGTTATGTTACTAGTATATTTATTCGTTTGTTAGTCTATGTATGCTATATCTCAAAAATAAATGATCGAAGACGGTTGGACCTGATTTAATATCACGTATGACGCTGATTAAAATACTATTGACTTTCAATGTTCCAACTAAAAATCTTCGCAAATTATTTGAAATTTTTAATCTTCTTAATATAAAAAATAGTGCAAAATTTCACTTAAACGTGCATTAACGGTCCTCTTCACTTACCGTCGCCGGAAGCCCGAGCCAATGTTATTCTATGGGAAAATTTTCTTTACAAATAACTTATTAACTAATACATATTTTAAATTCTGCTTTCACATTCTGAAAATACCCAACTGTTAAATTGACGCACCTTTTTTAAAAATGTATTTTTTAAATTATTAATATTTTATTTTGAAATTGCAAAATGAAAAAATTCGCATATTGAAAATTCGTATTTTGCAGCTTCAAAATAAAATATTAAAAATAAAAAAATTAATTTTTTAAAAAAGGTCCGTCACTTTAACAGCTGGGAACTTTCAGAATGTGAAAACAGAATTTTTAAACATGTGTTAGTTAATAAGTTATTTCTAAAGAAAAATTTCCCATAGAATAGCATTAGCTTCGGCTTCCGGCGGCGGTGAGTGAAGAAGGCCCTTAAAAGGAATATTTTACTGTAAAGAATGTAAAGGCTTGTTTTCAGTCCTATTTGCTTCTCGAATCGCAAACCTGAATTTCGAACTTGAAATTGAAGGAAAGGTAAGACATTCACACTAATAAGTTAATAACTCTTAATTAAATTTAAAAATAGATCTTTAACTTAATGAATAAAAAATTTTCTCTCTTTCTAAGATTTTCTGTAAAAATTCAGATTTTAAATCACTAACTTAAAATGGGAAGCGTAGTCAAAATATCTTTACTCTTCATAGCGAATAAACATCCAAGTCTTTACGTACCGTAATTAACTTACAATCTAATAAAAAGGATCAAATATCGTTGTACAAAATCTCCATCCAAAAGCGCACTTCCTTAATTTTGAAGTTTTATTTTTAAAGAAATAAACTGAAGAAAACGATTCCCGTCATTTCTCCTAAAGAATCTATCTTAAAAATACCGATATCCAACTGAACACAAAAAGCTTCATAACTTCCCTTTAACACTTTCTATATGTCCCCTGGAACCGAACGCCAAGTTATATTCGAACATCTGGCAACATACATTTACACAAATTCAACTCTTCTATACCCAACTTTAAACTTTCACTGAGACAATCGCTATCTAATGCTACATTCAACTGGTAACTTTATCTCTGCCAACCTAACATTCCCTGAACAACTAGTTACGATTTCGAATATTTAGAACCAAAAGATATTATGTGAGGCTTCACACCTTACAAGATGTCAGACCAGCTTTAAAATATGAGTTGTGATGTGGGCATTAACATCGTTAATTATGAAAATGCAACTTTGAAAACTTCGTAAAATGTTTGAAATTTACAAATTTCTTACGATGGCAGAATAAGGCAAAAAAAAGTATAAGCGTCCATTGTAAGAAATTCTTTTGATTTTAAAGATGTCAAACGACTTTTGAGATATGATTTATTATTTTGGCATGAATATCATCGACTACGAATTTTGTAATTAAAAAATTCGTTAGTTATTCAAAATTTACTAGTTTTTTAACACGGTAAAATCGTAACATTTCTAACAAAGGGCAAATTTTCATTTAAACGTATATTAAAGGAACATTTTTAGTGTAAAGATGTCATGACAGCTAAAACACATCAGTTATGATTCTGACATGAACCTCATTTACTAAAAATTAACTAAAAAATCAATCAATTGATTTAAAAAATTCAACTTTGAAAACTTCGTTAACCATATTCTAAATTTACAAATTACTTAGCATGGCAGAATAAGGCAGAATTTTGCATAAACGCCCAAGTTGAAGATTACTTTTATCTTAAAGAATACAGAGTACTTTTAAAATATGACTTAATATACTAGCATAAAGGTCATTGAATATGAATTTTCTTATTCAAAATTTACGATTTTCTTAAAATGGCAAAATAGTAAAAAGGTTTCGCTTAAATGTAAATTTTCAAGAATATTCATGTCGTGAAGATGTAAGACCACTTTTAAAATATCGTTTATGATTATGGTTTGAACATCCTGGACTGAAAATGTTCTAATTTGAAAATTTTGTAAGTTATTCCAAATTTAAGTTCTTCTTAACATAGCAGAATAGAGCGATATTTTATTTAAATATGCGTTATTACGATCATTGCAACGGAAGTAGGAAAAAATTGCATGAAAACTACAATATGAAACTCCTCGCAATAAATTTAAATAAAAAAAATAACATAAATTAAATGTCACGAATAGAACGATTGGTAGACTATTCGCTGGGTTAATTAAGGTTATTATTCGTCAAGGAATTCTCTCCACCACAGATATATAATATCTGCAATAGAAATTTATAAGAACAAACGTATCATGAGAACTTGAGCATAGTTCACTTATAACGTTTCTTTATGTAAAGTTGTATTTTATTTTGTTACTGTATTAAAAAATATAGTGTAATTTTATTACGGTGGCCGTCAGGTCTTTTTATTTATTTATTTTATGTATATTTATATAGGCATATAAATACATTTACTGAGCAATTTGTTTAAAATAAATTTATAATATTTGCATAACAGTACCAAATAGTACTAACATTTTTTTTTAATACACATATATATTTTTTATGATTTGAAAACAAATACAGGATAATTTTGTCTCAATTCTAGAAATTAAAATATTGATAATTTTCTCTAATTTTCTTTTCCTGCAAACTTACTGAAAGCAATTGCTTCGGTATTTTATCTTAGATATTTTCATAGATATTTTCAAGCTTAGATATTTTTAATAAAAAAATTAATTTATAGTTGTAATTAATCATCTGGAGTTTTTTTTTTTTTTTTTTTTTTAACATTTAGAAAAATAAATATCTTACTGGCAATTTATTATGTTGTTTATATATATATATATATTGTGAGTAATGAATTATAATGCGAATTTTTTATGAATAATGAATAATAATATTTATCTTTTTCATTTAAAAACATGTTTGAAAATACTTTGGATATATTTTGGGATAACTAAAAATATTTAGAGTAAAATTAAAAATCATGTTTAAATGACAGCCTCTTCTAACTTCGCATTGATAATTTTTTAACATTACAGAAACATTTTTATAATACATTTAATATTTCTAATTAAGGCACGAGTTATTTAAGCTGTAGAGAGAATTAAAAAGTGAAACTGGAGGAGATTTTTCAAAATTAACATAATGATATTAAAGTAACTTTTAAAATAAGATAAAAAAAATATTATAAAACACATTTTAATTAAAAGCACAGAAACATATGACAAATGTTTAAAATAAACATTAACCGTCTTCAGTGTCAATATACATTCATAGCATAACAGTTCAAATAAAGTCACAAAACATCACAACAAGAATAAGTACTCGGAAGGAAATGTTTTCGCGTTGTTGAAGGGAGAATGTTGCAGTTTGGTAAAAAAAGCCCTATAGAAAAATTCTTACATCCTTACATTAGAAGTCAAGATTTTAATATTGTCAAAATCAAGAATATGAAAAAAAATGAATTACTAGTTTAGATTTTATATCACCGGTTTTATATAAACGTTTATGTTCTTTAATTCAGTTCTGCCAGTTTCAACAGTAATACAGTAGTGAGGCGTATTGATAATGTTCAATTTTATTAAAATAATAATAATAATAATAATAATAATAATAATAATAATAATAAGCATTTTTTTTTTTTCAGATATTTTTAAATGTGTAAAATTATTACCTATCTGTACATCAGAAATATACGAGCGGTTGCTGAAAAGGTCTCAACCTAACAATGAAAGTTTGCATGGAGCTCAATTTTTAGTGGCTACTTTTCAACATAGTCCCCTTTCAGATCCACACACTTTTGCTAGCGGTGCTGCAAGGCCATTATGCTTGTCTTGTAGAAGGTTTCCTCCTGTATGTCAAAAAAGTCCTCCATTGCAACCATGATCAGATATAAAATGGATTCTAGATAGTTGTTGCTTAAGTTTAGGGAATAGATGGATGTCTGGCAGAGCCAAATCTGGCAAATAGGGAGGGTGTAGGAGCAATTCGAAGCCACAGGACTCGATGACAGACATTGCAATGTTTGATGTGTGTGCTGGTGCATTGTCTTGGTGAAAAAGGACATGTTTCTTTAACATTGCCTCCCGCAAACGCTTTACTTGAGCAGCATAATTGTCACCGTTCAAAGTTTCACCTTTTTTAAGGTACTCGGAGAGAATGATACCTCTGGCATCCCAAAAAACAGAGAGCATGCCAGCTCAGAGAACCTTGCCAGCTGATGGAACTGGCTTGAACATTTTGGGTGTTGGAGAGGAGGGATGTTTCCACTGTTTTGCTGTTTTGATTGCATCTTGTACTCTAGCTGAAAGTGATGTACCCATGCTTCGTTCATAGTCACGAAACGTTCAAGAAATCTGATAGAATCTGCCTCAAAAAGGGCCAAACTTGCAGCAGGCATCATTTGTATTTTGCGCTTGTTTTCAAGAGTCAACATTCTTGAAACCCATCTACTAGACACCTTGTGCATATCCAAAGCAGCTGTTAGGATGAATCCCCCACGTTCGTGAGATATTCCCATTCTCTCTGCGATGAATCGTTCTGTAACACGTCTGTCTGCCATCACGAGATCCTGGATCGCTGTGATGTTTTCTTCGGTGCAGGAAGTTGCAGGCCTTCCACTGTGAGGGAATATTAAAAAAAAAAAAAAAAAAAAAAAAGGCTATTATACCAAAGTACTGACAAAAAATTAAAGTCGCCAAGGGGGATCATATACAAAAGCTGTAATGCAAGATGCTGTAGATATCACGAATTTCTTTCAATTCTAAAAAAAAAAAAAAAATTATGATTTTTACCATACTATTTCTTTAAAAATGTGGTATTAAATATTATGTATTTTAAATTGACATTGAATAGGGCATTTCTATAATATTGTTACGCTTTTGTTTTGTGTTATGCCCTATTAATATTCCTGTCAATGAAAAGTGAAACAACAAATAGGCGGGTTAATAAGCGATTAAGTCCTGCAATGGTTAATAATGAGCTCCAAAATGGCTAATAAGTGAAACGAATGAGGGGGAAGCAAAGCTCCTCGGTGTTTGGTGAGCTGAGCGAGCAGGGTGCATAACCTCCTACTTAAGTATTTATAAAAGTTATACACAAAACACGTATTTTACAGTTAGAAATACTAGTTTCGTAAATTGTATAGTTATAGAAATTGCAAAAAATAAAATTAAAATTAAAAAATGAAATTTACCTACAAATATTATGAAAATACTATTATGAAAAGTAAGTAAAATGATAGAGAGAAGTTTCCTGGTATTTTAGTTATACATAAGGCTCACTCTACTATTGAGTTAAAAAAGTCATACACAAAACATGTATTTTACGGTTAAAAATGTTAGCTGCATAAATTGTATAATTATTTACAGAAATTGTAAAAAATAAAATGAAAATTATTAAATAAAGTTTACCTACAGGTATGATGAAAATTCTATGAAAATAAATAAAATAAACGAGATAAGTATCACTGTATCCCAGTTATATCTAAGGTTCTATTTTTTATTGAGTTACTAAAGGAAAAAAATAACACAAAACATTCATTTTACAGTTTTTTTTCTTTTATCTACTCCTAATTCATGCTGCTATATTATTTAATTGAAACAACAACAAATACAATTAATGTTATTGTATTTTTATTTAACAAATTCCTTGTATTCTGATTTGCCAACTCTAAAGAAAATCGATTAAGTTAATTAAACATTTTTTGAATGCGATTTGCATTAAGTAAAATGAAATATTGCATTAAGGTATTTAAAGATTTTCATTAATTTCATTAAAGGTAATTTATAAAATTCCTCAAACCTTACAGAAAATTAGATTTCTCAGAAGAATTTTAATTTGCTCTAAATTTCCATTTTAATGGAGATAAGATCATTGGACAAATTATTCACTAGACACTAAGAATATGTTCAAATACGTCGATAATTAAAATAAATAGCTGTAATTTACTTCAATTTGATATGAAAAAGTAATATTTTTAAAGTCTATTTTTTATATAAAAAGGCATAAATAAATATAAATAATGTTTATTTAATATTTAACTAGCTTATACTGTTAAAATTTTCTGGTGAAAACTAGAGTAAAAAATTTATCTTGAACCTTAAGTAAATTTACGCAGAAAAGAATAACAAAATGTTAAAAAAGAGTCAATTATATGTACATTTTAAAAGTTTTTTTCTTTCTTTTTATTTATATTTTAATAAAAACCAGTTTATTCTATATACGATAAAGGAAAGAAACAGATTCCATAAAGCTTCCAACTTTGTTATTTCAAGAATTTACCCATTTTGAAAGGCCAAGAAAACAATTTGCATATTTAAAAAAAAAAAAAAAAAAAAAAAAAAAAAATGTCTGTCTACTTGCTTGTGTGAGACAAAAATTTTATGATTGTACTTAATAAAAAATAAGGCACAAAATTTTATACAAATTTCTACGTAGATTCACCTTGACATAAATTAGTTTTTATCAGTTTTTAGTACAAATAGTCAAAAATGCGGCATACCCATCCCGTTGTTTCATAACTTTTAATATGGCAGTAATGAACAAAATATAGCAGGAATTTGCAAAATAAGAAAATTAACCAATCATTGTGATATATGAATATATATATTTAGAATTTTACGCGCTTTACTAGTCGGCATTATCCAAAGAAGGGGTTAAGCTTTTATATGAATATTTTTCAAAAGAATTCGTTAATAACTTTAAAACGAATAATTGGATCGTAGATATGTGGTAATTTGAAACAGAGCTATCGTTTTTTGTTTTGTTTTGTTTTATTTTTATTTTTTTAGCCAAAATGAATAATTAAATAAATAAATAAAATCCTGAGTAAAAAAAAAGAGAGAGAATTTTTGAGATACCATTCTTAGGGCACAAACCCATTGTTCTTCCGATATTTGGTGTTGGGAATTTCTGAAATTAATAAAGTTTTCTGTATTTATAAAAAGAAAAAAAAATTCGTTATTTACACTGGTTTAAAGATATTCCGCAGAAAACAACAGATTCTTCATCGAATTCGATTTTTTCATTAGATTTTCAATCATTGAAATATAAATGCACACGTCTGTTCCGTTGCCTTTTGCAGTCACTTGGTTTATCAAAGAGGATTTAGAGGCTGTTAAAACAGATTAGCTGCCAATCGAGATTATTTCTAGAGATAACAACCATTTTTTGATGTAGTAACCTAAAATTAAAGTAGCAGTAACTAGGGAAACATTGCTGTGACTCTTTAATAAGAATTTCGAAATTTGGGTAAATCTTTAATCTTAGCTATTACTGTTAAAATGAAGTTTCTATAAAAAAATGCAGTTTTTACAATTTAAATATTTAATGGTAGTTTATCTTATTTGCTATTATTATTATTATTATTATTATTATTATTAAATTACGTCAAAACATAGTTTTAAATTATTGATAATTATTTTTATTTTCTCCCTGAAAGAGCCATGCTAGAGGTAAAAAAAAAAAAAAAAAAAAAAAAGAATTATATAGTGAGGAAAACAGTATATATATATTTATATATTTAAGCATAAAAATTAATTTATGTACAAAAATTCCACTCACGTATAGCAACAAAATACGAAAATTAGAATTCCGCAGTAAAATTAAGTGAGAATATGTCTGAAAAGAAAAAAGTATAATCTTGCTACACTCCTAAATTGTAAATATATATATATATATATATATATATATATATATATATATATATATATATATATATACATATATATATGCCGGCCAATTCTCGATTTTCACTCGTAAAACGGGTAGGGTGTGTGTGAAGGTGTTCACATATATATGGTTAAATCTTAAGTGAATTTTTAAATAAAACAAAAATTGAAGGATAAATTAATGCATTATCGCAATATAAAAAAATAATTAAATTTCAAGTGAGATATTGTATTCACATAATTTGTTCTCAGGCATTTGAAGAAAGAATTGTTTTTAAATGTCATCAAACATTACACAATTTTAATGATACATACGACCTACACTATATATTAACATAAAACGGTAACAGACATCATTCAGAGATCTCAATTTTATATGTTTTATAACTATATCGTAGATAAAATGTTTATATTTTTAAATAGAAATGTATTTTATTTTATAGGATAAAAAGAAATTGAATAAAAAATAATATCTAACTGAAATTCTGACATTAAGCAAAATTATAAAAAAAAAGTGTTCTCAAATATTCCTCAACAAGAAAAATCATTGTCAGAATTAATGTATTTCAACACCGGATGTAATAATTTATTTGAAATTACGCAATATTAATGATTTCAGTTTTATAACGGCCATTATATAGTCAGCCTGACGCTTGGCATAAAACCGGAGAACTACAGGGTTAATACATTTAAAAAATCGTCGTTGATAATTCAAAAATTAACATTGGTTTATTCTTAGAAACAAAGAATTGAAATTGGCATGCATTTTGGCGATAAACAATGATAACGGAAGCAGATGGCTTCCCTTCTTCGCTGATCTCTCCGTTTCATCAAAATGCGGTTCCCCAGTTTTCCTCTTATTCCCGTGTAGTATAAACGTGATTGTTTGACTCTCCGCCCACACACCTTCTCTCTCTCTTCCTAGCTCCTCGAATTAAATTTGAAATTATTCAAATGTTTTATGTTTAAGTTCGAACCTGCTATATAATTTAAAAGATGTGACTTTTTTTGAAATAAATGAAAAAAAAAAAATAATATTTTCAAGACTTTTAATTCTCTTTATTGTGGTACAATGCATGGACAAGTATTATGGCGAAAGGATAAAATATTATTATCAGTTGGATTTCAACATTATAGGGTGGAATGCCACTTAAAGTAAGAAAGAATCTGCCGAAGGCAGTGGAAACATAAACTAGAATTAATCTGCAATTTATTTCCTTTTTTCCTACCTTTTTATTTTTTCAACTCTTTCATCTTTAATGTATATATACTTTTAGACTTAATAAATATTTTATCA
Organism: Salticus scenicus; assembly: GCA_963930645.1. Classification (NCBI taxonomy): domain Eukaryota; kingdom Metazoa; phylum Arthropoda; class Arachnida; order Araneae; family Salticidae; genus Salticus; species Salticus scenicus. The sequence goes on from OZ005649.1 coordinate 106,307,204, forward strand.
AGAAATAAATTATGTGGATGTAGCATCCCCATGAAAATCACAGCCAGAGGCAGTGGGACCCGGACACACCACACCGTTATAAAACGCACCACAGGCTTTTAAATGTAATAAGTACAAAACTTTGAATAAACACCGTAAAATGCTTGAACTTGCATCAATTATTTCGGGTTGAAAGAAGACATGATCCAGGCGAACAAAGTAGGCACGAGTGCTATAACCAAACCGGCAACACTTTGCAGTTCGATACTCGCAACATCAGTTAAGAGCTTGTTCCTATTTTGTTCACCTGACGAAGGCTCATGTACTTTTTCGACCCGAAATAATTGCTGCAAGTTCTAGCATTTTATGGTCTTTATTCAAAACTTTGTATTTACCCCCACACCGAACATAGATTTAAAAGTTCTGAAAATAAAGTGTGTGCGAAGCGTATCCGGGAAAACATTGACGAAAACTATGGGTTCATTTGTAAATTTCCTTTTTTCTCGAGAATTAACTGGTCAATTTCAACGGATTTCTTTTACTAAGTTATACAAGTATAAAAAGGATCATATAAAATATTAGTGATTAGCGAAGCGGGCAAACCTCGCTGCTACTAAATATTGCTGCTGCTTTTGAACTTTTTTTTTTTTTTTTTTTTTTTTGTCGAAAAAAACATTGTTTAGAGAAATATTTAACCTAATTTTTATAGAATAAAAGGAATGTTGATTTTAGCTTTTACATTTTTCATATTGATCTAAATCTTATGCCACAAATTAAAAGATGTACGAAGAAAGTACACAACCTTATACAATTCATAAAATAAAAATTGTAAGTAAAAAGTCTTTTTAAAATTAGAAGCTTTTTATTGTGAAGCCCTAAAAAGCATAAAATAAAAAATATATATATTGAGGTAAAGACATGCTATATAGAAATGAAAGTTTTAACACTAGTGAAATTTCAGAAAAAAATATAGATATTTCCCTTTTGCAAGAGATAAAAATTTTTAAATATTAAAAATATTTTAAAAAGCATTCGAGATGAATATTCTTTGTTATTAGTTTTTTGTGTAATTATTCGTTCAGCCATAAATTTCAAAGGTCTCGAAAGCTTTTTAAAATATTTTGAAAATTTAAAAGATTTCATCTCTTGGAAAAAGGAAATATATATATTTTTCTCTAAAATTTCACTAGTGTTAAAACTTTCATTTCTTTATAGCATGTCTTTACCTCAATATATATATATATATTATTTTATGCTTTTTAGGGCTTCATAATAAAAAGCTTCTAATCTTAAAAAATGATTTTTTACTTACATTTTTATTTTGTGCTTTTTAGTTATAAATAAAGCGTCTTAAAAATCTAATAAAAATCTCTTAGGATAACTAAATTTAAAGGATAACTAAATCTAGGATAACTAAATATTCTCTGTGCAGATAACTAAAGATTTTCTTTTAGATAATGACTATTTTTTTTTTTTTTAATTATCTGGAAAAAAAATAGCACATTGGCCTTCGAGGATTGAGCCCATGACCAACGCGTTATCAGCATGTCATTCAAACCAAAAGTGAAGGAACAACCAAAAAAAAAAAAAGGTCATAGAACATGCTAGAAAATTCTAAGTAATGCCAAAAAATATTGTTCTTGAATACTTTTCGAAATACTTTAAATATTTAAGAATTTTCATCTCGTGTAAAAGTGAAATATCTACATTTTTTTTTTTAATTTTCTTATTTTTGGAACTTTTATTATTTTTATAGCATGTCTCTGCAATCATAAAATTTTATTTTATGCTTTGTAAAGTTTCACAACAAAAGTTTCAAGCGTTTTCTTTTTTCTTTTTTTTTTTTTTCTTTTTATTTACTAAAAAAAAAACTTCTTAAAAAAACCTAATCAAAATTTCTTAGGATACTGTGTAGGCCATTAAATGTTTTGTTTTTAACAAATTACATCTTTTTTAATAACTATCTATAAAAAAGTAACACGTCGGCCTTTGCAGACCGAACCCACTCACTATCAATGCCTTATCAACATGATGCTTTAACCAACTGAGCCATTGAACGATGTAAAAATTCATTACATTTACTTTGAAGTGAAAGCTCTTCGTTGTTTTTAGCATGACATGAAGACGCAACGACAAAATGCAATTTCAAAAGTAAGAAATTTAAATATATTCATTTATGTATTTTTTACTTAAAACTTTTTATTTGGTGCTTTTTTTTACTTTCAAAAATATTTTGTGATTTTTAATATCTAAAAAAAAAAAGTTTCTTAAAAAAAAAAAAAAAAAAAAAAATCCTCAAAAAATTCTTAGGATACAGTGTAAGCAATGGGAAATTTTCTTGTATCAATTGACACCTTTTTTACCGATTATCTGCAAACTTTTACACGACGGACCGAACTCTCGACCGCCGCATTACTAACGTCACGCTCTAACCAACTGAACCAAGGAGCGACAAACGTAATGGCTTATATTTATTTTAAAATGAAGGAGCCTTGTTTAGCTAGAGATGTGCGTTATTTCACGTAATAAGTTAAATATTATTATTATTGCATTGTAGCCCATTTGCAATGTAATATATTACTAAAAATTTCTTATTAAATAAATAATACTGTCAACTTTACCTTTTCACGAGAAACAGGCGAGGAACGTCTGGCGATTTGCCAAAAGAGCACCGATAAATAGCTGGAATATTTACCCAGCGTGAAAAAACATTTTATTTGGTGAAATGATCTATTGAATGACATTTATCCGTCACAGTAATTTCTCTGCAACATTTCACAGGTTAAAAAAAAAATAGTATTCCAGTCACATAATACGCTCAAATAATACTTTCGTTTGCCATACAGCTGAGCTCTCTGGTATTTTTTTTTTTTCAATATATTAATTAATCTCGAATGTATTAACCGAATAGAGATATTAATCTATTTAATTTTAATAACCAAGTCAATTTTAATGTCAGACATAAATAATATTAATGTGATAATATTGAAACCATCGATATTAGTTTAGAAATGTGTATTTGGTGTAGATTGTTTTTCATGGATGAATAAAATCGTTTGGGTATTTATGTAGTTTCGCTTATTTGATAGGAATGATTACGAGAGGGAGAAAATGACCAGGTGTGTTTATGTTTATGGGTTAGGATGATTTTTAATTAATGCCGCGCAGATCTGTTTGGTAGGGTATTGATGTTTATATTAGACACGGATGCGACAGCTGGGATTGAAATTACGTAGTAGAATGTGACATATGTGAATGTGCTTGGGAATATTTTATATTTTTCTATGATTTTATGTGGCGACAAGTTTGATAAGAGGATGATATTTGTATTTTGAATTTTATTTTCTTAGTTTCTTTATCTGATTTTTTTCAGAGCCTTTTTCTACGATGAGTAAAAGATTGAAAATGAGTTTAGTATTTTTGTTTTTTAAATCAAAGAAAGTGTGATTACATTAAGTGAAGATACTATTCGAAAATATTGATATTCAAAAACTTAAAGGTTTTAGAAAATGTGTGATAAGGGAAAGGAAACAGTGTTGCTTATATTTAAAATTGCTTTACGGTATAGTGATAATTTTGGAGAGTGTTTATTTATTGTGATTTTATTTAGAATATTGTTTGAGTTTAATCAAGAATAATATGATAAGAAAATTGAATATTTATTTATTATTTATTATTATTATTATTATTTTAATCTGATTTTTTTCTCGGGACTATTTTTAATGATTTAAAAGGAGTAAAAGTGTTAAGAATAGTTAATTATGGTGGTTTGTTAAAATTAAATATAAGAGAAAATAAATCATTTTATACAGTTTTTGTAAGCAAAATTTGTGTTTTAAAACAAATGTTTCTAATTTTAGAAAACATATTCAAAATGACTGTTTGTTAAGTATGATTGAAAAATATTAATTTTCTTGTCAATCTGGAATTTTCAAGTTTTTTATTAATTACATATGTGGCGTATAATATAAGATTTTTTTTTTTTCAGGAAATGGCACTTGCGTACGCGTTTCTTGATATTATTTGAAATATTCTGTTTTCGTATTTAAATGAATTGATTTAACAGAACTTTATGCTTACACGATTGGAAGGAACGTTTGTGTAAAACCTTGACTCTACAAATATCAGAGTTTATTTTATTTTATTTTTTTATTTCATTTTAATTGAAGAAATTCTAGTGCTAAATAAAATGGAAATTACTCTTCGAAAGTATTGGGACTGAAAAACATGAACCGCATCGACTATGCAGGACACATATATATCGTATATTCAGAAAAGGTTAGAAACACATTCGCCATAGTATATAAACTGAAGAGTAATAGGTTATAAAAGTAATATGTTACAAGAACCTATTACCAAAGCTAGTATGAAACGAAGTAACCTATTAATAAGAAGTAACTATTTATCCCACCTTTATTGTTTACTAGCGTGATATGAAGACAAAGTCAATTTCATATAAAAAGCTTCTAAAAATAGGGATATTCATTTTATAAGTTATAACATTTAAATATTTATACTGCATTTATACTAACATATAAAACTAATAACTAAATTGTCCCCGTACCAGACTAAGGTGAAGCTTAAATTGTTATTATTTCAGAAAAAAAAATTATGCCTTGTAAAATTAAAACATTATTTTTTCAATAAGGGATGAAGAAATGGAGAATTTAGAAGAAAAACTTTAAATTATTCATTGGCGAATAATGTAAGTACGAGGCGAATAAAGTAAGCACGAGTGCTTACTTTATTCGCCTGATGAAGGGTCGTGTGTTTTTTCGACCCGAAACAATTGTTGCGAGTTTATTGCATTTTATGGTGTTTATTCAAAGTTTGTAAGTAATAACATTAAAGCAATTTATTCCATTAGCGGGATAATATATTTATTTTAATAAATTGTATTTAAATATACTTTTAAAGACAATATTTACCTTTTATTGTAAGTATTACACCACGCTACAAATTAATTCTAACTCTGTAGTTTGAATTACATAAGAAAGTTACGAAGTACACAAATGCATGTTGTGTTTTAATTCGTTGTTTTCTAACTACCTAGATATTTAATTTTCTTTTATAAACTTATTCTTATCGCGTCTGGTAATAAAATAGGCAAGATTACCACTTTTCTAAATTTTTATATATCAGTTAAGAAGAAAGAAAAGCATTGTTCAAGAATTTGCTAAGTGTGGAGTTTTAAAAAATATCGCTTATAATCAATCTTCTACAGTGTCAATGTTGCCTTTACAGGCAGTAGATTATTTTCTGTGTCGGATTTCGAGGTTAAAGTAATTGTTTTATATATAAAATAATTGTTTCTACATTAAAAATTGTAATATGCATTAATAATTATTTTTTTAATATTTACTCATATATATATTAAAAACTATTAAATTTATTGGATTCTTATTACTTTATGCAGATTCCACAGTAAATATTGGGCAATAAATGTAATTTATTTAAAAAATAAAATACAAATTAGCAATAAATATCTGTGAGCAAAAATGCACAATGTAGAAAAATGTAAGCAAAGTTTTATGTAAAAAAAAAAAAAAATAATAATGTATTTTGAATTCGTATACTTATAATTAACATTTATTTAAATTTTATATTTTTACTTTCCCAATATATTATATAAGGAAAACATTGATGTCATTATTTGAGAAATGAATATTGTATCTCCGTATAGCTCAAAAAAAAAAATAAAAAAATAAATAAATAAATAAATAAATAAATAATAATAAAAATTGTAGAATATTGCAAATTTATATTTGCGACTGTCATGCTGTCTAGTAATACACCTTCAACGTTGTTTTTCATATAAACCCTCCATTTAGAGATATCTACGATTTTACACATTTTTTCGTGATGTATGTATGTGTGTATGTATGGAAGTGAACACGATATCATCTAAAAG